>JAJPUD010000713.1:271589-342318 GCA_023553655.1 Myrmecobius fasciatus
ACAGTGCTCATCTCCCTCCCCTCTTTCTCTCAATTATATTAGGTTTTCTTTGCCTCTTCAAGTGATTTTAACCTTGTTTTTACCTCTTTTTTTTAGATCTTATTTTACCACTTTTTCCCTCTTTTCCCCAGTATGACAACATTTTCCCCTCTAGTTCTCTTTTTCATATTATCAAAGTAATATCTAGTTAATTATACCCCCAAACTTTGAGTATCTCCCTAGTAGCAATAAAGTTCTCAAGAGACCTTTCCTTTTTACCTTTTTATGCATCTCTTGAGTTCTGTGTTTGGGTGTCGAATTTTTTGTTCAGATCTGGTCTTTTCATTAGAAATAGGTGAAATTCACCTATATCATTGAATGACCATCTTCTTCCCTGGAGGATAATGCTCATTCTAGCTGGATAGGTTATTCTTGGCTGTAATCCAAGTTCCTTTGCCCTTCGGAATATCTGGTTCCATGCCCTTCGATCCTTCAGTGTGGAAGCTGACAAATCCTGTGTGATTCTAATTATTGAACCTCGGTATTTGAATTGTTTCTTTCTAGCTGCCAGCAGAATCTGTTCCTTGGTGCTATAGTCCTGAAATTTAGCCACGATATTCCTTGGGGTCTTAATTTTGGGGTCTCTTTCAGGAGGTGATCGGTGAATTCTTTCAATGGTGATTTTGCCCTTTGATTCTACAATCTCAGGGCAGTTTTCTTTCAGGATTTCCTGGAAGATAGTGTTTAAATTCTTTTTTTCATCATGGCTTTCAGGAAGTCCAATAATCCTTAGATTGTCTCTCCTAGATCTATTTTCCAAGTCAGTTGTTTTTCCTAGGAGATATTTCATATTTTCTTCTAATTTTTCATTTTTTTGTTTTTGTTTGACTGATTCTTCAAGTCTTAGTGAGTCATTCACTTGCATTTGTTCAATTCTTATTTTTAAAGTGTTGTTTTCTTCAGTTACCTTTTAAAGCTCCTTTTGTAACTGGCCAATTTGTTCCTCGCACTCTTTTTCCACTTCACTAATTTTATTTTTTAATAAATTGGTGTCTTTTTCATATCTCTTTCGCAGGGCATCATATCCTTCTTGCACTGATTTCAGTTTATTTTCCCATTTATCCTCCAGCTCTCTTTTGAGGTTCTTTATGCAGTCTTCCAGAAAGGCCTTTTGAAAAGGGGACCAGTGATGGTCCTGGCTGATGTTCTCTGGATTTTTGTCTAAAGGAACCTCTGGCTCTGCGGTCGTTTCTTTGCCTTGATAAAAGCTGTCTATGGTGAGAGCTGTCTTTTGCTTCTTCATCATATTTTTTTTTTTTTTTTTTTTTTAGACAGTGTGGTTATCTCTTTAAGGTAGGGGAAAAAAAAGCGGCGGCTGCAAAAAGCTTTGCCCTGGGGCACTTCGGCGAGTTGACTTAAGGTGCTGGGCCGGTGGGGGCTAGGATTAAGTCCGAATTACTCCTTAAACAAGGCAAGTCTGCCAGAACACCTGTCCCCAATCAGGGCAGAGTGTCCCGAGTGCCTCAGATAAGCTCCAGGTGTTTGGAATTTGGAGTTTGGAGTTTGGAATTTCTTCCACGATGAGCCGAGCTGAGTCCCACCCTCACTTCTGGCCTGCACAGTTGTCGTCTATTTATCTCTCTGTCCGAGTCCGACTAACCTGATATGAAGTTATCCAGAGAGCTGTGCCCAAATATTTCTGAGTTCGTTGACTTGAAGATCAGTTCGGAGGCTTATTTTATTGTTGATTTGAGAGAAGATCGGAGGAGAGGCAGAAAGTCACCTTTTCACTCCGCCATCTTGGCTCCGCCCCCAGCACCATTCTTAAAGTCATTTTTCTGTCTTCCCAAATTGACTACCATTGTGGATTTGAAATAAATACCTGGAGATCAGAGAAAGGATCTTAACATGGGTATTTATTATAGTTATGAGTGATGTCTAATTCTCCCCTTCCAGACTAAAATAAAACATTTTCTATAATGTTTTAAGGCTTACCAACTGCTCTATATAAATTGTGTCAAAATTCTCAGAACATCTCACCAAGATAAGTACTCCAAGTACTATCAACACCATTAAATAGATGAGTTTATTTAGACTCTGAGAGGCTTAAGTGCCTTACTGAAGACTATCCAGTTTAAAGTGTTATAGAATTTTTAGCTGTTGTATTTGTTTCAGACCCCAAATTAACCAGAAATAATAAAATAATAATAATAATAATAATTATTATTATTATTTTGACTGGACCTGTAGAAACTTTTTCTTCCAATCTAGACCAGAACCAGATCTGTAATTTTTAGTTTAATAAGGGATTAGTCGATTATATGATCTACCAAATGGTACATAGACAGAATTTATCAAAGGCAGAACTTGCACCCAGGTCTTCTTGACTTAGAGGCCAACTCTCTATGAGTTACTCCTTGTTGATTCTCTAGCCATTAATATATGTTGGTGGAGAAAAAATTCCAATAAGGAACAAATTTGTAGATGTGGGAGAATCAGGCCACAAATGTGAAAAGGTAAATACCTTAGTTTTGTTAAAATATAGAATGCAGGAGTGGGGATAGACTGAGTATGGAATGTTTGTTCTAAATGTTAAACAGCAATTCCAACCTCCCAAAGCAGGTAATAGAGCTGCAATGTGGCTTCTAACTTTTGTGGTAAGAAAGATAACCAGACCCATCTACAACGAGGGTCTGTTGCTCCATGTGTCAATTCTCACTTTGATTTAGAAATAGACTTGAAATCTCTTTCATATCCCTTAGTAAACTGTTATGGCTGGTATTTATTGGAATTAAATCTGACTCATCTTGAAATCCTTATTATATCTATCATTATCTAATCATGGAAACACTAGTAGCACAGGTGTTATCCTTATTACAATGAGAATTATAAAGGAAGGAGGAGTTCTCACATGTTGAAGGCTGGGAACATCTGGCTCCTAGCCATGCCAGGCTTAGGAAGAGCTATGGGTGTCCCTGGAGTGCCATCTTGACTAAACCTTTCTTTCTCCTGCCTTTCTGGAAGAGAGATCATGGTGTATTAGACTAGGAGTCAAAATTAAGGATGAGAGAGTTTTCTTGAATTATTCCTCCCTTAATAAGTAATCTCTTGAGGAAATAGTGTCATAAAATTCAAGAATATCAGAAGTGGGAGAATCCTGGAGAGGAAAGAGCTTTTGGTCAGGAATCCTGGGATTGGATTCAGACCTTAAAATTCAATCTTTGGCCAAGTAATTTAGCCTATCAGAAGCTCACTTTCTCTATCTATAAGATAGATGGGAATAATAATACTAACTAGCATCCCATAAGACTTGTCCATATGGAAAGTATTTAGTAAAGTATAAAATGCCCTGGAAATAGGAGTGACTTTCATTTCCAGGAATGGTAAAGAAGAAGGGATAACTAGGCTGCATTTCATGGACAAGAGAATTACTGTTGGACCCTGACAGAAAAGACAGGAGAATGAGAAATGCCAGAGAGTTCAGGATGTGCTGAGAGGCACTGAGGATATAAATTGGAAAGGACACTTCTCATTTGTCTTCTTTCTGATTTGGAAGGAAAATAAATGAGTTGTTTATTTCTTTTTTATGAAATTTTTTTTTAAATAGTGTTATTCACTGCATACACCCTGCCTCCCAGCTTTGGCCCCAGGTTTGGGAGTTGCTCCTACTAAAGATGATGAGGTGTTTAGAGTTTAGCCCTATAAAGATTTCCTTAGAAAAGGAGCAAATACTTTCAGGAAGCCAGCCTTTAGTGGAATGGGAAATGCTCCTTACCTGCTACAATCCTGGCTGTCTTTACAACCTCATTTGCTTCCCAATTATATGCTATTTCATTTTGTATCCCTTTCCTTTTTGATTTTCTACACCACTTACTGTCTATTCAGAAAATTTTGACAAGGCATCACAAAATATTGACCATGAACACATTCTCTCTGTGTGTGTGTGTGTGTTTCCCCCAAATATACTGAGCTTCTCAAGTTAAGAGACCAAATTTTATCCCAAGCCACAGAACCATTCTTGATTTTTGGCTCTGTTAATCTAGAAAAGCTATTACCCATCTCCAAGCCTGTTTCCTCTCAGCAAATAATTTAAATGACTCTAAAAATGACTAGTTCCAACAGTTCAGGATAATCTTGACTCCTCCCTGAACCTAGTACAGTTTCCATGGGAAAAGTCTCTGGAATGAGATCTGTATTCAGGATTCAGTTTCACCACATCACTGGGTATGTGAATTGGTAAAGTTACTTCATCTATAGCAATCTCATTTTCCTCATCTACAATACTGAGATAATAATATTTGCAATTATTACTTGCTTGAGGCTTAAAAGATATCATGAATGTGAATGTAAAATGTATCATTGGCAAATAAAACCAATGCAACTAAAATTATAAGGAAAGCAGAAGACTGGGGAAATTTTTTGTAACAAGTATCTCTGATAAAAGTCACATTTTTCAAATATATAAAGAACTGAATTAAATTTATAAAAATGCAAGTTATTCTACAATTCATAAATTGTCAAAGATATGAACAGGCAGTTTACAGACAAAGAAATCAAAGCTATCTGTAGTCATAAGAAAAAAAATGATCTAAATCACAATTGATCAGAGAAATGTAAATTAAAACAACTCTGAGGCACGCACCATTAGAGGGGCTAATATATGATAAACAAGAAAAATGTTGAATGTTGGAGGAGATATGGGAAAACTACTAATGCACTGTTGGAGTTGTGAACTGAACCACCCATTCTGGAGAGCAATTTGGAACTATGCCCAAAGGGCTGAAAAACTGTATATACTCTTTGGTCCAGCAACTCCACTCTTAGATCTATTTATCAAAGACCTCCAAAAAAAGGGGAAAGAACCTATGTGTATAAAAATATTTATAGCAGGCTTTTTTGTGATGGCTAAGAATTGGACATTAAAGGAATGTTCATCCATTGGGGAATGGGTAAACAAGCTGTGGTTTATGGTTGTAATGGAATATTACTGTGTTGTAAGAAATGATAAGCAAGATGATTTCAGAAAAACCTGCTGAGATTTACATGAGCTGTTGCATAGTGAAGTGAACAAAACCAGAACACTGTGTGTAACACACAATATTATTTAATGAAGAATTCTGAATAACTTAGCCATTCTCTGCAAAACACGGATACAAGACAATCCCAAAAGACTAATGTTGAAGGATATAATCTGACTCCAGAGAAAGAACTGATAGTGATCAAATACTTACTGAAGTATGCAATTTTTCACATTCTTTCTTTCATTTTTATTCTTCTTCTTGTACAAAATGACTAATATGGAAATATTTCACATAATTACACATGTATAACCTATATTTTATTGCTTACCATTTCAGGGAGGAGATAGAGAGGGAGAGAGGGAAGGGTAGAATTTGGTATTCGAAACTTTAAATATAAATGTTTTTATAAATAAAAAAGCAAAGTCTGAAAATATTCTTATTGATCTAAAAAAGAAAAAGAAAGGTCTTTGGAAATACAGATCACAGTACAAGTGAGGTAACTATTTTTATTCTGCCTTTTTGGTTGGGAAGCAGGATTTAGATTGCCAAAGGAACTCAAGATTAGATTGGGAAGGGAACATCACAAAGGGTGTGCCTGTGTGCCTGGATGTGTGTATGTGTGTGTGTGTGTGTGTGTGTGTGTGTGTGTGTGTGTGTGCCCATAGCTTGGCATCCGTGTGTGTAATTCAGGCATGGAGTAAGAAGGATTGGGAAGACCAAAGACAAGAACAAGAAAGAGTGAGAAAGAAAGCAAGAAAGACTCTGACAAATGGTCACCCACAATTCATGTTGACCTTTATTAAAGAAGAATCCAAAACTATCATGAAAATATACAACAGATCAATAAAACACCAGGACCAGAAACAACTTTGAATCATTAATAAGTCAATAACATTTATTATGCACTTGTTATACGCCAAAGTCTGTGCTAGGTACTTAGAATAACAAGAAAGTCAAAACAAATAAAACAATCCCTGCCCTCAGAGAGCTTAGATATTAATATCTAGAGGAAGGGAATAGGTATTTATATAGTATTTATTGTATACTAAGCATTGAACCAAGCATTTTGTAAATATCTAATTTGATCATTACAACAACCTTGTGAGATAGGTGCTATAATTATCCTCATTTCATGGTTGAAGAAATTAAGGCAAATAATGGTTTAATAACCTGCCGAGGATTACACAGCTACTAAATATCTGAGGCTGGATTTGCATTTGGTTCTTCCCGACTCTAGGCTCAGTGCTCTATTTACTGAATTACCTTATTACAATTTGTAACTAATAACACAGAATGAAAAAATAGGAAAACATTTTAGAGGTGACTTATTCCAATTCCCTCTGTGTGAGACAGTTATGACCCCTATCCAAATTAAAATCAGAGACTCTCAAGGTAGAAAAGCAAGAAGGGATTTATTATGATCTCATGAGAAAGGGCAACTCTCAAAAGACAAAGTATCATCAGTAAAGGAGTGCAAAGCACAAACTGCAAAATGCAAGACTAGACAGACCCTAATGTAGAAGCTTTCCTTTTCCTGGTCCTTCTTCCCATTGGCTGGGAATCTAGACTCCCATCCTGATGTGAAAATCTACTCCCAAAACAAAGAATAATAGTCAAAAACACACTCCTTACCGTATTAGGTACTTAAATACTAATGAAATGGTCAGGAGAGTGGGGGATAGGAGGAGAATATAAGTTTATCTAAAATAATCGAACACCTGCAGCTTTTAGCTATAGCTCAACTTGTTATTGCAAATTTTAAAGTTACAATTAGGGCATGGATCAAGGCTCTATTCTTATGGGAGGTCTTCATTCAGTTCATCCTATTCATCTCTCCTTCTCCAGAGTGGGGAAATTAAGACAAAGAAAATATCCATAGGTTGCTTTTTTATATTTTGTCTTTGTATCCCCATACTTAGCATCATATTTTAGGCTAACAAGCCTAAATTGTGTATTTAATTGTGTAAAGTCACAGAACCAATAAGGGTCACCCACAATTGATGTTGACCTTAATTAAAAAAGAACCCAAAACTATCATGAAGATACACAATAAATCAATAAAAAATCAAAAGCAGAAGCAATTTTAAACCATTAATTAGTCAATAAGCATTTATTATGCACTTGTTATATATCAAGCTCTGTGCTAGGTACTAAGAATACTAAGAAAGTCAAAGCAAACAAAACAATTCCTGCCCTCAGGGACCTTAGATATTGACTAAACAAAGGATCAGGATTGTAAAGAACTGATGTGGAACCAGATCAAATAGAATAGATAAAAAGAACAAGTGATTCAGGTACTATGGACAAATACTATGGACAAACAGCAGGTTCAGGAAGAAAGTTTGGGGGAGAGGTAGAAGGATTCAGATCAAGCAAATGTCAGGACTAAGAGTAGAACCCAGGTCTCTTGATTCCCAGGAAGTGGGTGTCCTTGTTAGAGAAAAGTTCTTCCATTCTCAAGATAAGGATGCTTGAAGAGTAGTTATTTGTTTTCAGGTGGTGAGATATTTGCTCTGAAGACTAGGAGATATGAGGAACTTAGAACCCATAGGATTACTTGGGAGCTAGAATCTGTGAAGTCTTCATCATGCCAGTATTTTAATTAGAGTCACAGGGCTGATTTATCCCCTAAGCCTTTGCCATCTTGGGATCACTCCCAGTCCTGTAGTTAATTAGTAAAGCCCAACTTCTGGCTCCTCTAATCTCTAAACATTCAGAAATGTATTGGGAAAAGTGCTTTCACCCAAGCAGCTACTCTCATCCCCCTTCAGCCCAACCCTCTCCCTTCCTATCCAGTGTCTTTTCTTTGTTCCCCTTCAACTGTGTTCTTGGAAGCCACTGCTTCCCCTCATTCCACATTCTTCCTCTTAACACTCTTTCCATCTTTTTCTACTTCCTGAAACCTGGCTTTCTCATGAAGACATTGCATCCCTTGTCACTTTCTTTAATCTTGGCTGCAGTCTACATATCCCCTGTCCTTCACTGATACTTTAAGATACTCTTATACTAACACGACTCAGAAACTTTTCTTCATTTTAATTTTCTACCGGTTATATCCATCCAGACTTAACTTTTAGGTCACTCTCCCACCTTCCTCAGTGACTACAACACTTGGCCCACAGTCTTGCTCTCTACCCTAATTCCTGCCTTAAATCTTCAATATTCTCTATAACACTGGCTTCTCAATTCAACTTCTTCAAATCCTATGGTGTCCATCTTCATTCTCCATCAGACACTTATACTCCTGAAATCACCAATTATTAATCACCAGACTATTTCATCTGTATAAATGAGCTTTCAAAAATCCCTTTTTATAATAGCAATATCTTACCCTTTCACTTCTCTCCCAAACTTTCTTCCTGAATTTGCTATTTGTCCACTAGTACCTGGATAACTTCCTGTTCTGTATTTTTTTATCATCCTCTTTGATCTGGTTCCACATTATTCCTTTACAATCCTGACCCTATAGTTATAATAGTATAATATATAATAGTAAATTCTCATCTGCCCTTGAATTCTGCGGCACCATGACCTTTAGCAGCTTAATGCACAAATGAATGAAGGACGAGCCAATCTAAAAAACTCTATTGCATGTCAATGGGAAAACATGATTTGATTTAAAAAAAAATAAAAATATCAGTATTCCATCTATTATATAAAGGAAGACTTACTTTACAGCATTACAAATCCATTTATTTCAATAGAATGTAATGAAAAGAATACTGCAAGCAAAATCAGGAAATCTAGGAATTTCAGTTCCTTCATCTGAAAAATGGAGATAATAATAGCCTGGATTTCACAGGGTTGTACTGAAGATCAAGTGAGGTGATGGTGTAAAGAGTTTTGCAAACTTTAAAATGTTATATAAATATAAGCTGCTCTTATTATTTCTGCATGGCCAATTCTGGACTTCAGTCTCCTTGATGAGGTGCATGAGAGAAGGGATGGTATGGGACCTCCTTTTGGCCAGTTGAGGGCTTTGTGAAGAATCTACAAATCCCTATGGAATGAGGCAAGCAGTCTGTGGTAAAAGGAGACAAGTTTATTTCACTGAAAAGAACAGTCTTATCAGTGGGCAGAGGCCTGCTAGGGCTTCACATAGGTGGGTTTACAGGTCCATGGTTTTATGGGATTCTTCTAGCCCTAGGCATATGGAGCAGTTTGAATATCTATCTGATTGAATTGAAAGTGAAGTTTGCAATGAGTAGAGGGTGGGACTTCTCCCATTTCCACAGGAGGGTTTTTGAGACTTGGGGTCTCTCCAGCCTTCCCCCAAGGATCAGAGGACACAGTTTACATCATCCTCATCTGTAAAATAAGAAGAAATAACTTTTGGGAGACAACAGAAGCATAGCAGAAAGAACCCTGAACCTAGTCATATAGGTCTGGAGTTTGAAAGTCTGTTCTGCTCCCTAATCAAGATCAGAAACCTAGAAATTCTCTTTCTCTCCCTTGGCTGACTTCAAGGTTCCTTCTTGTTTATAACACCCATAATCTCAGACAACTTTCCTAACACTAAAATTATGGAGTTCTATAATGTCTGATCATCCATCCTTGCTGCAGAGGTTGGAGTGATGTTTTGTCAGAGATGAGAAGGTCTTGGTCTCAGAAGAGTAGGGGAAAGTAAGAACTAACTCTGAATTTCATCCTTGGTGCTATTTGGAGGGAGTTTTCCTAGTACTGACCTTGATGATTCCATTATATCCATTGATTTATGAGCATTAAATTTAGTTAGACATTTTATTCTTTTCATTCAACCAGCTAGCAGAGGAACTCAGATGAAGAGGGCTTCCCCAACGCTGCTTCCAATCAACTCAACACCTTACTTGTACTGCAAACTTATTATTTTAGAGTAAGCAGAACTTTGCCCTGTAAGTAGGGTCCATTAAGGGCCCTTCCTAAGTTGAGAGCACTCTGGATTCTTTTCTTTAGGGGGGTTGGAGAGGACATGGACATGGAGTTCATCCTTTTTTTTTTTTTTTTTTTTTTTTTTACAGAAGGGCCTATTGAGATACGGTAGAAGCAACATTGAATATGAAATAAATGAACTTGGATATTAATCTCAGCTCTGTTGCTTACTACCAATGTGACCATGGAGAGGTCAATTAATTTTCTTTTGCCTTCATTTTTTTCATGTGTAGAATTAGGGTTATGAATTCCAGGTGCTATTTAAGGGTTATATTCTATATTTGAAATTTTTATTTAATTGGTAGGGTGGAATTTGAGGGTGAGAAGGGGTGATAACAATGTCAAAAATTTAAAGGTTCCAATTCTATTTCCTATGATTTTGTGAAGTTAAGTGACCTGGTCAAGGACCACATGGTAGGCCATGACAGTGTTGAATGGTGGCCTGTGAGTTGTGTGACAGCCAACAAACATTTATTAAGTACATTTATTAAGTATTAAATATAGGTACTTTGTTAAGTGCTGGGAATATAAAGAAAAGCAAAAGACTATTTCCATGTTTGAAGAACTCACTATCTAAAGTTACAATCTAGACAATGTAGTCAATTATGTAAAATATGCTACATACCAGATAAATAGGAAATAATCAACAGATAAAAGGCCCTAAAATTAAGAGGGATTGGGAAAAGCTTCCTGAAGGAGATGAGATTTTTAATTGAATTAGGAAGGAAGCTAGAGAAATTAGTAGATAAGAGATAAGGAGGGAGAGCATTCTGGGCACTGGAGAGAAAAAAATGCTCAGATTTGGAAGACTTTTGCTTTACCCACTGAAAAAGATCTTCCTCATGGGGTAACCCACTTACTTGACCTATGGAAAGCAGTAATGGGCATTAATCCTGACCAATTGGCCCTTGGGTCATTGTTATTGAGGGGCATGCTGTAAGGCAGTGTGATATATCAACCAAACTACTATGTATTAAGTGTCTGTCATGCATCAGCTTCTGGAGATACAGAACAACAAAGTTAGAAAAGGCAGTGGACTTAGTTTTGAGAAACTTGAAGTTCAAATTCTATCTTTGACACTTAGGAGTTATGTAATTGTAGGCAAATCATTTAACCTTTCTGAGCCTCATCTGCAAAATGGGGACAATGGGAGGGAAAACATTTACAGAGGGAGGAATAACTTGCTCATTTCACATAGTGAGTTAGTGGCTAAAGTGTCCTAAATCTGAGTCACTATCCTATCCTCTGCTTAGTTCTATTCTCTCATTCCTGAAGGGTGCACAATTGCCTTCTCACACTTCCTTTACTTTTGTAAGGCTGAGGCTAGGCTCTAGAAAGTCTTTGAAGAGTAAAGGCAAGAATTGTGGTTTTTCTTTCCCTTGCACACTTGATATCCTTCCATTTCTCCCCCCTGCCTTTGGAGAATAGGAGTTTTTTGCTCCCATTATGACATTGATATTGATCTGCTGCCAGATCCTTTCAGAACCTTGACAGTTACACTTCATTTTACTTGGCAGGTTTAAGCCCTCTAGCAGCCCTGGTCCCCCATAAAAATCTTTCCATTCTTCCCTCCCACCCCAATCCTCTACTCCATTGCTCCCCTTCTTACCTAACAGAAGCAAACTCATCCTTTGTTTGTTATAGCTGACTCTTCCTTTCTTACTTTAATTCCTGACCAGTTAAAATTCTCTATTCCTTCTCTTATAATTGTCCTATTTAGGGAAGACTACCCATCTGTTGGCCATGTTTATGCACACATTTCTGGGGGGGGATTGCACTATGTTAGTAAGACCTCTGATCAATTTTGGGAGATGAAACCAGTGCTATGAATGATAACAGGGACCTCAAATCCTGAACTCTGAGGATTTTTTCACCTTTTTCCACCTTAAGGTATCTCTTAAAGAATTCTAGACAATGATGAAGGCTAGTCAGAGATCAGCAAGGGTGCTTCAAATCTAGAGGAACCATCAAGACAGGGGAAGGTTGAGGAGGGAGATCTGAAGTACTCCAGAAAGTCTCATGTAATGATAATTATATTTATTCAGACCTTTCTTTGTCAATTGTACAAAAAGAACTCTAAGGTTTAATTAAAGTTCTTGACCTTGCTCTTTAGGAATTCTATTTCTCAATGCTTTGCATCAATGGATAGGAGACAGTTTCCTGACCTGACCTTGTTGGAAATAATGGAGCTGCTGCAAGATTTCAGATTAGGTGGAAACATATGGACTTCTAGGAAGTTGGGAGGCAGATGAGATCCCTGGGTGAATGAGGCTGGCTCCAGCAAGCTCGTGTTTGGCATGTAGAAAGCACCTAATATTTATTTGTTGATTGTCTAGCTTGTTTCCTAGGCTCTCTTACATAACTCAGGCAGATCATAGAGTTAAATTTGGAAGGATATTTACAGACTCTTAGTGGCAGACCACCAGACCATGCTCAAAGGTCCCCTTAAATTTGGCTTCTCTTTCCCTAATTGATACGGTAGATCTTTTTCTTAGAGCTCTAGCCTCTATCCTACCTCTTTGGTACAGAGCACTGTGCTTGTTTTGTGGGGAGATTTGAAGTTTAACTGAATCATGACCCCTGACCCCTGGAAGCTTATAATCTTTTTTTAAGTAATGTGATCAGGGTCACAGAGCTGAAAAGTGTCAAGTGTCTGAGGTTAGATTTGAATTCAATTCCTCCTGACTCCAGGAACAGGGGCTCTATCCATTGTACCACATGTAGAGTTTATAATTTTGTAGGGGATTTATTTAGGAAGAATCCTGAAGTTGGAAGGGATCTCACAGGTCATTTGTTATCAAAATCTGGTCTATGACATACCCGACAAGTGTGTAACTAGCCTCTGCTGGGAGATGACCAGTGATGGAGAATTTATTACTTTCCAAAGTGGCACATTTCATTTCTAGTTGCCTCTAATTTGAGGAAAATTCTTCCTTACATGATGCTGAAATCTGACTGCCAGCTTCTACCCATTGCTCCAAGTTCTGCCCTCCAGGGACAGACACAATGTTTAATCAACCTTTTATGCAGCAAGCCTTTGAAGGCAGCCATCCTCTCCCCTTTAAGTAATCTCTAGGCTAAATATCCTAGTCCATAAGATTTTTAGGCTCTTAGGAGCATTGATATAGCAGCACTCAGGTAGCATAAATAGTCCTGATAGTCACCAGAGGGCTTCTGATGCTTTTTAAACTAGAGCTATCAAGACTTCCTCCTCAGGCCTAGCCCATAATTATTGAGGCATTCTGGGTTTAAAGGGAGGCCCCATGAGTCCCTGATTAGCTTTTTGCCTGGCATGTGGGAAGTGCTTAATACACGTTTGTTTATGGAGTGATTTTTCAACTGGCTTTGTCTCTGGGCAAGCAGGAGCTTTTAGAGATCCAAGACTCCATCTTTCCTATTGTCAAGACTGACATCTTCTGATACAGACCATCTAAGACATTTAGATCATATGATGAGGGTATATTTGCTCCATTTTTTTTCAAAATATTCTCTCAACATGCAAGCATTCTCCTTTGGGAGAAGTGCTAGAGCCATAATTAAGGCAAGATAATTGGGGCTTTTCTCTTGATCATCAGTATATAGAGGATGATAATAATGTCATCCTGGGACTTACTCCTCTATTTCCTGTTGGCTTTATGACTAGTCTCCTGAGGCCACAGGAGCAGTGACCAGTCATCAGCATATGGACCTCATGGAGTCCCAGGTCACATTCTGTTTCATAGTTGCTATGACCCAGATTAGTTCCCACCCCATCCTACTCTCCCTTATTTTACGCTTAAATTTCTAGCAGAATCCATGTTCTGAAGACCAGAGGAATTATTTTGACCAACAGATCTGTGGTCCACTCAACACACTTGTTAAAACAGTTTTCCACTGAGTTGACAAAGGATTTGACTAAGCTGGTCAAATGAGAGCTTCCTTTGTTGTTGAATAGATATTGCTTCAGAGAAAGTCTGGTGAATTGGGGTTGAGCTGGGAGGAAATGAAAGGGGTTGGGGACAAGGGAACCACTGAGTGGTCCAGACATTTGCTTTACAAGTTTTCCTGAGGGTCCATGACCTGCTCTATGAAGGCCATTTTGTTCTCCACATCTCACAACGTCAGCCTCTCTCCCAGATGATATTCCAAAGGCTGAGTTAATTGAGTCTTTACATCTATTCACTTCCTCTGTGTTTATCTCCCCATACAGACATAGATGGACTGGAGGCCCTGAATCACAAGAGAGGGAGGATGGTGACATAAAAGTTTCTGAGCCTCATGAAAAAATTCCCTCAGAGCTGGAAAGGCCATCTTTGAAAGACTACAGAGATCACTATTGCTGTCTATATCCTGACCTCCATCCCTCCACTAATGCCTTCCTTTTTCCTCTCTGCTGAGCTCAGTCCTACTGTGCCTGTAAGAGTTTTTGAAAAGTTTTGAATTTAATAAGCAGAGGTTCTATTATTATGATTGTAGAGTGGTAAACCTAGAGTTGGGTGACATGAATCCTCATTCTATATGCTACAGATACTGGTTGGCAAGCTACTTTACTTTTCTGAAATTCAATTCCTTCACCTGTTGAAAAATTAGACTAATAATACTTGTATGACTCACATCCAAGGTCTTTGGAGAAAGAGCTTTGAACAACTTAAAACTTTGTACAAATATGAGTGAGTTATTCTGTTAACTTTCTACATACATTGTTTCCTTAAGGAAAATGTGAACTCTTTCAGGGTAGATATTGTCATGCTTTTCTATTTCTATTTGTGATGTTTAACATTTAATTAAAGCTTTTTCATTCATTCAATTAACAAAACTTCTACCCTTACCTTTTGTACTTTACAATTCAGTCAAACTGGCTTGCTTCATTCAACACTTTCTAGAGGCAGCTAGACCACTTATTGTATTCAAGATGATCTGAATTCTAATTCTAACATGTCTACTACTTGTGTGAACTCTCAGATCACTTTCCTGATGTATAAGATGAGGATAATAGTAATATCTACTTAACAGAATTATTGTGAGGATTGAAAGTTAACATATGTAAAAATACTATATGCAGATAGTTCAACATGTAGATATATATGTATGTTATTATTTTAATTATATGCTAGGGAACATGCTTAACCTATATTGAACTGCTTGCTGTCTTAGGGAGAGGGAACAGGGAAAAAAATTGGAACATAAGATTTTGCAGAGGTGAATGATGAAAACTATCTTTGCATGTATTTAGAAAAATAAAATACTATTAAAAATACAAATTATCCTTGCATATGTTTTGAAAATAAAAAGCTTCAATAAAAAAATTAAGTAAAATAAAAAATAAAAATCTAAAAATATATATGCTAAGCAATGGTGACACAAAGAAACAAATAAAGGTCTCTGATCGCCAAGGAGCTTATATTCTCTATTTGAGACATATGTAGTTGTTGCTGTTCAGTCATGTCTGACTCTTTGTGACCCTATTTGGGGTTTTCATGGCAAAGATACTGGAATGGTTTAAAATTTACTTCTGCAGCTCATTTTACAGATGAGGAAATGAAGGCAAACAGAGTTGTGACCTGTCTAGAGTCACACTGTTAGTAAGTATCTGAGACTAGATTTGAATATGTCAAGATAAATCTTCCTGACTCCAGGCCCAGTACTTGATCTACTACTATTCTACCTAGCTGCCCCACAAAATATATAAAAATAATATTTTGAGGGGAATAAACAAGTACTTGAGGTAAAAGAGGAGCTTCAGAAAGGGGCTTATTTAATCAAAATCAATGGGCATTTATTAAATATTTATTGGGATCAGAGATTTGGGCTAGAGGAGACAGAAATTTTAGATAAAATACAGCATAATTCTTGTCCTCATGGAATTTTCAGTCCAATGGGAAGATTTATATAATACAGATTAGTATAATACAAAAATATTATATAACAAGAACTAGAAAGCTACAAAAAATGTTTTGTGAGGCCTAAAGGGCAGACCAATATTAACTAGGGAAATCAGGAAAAGATTGCTAGAGGAAGTGGCATTTGAACTGGAAGATTCAATGAATCAATATTAAACAGATGAAAAGTGAAAAAGGATATTTCAAGAACAAATAACACTGGAAGGAATGGATCTATGAATATAATGTGTTTTAGGAATAGATAGTTATCCAGTCTGACTGTAGTTTATAGTGGGTAGAAGGGACAAAAATCATAGAACCCTAACCCAGGAGGTTAAATTCAAACTTCAACAATAATTTACTTTAAAATGTTCTCAACAAGTGGTCATCCATCTTATTCTTGAAAACCTCTAGGAAGAGAGGCATCTATCTTCTGAGGCATTTCATTCCACTTTGGGATAGAACTAACTGTTAGAAAGATTTTCCAATCAAATCAACTTGCTTCTTTACAACTTTTTAACCCATTGTTCACAGAATCTGAAAATTTCAGAGTTGAAAATCAATTAAATCCAATCAGCATTTGTTGAGTGTCAGATATGGAAAGACTGACAGTACAAAGCAAACAACAGTATCAACAACAACAACAACAAAAACTAGTTACTTCTCTTAAGGAATGGTGAGATAATCTACTGGAGGAAATAACCTGCTCACAGATAAATCAGTACAACATCTATATGAAGTAATTTGAGGTACAGTTAACAACTAAGGGGAGGAACTAATGAGGAAAGGAGTCTAATAAAAGGTAGCAATTTACCTGAGTCTTGAAGAGGCCAAAGATTCAAAGAACTGGAGATGAGGAAGACATTCCAGGAATGGAAATAACCTGAGTAAAGACATAGGGGTGGGTGATGGAATCTCTTATGTGAGGAATAGCAAATAAGTCAATTTGACAATAAAGTATGAAGGGTGGGGGTAAAATGTAAAATTAGTTTGCAACATTTGTTGGAACTAGATTGTGAAGGAATTTTAATACTAAATGGAAATAACACATGTAGATATTTGTAACAAAAAAATGGTTGTGAGGATAAGTTACCCTACTTGTCAGGTAAGTGTTATGTTATCATCTCAATTTTAAAAATGAGAAAACTGAGGCTGAGAGGTGAAATGTATGTCCATGGATACATATTTGTTAGCTTTGAATGGCAACATTCAAATTCAAGCCTTCTTGACCTATACTCTATCATGTGACCTGTTTTTCTTTCTTAATATATGTATTACTTTGTATTGATTGTATTGGGCTTTAAAACACTATAGAGCTTCACTTATGAAATCTACCACAACTCAAAAAAACCATTCTAGCCTTCAGAAGATGAAAAAATAGATGGGAAATCCATATTGCCTAAATTATGATGTATTTAGATAGACAACCTATTGGGTTAATTCATCAGTATACATATTTTAAAATAGTGTATTATTATAGATGAACAATGATATGTGTGTAAAGTTGTATGAAAGGTGGAGGAAGACTATCTTTAAAGTTATTTTTATCCTTTCCCTCTTTTTTAAGTCAGTACTTTGTTTCAGCAATTAATTTTGATTACCCTAATTTGCTATTAGTTTATTCTGAATTCCCATAGGCTTTCCTTCCTGCTCCACTTTACCTTCCCTGTCCTAAGTTCCTTATATCTACTTAGTGTCCATTTCCCTTTTGATCTCTCCTTTCTTTCTTTCTCTCGTTAGTGTAACCACTGTAAGGCCTTTATGCTTTCTCTCTAGATTTTTGTCCTTTCATTCTTCTGGGTGCTGCATTCCTTTTCTTGGTGTAGAATGGAGTCTTAAGAAATATAAATCTTTCTCAAAGAAAGCATTATGTTGTTCTCGTTCTCCCAGACAAATGCATTATAATATATCAAAGAGAGGGGCAACTAAGTAGCACAGTGGATAGAACACCAACCCTGAAGTCAGGGGGACCTGAGTTCAAATCTGGCCTCAGACACTTAACATTTCCTAGCTGCATGACCCTAGGCAAGTCCCTTAACCCCAATTGCCTCGGCAAAATACGTATATATATATATATATATATATATATATACATATATACTAAAGAGAAATACATATCCCTTTTCACTCTATGGTTACCTTCTAAAACAGCATCTGTTTGTTATCTTCTTCCCTCTCCTGGTCCTTCTCTTCCATTGATCAATTAGTGATTTGTCTCTATACTCAAAAGTTCTGAGTATATTTCTTAAATTATTCTGTACATTAGAACAATAAGATTATTTATCATTTTTTCTTGGGGATCTTTCAACTTTAAATTAATTTTACCATTCTTTTGGTGGTATAGATGCCATGTTCCTTCAGAATTATTACATTTTGCTTTTCTTTTGACAGATTTTCTTGTTTCTATATTTTTGAATCCTAAATCTGTGATTTTCTTTTTCAGAGTCTCTATTGCTTTAGGGAGACTCTTCATCATGTGTTCCAACTTATCCAAGAGATCTTTGTAAATTATGCTTTGAAGAGTTGTAATTTTTAAATTAACTTCTAAACTTATATATTCTTTTAAAAGTGATTTCTCTCATGCACATTTTTATTTTTTCCTGTTGTTGCTTGATGATTTCTGGATATAGTACTCTTTTTTTTTCAACGGTGTATTCAGCTTCATTTTCCTTCATAGTATTTGTCCAAAGATCTATGACTTTTGGGGGAATTCTTACTTCTATATTTGTCTTTGTGCTTCATTTGCTTGGAAGCTAGGCTTTATCCTCAGTCTTTCTCTATAGAATTCTTTAAAGACTTTCTGCCTTTCAATAATTTTGTATTCCCAGGAATTTGTTTCTAGTTTGCTTTTTCACTCTCTGATCCACCTTAAAACTTACTTATTTTCATTCACTTTTTTTCTTCTCAGATTGAGGAATGTGGGAACCTAACTGGACCCCTCTTTAGAGTAAATATAGCTGACTTCAGCTAGGTTTCTTGTATTCTTCTTCTGTATATTATCCACTAACTCATTTATATTCCCTTTCTTTTATGACTGATAAACAATTAGTGTTTTCTTCTTTTTATGAGGTGTGTGTGTGTGTGTGTGTGTGTGTGTGTGTGTGTGTGTGTTTGTGTTGGGAGTAGGGTGGACTGAGTCTCTGCTCTGGACAAACTGAGCAGTGACTCCCAAAGTTGAATTCTGAAACACAAGATTGTAAGGCACTGACTGCACCCAAATTGGGAGGTGAGCTGGGGGTGGGAATAGTGACTGGGAGTTTTAAATAGATAAGTAAATTCTATGATGTTAGCTCATGAATCTTTTACTTTGCATTTTTTTAATCTTGTAGATTCATCTTGTTATTATAGAATGTTATACCAGTTTCTTTCTTTAGAAAGTTTTTGGGTTGGAAAGTTATGCACAAAACAAGTACTTTTCCATCTTATTGATCATGTGACCAAATCCATATTTTAAAGACTCATATTCTCCCACTATTTCTAAATGATTAAAATTACAGGTGACTCAAAGGGCAATGGAAAGAGGTATAATCAGTGCAAACAGACTTCACTATTGATAATGAATAAATAACAGGTCAAAAGTAGGTTAAAACATATTAAAGACATGTAAGACCAAAAAAAAAAAAAAAAAAGATGGACAAGTTAGTATGGAAGGAGCAAATTAATGAATAAAAGAAAAAAAAAAATTAACTGTCTAATATGTTCCAGACACTCTGCTAGGTGTGATAGGACACAAAAGGCAAAAACAGTCTATGTCCTCAGCATGTTTACGGGAGACAATACATATATGAAAGTGATGGTCCAGGAAAGAGATGGGAAAGATAGTATGGAGATTGAAATGTTAAGAAATCACAAATGGTTGGATGTATTCCATGAGGGAGTATGAGGAATGAAGGATAATACAAGATTGAAAATAAAGTTCCCATTTCTTTCCCTACATAATCCTCATTCCTCCCCAAGTTGAATATGTATCTCTGAGATTGCTGAATCAGTTGATTGCTTTAAAATTGTTCCTTGGAGAATCCCTCCCTATCACATACTCCTGCCAAGGTATGATCAATAGGAAAGGAATTCAACTGCCTGCAGGGATGAAAATTCACTAACCTTCCCAGCTTCAATCCTAGGAAATTCCTCTTTAGTTCTGAAATTAAACTTTCTCAGTCAGATTTGAGCTCATTCTCTAGGTTCTGTCTTCAGCAAGTGTGGGGACCCTTATCAAAATAATCTTTTGTCCTTCAGTCAGTGATGTGGTCCTGATGCCTGAGGCCTTGTTAGCATGGTAAAGAACCAAATTCCAGGGAAATGGAATGTCCAGACTTGCTCATAAACCCAGCTTTCTATCTAGTGCTCTGGACTGGAATCTTATGCTAGCAATAAATCTATCTATCTGCAGGGGTAGAGTGTTCTCTTGTGGCTGATTTAATATTCTGGACAGGAAATGGGTTTATAACCAAAGTATATTTTCTCTTGTTAAATGTTATAGTTTCTTTTAACATCATATTTGGCTTATATGTTCCATTGCTGTACCATTAATTTCCCTGGTGTGATGCTTTTGAAGGATGCTTGGAAAGAAGTTCAATGATTTTTGTTTATCCTTTGGCCTTCAGGGAAGATGTCAGACCTGTTAACTTGCTCCTCTGTGAGCTATGCCAATACAAGGTTATCTTCTGGACATAGAGGTGGCTACAATGGTATCAAGTGACTTTGAGAAAGTCCTTTGGTTCACTTCCTCTGGACTTCAGTTTCTTCATTTAAAAAGCAAAGGGATTAGACTAGATAATCTCTAAGGTTACTTCATTTTCTGAAACTCCATGTTCTGTGTTCTAACAGCTCTCACATTCTAAGGATTTTGGATCCCTTGAGGTCAATTCTTTATGCTATGCTTTTAGGAGTAGTTCTGAATGACAGCTTCTTTCCTCCCAAATCCCCTTCTTACACCCTCTTGGTGCTCTGATTTGGAAGGAATTTAGATGTCACCTTGTTCCATTCATAGTTGAATAGGAATACCCTTTCTAAAATTCTAGGTTTTATCTGAAGACCTTTAGTAATGGGGATAATTACCTACAAGGTATCCTTGCCACTCTTGGATAGCTTTAATTATAATAAGTTTGCTTTACACCTAGCTTAAATCTTTTCTTCTGTGTCCATGATGCCTAGTTCTACATTTTAAGGAAAAGCAGAACCATATTAGTCCTTTTCCACACTATATGGAATAAACAACTATAAGCACCTTGGTTAAAAGTCATAGAGCAGGGGGCAGCTAGGTGGTGCAGTGGATAGAGCCAATCCTGAAGTCAGAAGGACCTGAGTTCAAATGTGGTCTCAGGCACTTAATACTTCCTAGCTGTGTGACCCTGGGCAAATCACAACTCCAATTGCCTTAGGAAAAAAAAAATCATAGAGCATAGAATCATTAAACCATTGATTTAGAGCTTAAAGTATTCTCAAAAGTCATTTAGGAATTAGAGGACCTGGATTCAAATCCCAGCTCTGCCACATAGCATTGCTATGAAACTTAGTAAAGTCACTTCTCTTTGTCTGAGACTCAATTTCCTCATGTGTAAAATGGGGATAATAATAGTGCCTAACACAGGGTTGTTGTGAGGCTCATTTGAAATAATATATGTAAAATGCTTGGCAAACCTTAAATTTATTTATTCTTAATTTTGTTGGTGTTTATTTTCTCATTTGTAAAAAGAATCAATTGGACTAACAATTATTAAGATCCCTTCCATCTCTGGAGCAATGGTCCTATGACTTGGTTATAAAAATCTGATACAATTTCTTTAAAACAAACTTTTTTTTTTAGAAGCAAGATACAAGTAATAATGTATTACTGTGTATATAAGCTATACTTTTGGAGAGTTGTGTAATAATTATATTTCATTAGAAATTTATATAGTGATCTAAAGTTTAAAAAAACACTACATATCTATCTACTGATAGATCTATCAATCTAAACTCATTTGAATCTCTGTGAACCTGGGCAAGTTACTTAACCCATATGCCTCAGTTTCCTCATTTGTTAGATATGTTGAAGAAGGAAATGACAAACTAATCCAAAATCTCTGCCAAGAAAACCTGTTATGGAATCACATAGAATCAGACACAATTAGACAACAGTAAAAAGTCACACCTACCCAGACTTGGTAGAAGAATGGATTTTATCAAGAAGACAGGGTTAGACAAAAATCAGCTCAATGTATTAATTAAAAATCAATTTTCTACCTACAAGATGTCTTCTATCCCTTTTTTCTTCCATTCTTAAATGATTGGTCTCCTTTCTCATTTCCTTCCTTTCTCTTTTCTCCCTCTTCTTTCTCTTTTTTCTCTATATGTTTCACTGTGCCCTCTCTTCCTGCCCCTCACTTTTATATCACTTTTACTTCTCCTCTTTCTCTCCTTTTTTCTCACCCTTCTTGTCTTATTACTCCCTTCACCTTCTTACTCCGCTTCTCTCTCCCAAGAGCTATTTTTTCAAGAGAGCAAAAGGGTTGAGAATATGTTTTGCTTTGTTTTTGAAAGAGACCCTTATTCAGTGCAGGCAAGTGAAGAGGGGAAGAGTTTCTTTAGATGCTTGGAAAAACTGATACTTACTGGATAATGGATCGGGCTACTTAGTTTCCAAAGGCTTTACAGATATATTTCTTATGTAACTAATGTGTACAGCACATCCTCTGGGGCTCCTCTCCCAAGTTGGTTGGCCAGGTTACCAGAGGGAGCCAATCATTAACATTTTCAGAATTTTAGGAGTAACTCTGAAGATCTGGATATGTAATACAGTAATTTGTGAGCCTTCAGGGATGGTACTTATCATCGATAGCCAGAAAATAGTCTTAATTAGCTTTTAGACAAAGTAAGTTTTTACATATCATTTTTCCTTTCTCAAACCTGGGATGTCCCCTGTCCTTATACACACAAGTTCTCTGTGGAAAGTGAACTCATATTTAAAAGAAATAGTCATGAGAAATATATATATGTGTATATATATATATATATATAGTCTCTTTTCTACCTTTGTAGAGCCCTTATAAACTTTCCCTTAGGAATAGCCTTCTAATGGGCTACAAGGATTAGTGTCTTTATGTTAATTGTTTAGTCATTTTTTTTCAGTCATGTCCAACTCTTTGTGACTCCTTTTGGGATTTTCTTGGCAAAGATATTGTAGTAGTTTGGCATTTCCTTCTCTAGATAATTTCACAGATGAGGAAACTGAGGCAAACAGATTTAAGTAACTTCCCCAGGATCACACAGCTAATAAGTATTTAAGCCAGATTTGAACTCAAAGAAATAAGACTTCCTGATTCCAGGTCTGGTACTTTATCCATTGCATCACCTAACTACCACTATCTGTCCTAACTGTACCTGGCTGCCATTTAGATTTCATAGTCATAATTTTTCTTTGGTATAGTAATCATAATCCTTGAATCTGCTATTGAACTTGAGTGACTGTCTTTCTCCAGCAGCTTTCATTGTCAGTCACTATTGCTCTAGTGAAGTGGTAGGTTTCCCTTTTGTCCACATGATCCATTCTGGTTCAAGAAATTCTTAGTCATCAGTTCTTCTCATTTCTCAGACAATCAGTACAAACTCCTCAGTCATGAAAGGTGGGTAGGTTCACTTCAAAACTCCATGTGGATTCTTGACCTGGAACCCATAAAGAAATACTTGCACAAGCTCCATGTACTAGTCCCTCCATGTATGACAGGGATGTAGTAGTAGATGGTAGGTAGAAATAGATTTTTGTTCTGTGCTACAAAATATGAATTCACTGTAATGTCCTAGTGGTAGGGTATGTGAATACTCAGAGGAGAAATCAAAGATGCAGGAAAAAGTTTCCATATTTTTAGTTTCTGAGAGGGAGAACACTTCACATAAGAACACTATCTCATGACAAAATCCTCAGCATCCTTTACATACTCAGCTCTGAAAAAGTTTATTCTAGCTTTAAACATTCTATGTCATATGCTCTGCCATCCCTACCAGTTCTGATTTTCCATGTTTTATTGTCTAATTCTTTTCTAGCTTTGATACTCAATGTTCTGTGTCCTAAGACCTTTTCAACTCTAACATCCCATGGTTTATGTTGCAAGGTCCTTTCTAGCTTTGACATTCTATATCTTACAACTTATAAACCAGGGATTTTCCCACCTTTTTAATCTCACAAATCCAGTTAACGTTGGCTCCAAGAGCCAGTTAAATTTTCAGTGTGAGCATATACTTTGGAAATCATCCATCTGATAAAACCAATGGACAGACTCATTCTCGGAATAATATTTTTAAATGCATAACACAGCATTACAAAGGAGGACAATTATATTGAACACAATTATCTATTTCTATACCTATCTCTATCTATCCATTCATTTATCTCTCTAGATAGAGAAATAGAGAGATAGATTAATGGGTTTATGGATACATACATACATACATACATACATACATACATACATACATAGATACATAGATGTATTTATAAACCTAAGGTGTGAACCCTGAGTTAAGAATATTTGCTTTATTCTAATTTCAATAGTTAACAGCCCAAACTAGCAATGTTTACTTTCTGGGCTGTCCAAGTTGTACTGGGGAAACAAATTTTTGTTGTTGTTGGAATAACATTAGACCAGAAGGGGAAGACTAGAATACTAGTCAGAGCTAACTCTGATACAATTGGTAGAGGAAAAAAAAGAAGAAGCTTATTTGGGCAGCTTTTTATTTTAATGAATTCTTCCCAACAGATTGGTGCTAAGCTCTGTTGTTTCTACATTGCTGAAGGACTGCAGATGTTTCTGAATCTAAATTTGATACCTTGAGGCAAAGCCCAGGGTTCCCCAACCTAGTGATGATTCAGGTAGTACATGATTCTATGCCTGGTTTGCCTGCATTTTTCTGTTCTTAGCCTGTTACAAAACAGCTGGTCAATTCAGTCAAAAAGTGACCAAGGCCCCTGAAACAAACCATCTGTTTAGTATTGTGTATTTAAACACTGGGTAGACCAACTGAAATTTCCCACTAGGACTGCTAGAATTAGGCAGGAAAAAAACAACAACATGTATTTTAATGAGATTAAAAACACAAAAATTCTACTTTTCCTTTATGTAATAGGGAAGGTATGGTTTGAATTGGTTGGTGGAAAAGGAGGAATTGCCTTAGTTTTAGTGGGTAAAGACACATAAGAGAATGATTTCTCTTCCAACTAGGCTCCCTTTGGCCTGTTTTAATTACCCTTATTTTTCTATCACTTTGCCTCTTAATAGGAAATATTTTAAAAGATTTAAAACATTTCAGTAGGTTAATTATTTTCAAAAGGAGCAGAGAAGTTTTTAAAAACTGCTTCTGTCAGTAAATTTAAAATACAATAAATAATTTAGGACCCAATTTTAATTCAACAATGAAGAATTAAGAGGCTACTGACTTTCAGATATTACCTTCACAGTAAAAAAAAAAAAATGTTTCAATTATTTATTTTCCTACCTCTGCTTCTTAGAACATGGCAGCCATATAAGTCCCATCCTATACTGGGCCTTCACACTTTATCCTGGCTAGGTTTGAAGCTCCATTTAACTGATTGCTCCTTTTAAGACTTTCAGCTCTCTGAGACTCTTTATGTAAGAGACTGTGCTTGAAATTTTCACTGCCATTTCACAGATGTGAAGAGTGATCCTCAGAGTAATAAAGCAACTACACCGGCTACAAACATCAAGTGAATTGGAGAACCATAATAGCAAGAATTCATATTTTCATAGTGTTTTAAAAATGGCAAAAGCTTTCCTTGGAATAGGATTTCGAGATGAAGACAAATTATAGAAAAGGTGTTGGCCACAGTTGGTAGAGAGTTCTTCACCAGGAACTCACTATACTGATTAAATTACTTTAGTTAACAGTAGCAACAATAATAAACAGATAAGAAAATCAACTCCCAGGAATTAAATGATTTTCCACTTAAGTGACTTATTTGGTTATAGTAGCTAATAATTACAGAGCTAGGATTATATAGGCATCTTCTTTCCTTGAAATAATCAACAACACCATTTTGAGCTAGTAGATACCTGAGAAGATGAAACCTCTGAACTACACAAAAATAATAACAATAATGATTAGGGATGGATAGCATTTGTACATCAATTCAAAGCTTACAAAATACATGATCCTATTTTATTCTTACAACACTTGAAGGTAAGTGCCATTATGATTCCCATTTTACAAATGAGGAAACTGAGAAATAGGTGTAGAGATTTGTAAGGATTTAATATCTCAGTCAGGATTTGAACTCACATCTACCTGACTCCAAATATGGCACTTGATGCAGTCCATCAGCTATCTGCCTTAGATATATTAGAACTAGAGAGTTATTAGTATGTAGAATATTAAATCTGGACAAAAAAACGTTAGAGTTCATTTGATCTGTGTTATTTTATAAGTGAGAGAACTGCAGCTCAGAGAAGGAGGAGGAGACATTTGGCCAGAGTCCCTCAGTAGGTTGGTGGCAGATTTGGAAATAGATCCATGGATCTCTGATTTTCATTCTGGGTACTTTTCCTTTATCCCTTCTCTAATTGATCAATCAAGAATCAAATGCATATTGAGAGCCTGCCACATGCAGGACACTTTGTTAACCACTAGAGGGGACATGATGATGAAAAAGGCAGTTCCTGCCTAGAAGCAGTCATGTCCTCACTCCTTATTGACTTTCTATCCAGTGCCATAAAATGTATCAGGCAATAAATACACTTTGGGGGAGGTATTTAACTCCTTATAACTTAGTTTAGGGCTCCATACATAAAAGATGCCAAACATTTGTTGAATGAATGGATACCTAAATGAATCCCTTTATTAGATCCTTGGCCAATGCCGGTGTTCCTCTCCTTTTCTCAATCATCATTCAGCTTATACTTCTTAACTTTGGGATTCCCTCAGGTCTCTTGTTTTGGGTCTTTTTCCACTTACTGTTTTCACTTGGTTATCTCATCAGTTCCTATGGTTTCAATGATCATCTCTGGGCACATAGATATATATTTGATGCTTTGTGCTAAGCCTTCCACAAATATGTCAACAGTCTTTGTTCCAGGGTTATAGACTAACCTACATGCTACCTCACAATTTATCTTGTATGTGTCTCATTTTTACATATTGATTTGCATGTTGTCTTCCCCATTAGACTAGGAGGTCCTAAGAGCAGAAACTGTCTTTTGCCTTTCTGTATATCCCCAGTATATAAAGTAGATGCCCAATAAATGCTACTTGACTGACTGACTGACTGACTGACAATAGTGTGGAATCTTTTCTTGATCCCTACAAGTGTGTGTGTGTGTGGGGGTGTGTGTGCATGCTTATGATTGTGTTTCAGGCTTTTTGGGAGAAGGAGCAGGGATAAAGAAGGGATTGAACTGCTTCTACAAGTGTATGTAGCTATTTAACAGATAATAGTTAGAAACTTGCTCAATTCTAATTTTGCTTCCATTTTATTTGCCAAGGAGAGTGATCTTGGGACCAGAAAGGGCAAAACAAAAAATGCCTAATAGAGAGTTGAAACCCAAGATAATTAGGTAGATAGTAAAAGAAGCACCTCACTTCCCTTGATGAGTTCAAGTTCTCAGGCTCTGATGAAGTACATCTCAGGGCACTGAAAGAGTTCAGAGATCTGATTACTGAGCTACAACTGATCTTTGAAAGACAGCTGAGGAGGAAAAGGAGAGAATAGAGAGGGGAGAAGGGGAAAGAGAAGGGAGAGAGGGGAAGCTAGGATATATGATTGTGTAGTGAGGCAGATGTCCTACATTTTTTAAAGAAGAAAATGGAATCTGCAAACTGTGGCCAAATGAGTTTGACCTTGATTCCAGCAAATTCTAAGGTGACATGTTATTAAAGTAATGGTTAGTAAACATCTTACAAAAGGAAATTATGGTCATAAGGCTGGGTCATACTAAACTAAGCTCATTCAACTTTCTTTTTTTTCCTTTCAGTAATAATTTCCCCCAGTTACTTGTAGACAATTTTAAAACATCACTTTCTTTTTTAAAAATGAATTTTTATTGATATTTTCTGTTTCTTACATCATAGTATTCCATAAGAACCATTCATTATAACAAACAGTATTTTTGGAGAATAAAAAAATGAGAAAAGAATTTAGCCACATTGAAAAATTCTGAAAACATTATGCAATGTATAACACTTATGTACCTCCTACCTCCACAAAGGGATAGATTGGGAGTGTCTTTTCATATTTCTTCATTTGATTCCCACTTGATCTTTATAAAGTTTTTACATTTGTTTGATTTTTTTGACTTATCATTGTTCTTTCCATTTAAATTTTTGTAGTTACTCTGTAAATTGTTTTTTGACTGTCCTTACTTCATTCTACAGTAGTTCATGTACATCTTTTCGCATTTCTATGAATCATATACATCATTTCTTGCAGAACAGTAATATTCCATTACACTCATGTACCACAATTTATTTAGCCATTTCCCAATCGATGAGCATCTATTTTGTTTCCAATTTTCAGCTATCACAAAAATCTTGCTATAAATGTTTTGGAGTACATGGAAATTTTTCTCTTATCAATGAATTCCTTAAAGTTTATTAAGCCCAGTAAGGGTGCCTCTGTTTCAAAATATATAGACATTTTAATAGTTTTGTTTACATAATTCCAAATTGCTTTCCAAAATGGTTGTACCATTTCATAACTCCACCAATAATATGTTAGTATGCCCATCCTTCTACATCCCTCCAACAATGAGTGTTGCAAATTTTTGTCATCTTTGCCAAATTTTTTTTGGTTGTTTTGGCAATTGGGGTTAAGTGACTTGCCCAGGGTCACACAGCTAGGAAGTGTTAAGTGTCTGAGATCAGATTTGAACTCAGGTCCTCCTGACTTCAAGGCTGGTGCTCTATCCACCAACTTTGTCAATTTGCAAGGTATAAGGTGATGCCTTTGAGTTATTTTGATTTGTGTTTCTTTTATTATTAGTGATTTTGAGCATTTCTATGGATTGTAAATACTTTGCAGTTTTTCTTTTGAGAAATGTAATATCTGTTGACCATTAATCTATTGAAGAATGACGGTTATTAGTCATATCTTTATTAATTGTATCTGTATATATACATATATATGCTATATAAGCATATATATGTATATATGTATGTATATATATATATATATATCAAGTTCTTATAAGAGAAAATTTTCCTGTTTGACCACTTCTTTTTTCATCCTAGATGAATTAATATTGTTTGTTAAAAGCTTTTCAGTTTCAAGTTCCTTCTTCTGTTGTAAATACAGTATTAAGTTCAATCAGTTACTTTACATTAATTTTTTTAAAGTTGTCCCTGTTTCCATTGGCTCTTTCCCCCTTCTCCCTCCTTTATCTTCTTGTTTGGTATTTCCTACTTCTTCCCTTCAGTTAGTCCTGATTCTTAGTTTTAAAATGTCACTATCTGTGAAGGATTTCCTTCACTCTAGTCATTATCTATCTTCTCTTTCTGTTTACTCTGGACCTTCATTCACTGATTCACAACTCCTATAATTATTTAGTTTCTTTTCTCTGTATTCTTCATGCTATCAAAATTACCTTGGAAGCTTCCAGAATAGCTATTCTAGGGTCTCTTCCGTAGGCATTTTCTACCACTGACTTGCACGTCTTACTCCATAGAGTCTTTTTCCATTGTACTTCCTTTCTAGAGCAATTCTAATTTTATTATCATTATTATCATTATTATTATTATTATTATTGTTCCAGCTAACTTTTTTACATCACTATGTATATGGCACCTTTCTAAGTGTTTTACAATTATTATCTCAATGGATCTTCATAGAAACCTTGTGAAGTAGGTATTGTTATTATAGGTATTGTTATTATCTCCATTTTACAGATGAGGTAATTGAGGCAAATAGAGGTCAAATGACTAGGCCAGGATCATACATGTAATGAGACCATATTTGAACTCAGGTCTTCATAACTCCAGGTCTAGTACTATATCCACTATGCCATCCAAAAATGCTCCATGGTAGGACCCCTCCCCAACCACATCCCTGATTATGTAGTTCACCACTGATTTATACTCTTTTTTGTTTTTTTTTTTTAATTCACCTGGAAATCTCCTCCCTTTGTCCATGCTCTCCCACTCCTCTAAGTGCCAGCTGACCTCAGACATTCTACCTTCATCCACCCCATAAAAAAGACTTTTCAAGCACTAAGTCCCCCAAACTGATTTGGCATAAGGTCTTCAACTCTTTTCATGCATGGAAACATTTGTCATCAGAGCTCCCATTTCCAAAATAAGACCCTTTTCTTTTCTAACTTTTTTTTTCAATCTTTTCCCTCTCTTCTTTACCTACTCTCTTAGGTTCTTCTCTTTCTAAGACCAGAGAAGTTGCCTTATCCTCATTGCTGGCCCTTGATTTGAGCTGGCACATTGTTCCTTCCTCTCTATCCCCCTGCTCCTTTCTCCCTCCTTTTAAATACCTAAAGTTGTAATGTAATCCCATAAAGGAAGCATTCCTTTATAGGCAGGCTGTTGCCATTTTATCTTCATGATCCCTCATCTACCTCTTCACTGTCACTTTTACTGGATTTCTGCTTTCATTCTTATCTTTGTGTACATTTAGAAAGAAATCTCTTAGTTTCCCTATTGTCACTCTGTTGCTGCTACTATTTTTGTCTGTTGCATTTATTCATTATTCTTGCATTTCTGTTGTTTTGAGGTATTCAAGAGAAAAATCTCTCCTTTTCTGTTTTTCTTTCTGAAAATGTTTCAAACTCCTCTTTACTTTTGAATGTCCATCTTTTGTTCTATATAATTAAATTCAGATTTACTGGATAAGTCATTTGGGCTGCATCCTGAACTACATTGCTCTTTAGTACATATTATTCCATTCCCTCCTTGTTTTTCTAGTAAGTAAAGAATAGTTTTATGTTATTTGAATCTATTTTTGTTTGTATTTAAAAGACCGTGTACCTTTGTTTCTGAATTAGATTATTAAATTTAACCACAATGTACATTGAAATTTGTAGCCTTGAGGGTTATTTTGTTTGTTTATTAGATTTTGTTTTTTGTTGCTTTTTTTTGCAGGATTTTTTTGGTGATCTGTTAATTTTCTGTTAATTGGAATGTCGTTTTCTATGTTTAGAAGTTCTGGACAATATTCTTTTATTATTTCTTTCATTATAGTGTTGGGGATTTTTTTAGGGAGTTGCTATAGTGTTCTTCTGAATGACCTAGAATCTTTAGTGAGGCAGCCAGGTGGCTCAGTGAATAAAGTACTAGGCTTGGCATTAGGAAGGCTCATCTTCTTGAATTCAAATCTGGTTTCAGACAAGTAATAGCTGCGTGATCATAGGTGAATTAAAAGTTTCATCATTGGTAAAATAAACTGCAGAAGGAAATAATAAACCTTTCTAGTATATTTGCCAGGGAAATCCCCAAAGGTGTCAGAGATAGTCAAACATGATTGAAAAACAACAAAAACTGAGCATTAGGCTGTCTCTGTGCACCTTATCTTTGAGATCTCTAAATTTTGCTTACATTGTGAGCAAAAGTATTGTGAGCATTGTGAGTTACTGGGTTTTATTTGTTTTTGTTTTTTGCTTTTCTTCATTGATGTTATCCTTCAGTTCTTTCTCTTTATATTTTTGGTCTATCATTCCTTTTTTTTTAAATTTTTTTGGTGAAGCTTACCATTGCAGATTCAAACTTTTTACTACAGTGCTAATTATTCATGTTATTCAGGATATGAATTATGTACTTAAAATTCTAATTTCTCTCTCAAACTACTCAGAAATAATGTGTTGTGGTTCCATGTTCTCCAAATTCCACAGGATTCTCTTTTTAATCAAGTTCTATGTAATTTTCCTTTCCTTGAAGTTTTAATTCATAGATGCTTGAACTAGTTTTCTAGATATGGAGACCATAGTTTTTCTATTATTAATATTTTCCATATTGATTTATCTATTTATATTTAATGTCATCAAGTTTTCTTCTTTCTGAAATTTTTGATGCTTTCAGTCTTTTTTCCTCCTTATTATCCTTATTACTAACTTACTGACTGCCTCCCCTCTAATTATGGTTTCCCTGAGGGCTGGATCTCAGTATATCTCATCCTCCTCCCATCAGGGACAATTCATAATATACAAGACTAAGTCTCTATCCTAAGTGATTTTTGGGTGATCAGAACTGACCCTTCCTGTATGCTATGCTATTTCCCTCAGGTTTGGTATAGAGCATAGTGTCTTATTCTAATAACTTATCCTACTCCCTCTCTTTCTCAGGTCTCTGGTCTGGAACTGTTAGAGCCTGCTTTCCCCAAAATTGGTAACTCTGAATTGTAGCCATTGGCAGGCTTTTGAAGGTTTTTTTTTTAATCTTTTGAATGTTGGATGTTCTAGATTATGGAATCAGCTAAAGTTACTTTATTTTAAATATGATTTCTGTTTTGGAGATATGTGAGACATTATGAGAATTGAAGATAATGTTTAGTTTACTATCCTGTTGCTCATGTGACCCCAAATTTCCCTTATTTAATTTTCTAACAGGATTACTAGGCTGGAAGGTTGGGGAATACTATAGATATCATTTATCCTTATTTTTTCCAATCACTTAGTAATCTCTCACATTATTTGTGTCAGGCCTGAGCGGAGAAATGCTAAACCTGGAATCAGGAAGATCTGAGGTTAGATTAGACTATGGATACTTTCTAGTTTTGTGACCATGGGAAAGTCACTGAACCTTTCTGTGCCTCTGTTTTCTCATCTATAAAATGGGTATAATAATAGTACCTACCTCTTTGTTGTAAGGATAAAATAAGATATTTTCAAAGTGCTTTGCTAATTTTAAAGTGCTATATAAATAATTGTTATTAGGAGATATGAAAAATGAGTGGATTTCAAACTGGTTGATTGGTTGGATTCTAAAGCTTTGTTGACCACTTGGAAGAATATCTCTAATAGACTGGTGTAGGGATGGAAACTCTCTCTATCAATCTGTAATTCGGGAGTCTTTGAGAGCTTACTGGGGCACTTAAATGTCCAAATATATGTGTAGGGTCACACAGCTAGTAATGGTCAGAGGTGAGACTTGAGCTTTTGTATGTTTGGCATTGAAGCCAGGTTTCTTTCCGCTATTTCATATTGCTCTATGTGTATATATGTATATGTTACATGTATACATGCATATATTATATGTATATATACACATAGATGTAGATAGATATAAATATATACACATATGTACACATGCATGTATGTGTATATTGTTTATACATTGCTTAATTAATGGCATGTACATTGCTTAATCAATAACAAAGCTGTAAATGTCATATTAATAAAACTTAGAGAAAATACAAAGCTAAGAAGGATAATGTGTTAGATGATGCTTCTAAAAAGATCCCACCAAGCTAGAACTTAGGGCTGAATCTTGTAAGATTAAATGTGATATTAATACATGCATGACAAATATTATATATATGTATACCATGTGTGTGTTATTTGCATATGCCCTACATTTATATTCTACGTGCAAGTTTATGTGTGCTTACATATTGTATATATACATATACTTATATTTGTGCATTATATCTCTCTATATTTCTACATGTGGTATATGTGGTGTCCCTAGAGTCAATGCAGTTTTAACATAGTGAAACTTTAAAATATTTTCAAGATTTTGGAATATCCTCTATATATTTTATGGATTTAAAAAAAACACCTTTACAATATAAAGTAGGGAAGGCATGGCTAGCCATCAATTCATCTGGAAAAGATCTATGAGTTTTAGTGACCTCCATACTCAATATGAATAAACTGTGTGATATGAGAATCATAAAATTCAATTCAATGTTTGGGTATTTTGAGAGGCAAATTATGTTCAGGACTATGGAGATTCAGAACCAAGACACTGTCTTCCCTTGTTAGATCACCGCTAGCTGGATCTCCTCAAACTCCTCAAATTCTAACTCTGGGGCCTCTTGCTTTTTCTCTAATAATCTCTATAGGCTGTTTTTGGGTAAATAGTCTCACAAATCATAACATGCGCTCCAACCAGTATGATATTCTGTATTACTAGACAATGCACAAATGCAAAATCCAACTACCAAGCCTTTTAATTAAGGCATCAAAAACAGTATAAATAATGGAGGAGAATCAACTAAGTTGAATTGTTCTGTGATCCCATATAGGTCAACCTTGATGTTTTCTGAAATGGTAAGTAGGGACAAATCCTAATGGACAAAATTTACAAAGAGATAGGGAAAACAATCCCTCATTCTGCAAGTGGACAAGATGAGAAAACTTTTCACTGGCTACCACAGTTGTTCTCATAATTTCAGTGTTGAAATGGAGGGGCCCTCTGAAACCATCAAATCCAATCTATTCATTCATTTTATATATTGAAGGAACTGAAGTTTAGGGAAAAAAATATGTGATTTGTCTTACATAGCTAGAACGTTAACAAAGTCGGGAATGGAAACCAAGTGCTCTGATTCCTAAACTAGTGTTCTTTTCCACTGTATCGCAAATGACATGACTTCTAAACTATTATGAACTAACGCACCAACTTCCCTTGCTCTGTACACTCCATGATACTTCTCTAGTTCAGTTTTCTCTTACAATGATCAAATATGTTGTAATTTAGTTCCCATGCAACTTTCCATCTTTTGCTTTCATCTTTCTCCAAGGGACTACCTTTCCCTTTTATTCCTTTAAAAAGCATGTTGCTCTTGGGGCAGCTAGGTGGCTCAGTGGTTAGAGCACCAGCCCTGAAGTCAGGAGGACCTGAGTTCAAATCTGGTCTCAGACACTTCCTAGCTGTGTGACCTTGGGCAAGTCACTTAACCCCAATTGCCTCAGCCAAAAGCAAAAAAAAAAAAAGCATGTTGCTCTTGAAAGAACAGCTCCCTCATCACACCATCATGGGTATTTGATGAGGTCCCCAATTATAAATAACTTCAACCGATATTAAACAAATGCTAGGTTCAATTCTGAGTTCTCTATTTTGGGGAAGGACACTGATAAACGAGAAAATGCCCAAAGGCAGACAACTAAGATTGAGTCATTGAAATAAGTTGAGGCAACTGGAAATATTTATCTTGCAGAAGAAAAATCTTAGGGGAAAAGAGGAAGGTCATCCCCTGATCTTCAAATGTTTGAAAGACTATCATGTAGAAAAAGGGATTAGTCTTATTCTGATCAGTCCCAAAAGGCAGAATCAGAATCAACAATTTGATGTTATAAAGACTCTTAATGTAGAAAAAATTCCTAACCATTAGAGTTAACTAAAAGTAGAATGGGCTTTCTTGGTAGGTAGCGAGTTTCCTGATAATATAGCTTTTAAATAGATTGATATCTACTTATATATGTTGGTGTCAAGAAAGTGATTTTTTATTTCAGTCAGTGGTTAGTTGTAGATCAGGGGTTTTTTAATCTGGGATGCACAGGGTGTGTGAGTAGATGTCACGGCATCCATAACTTTAGATAGTGGGTGGGGGAGAGATAGTTACTTAAATAGTTGCCTTTGTATTTCTTTTATATTCATTCATATCTTTTGTATTTTCTATGTACTGATATGTTTTCCTTTTGTATTTCTTGTTTATATATTTTCCTTTGTATATCTTATGTATTTATGCATTTTTCCTTTGTATTTCCTATATTTTTTTCATTTGAAAACATTTTTCTATGAATGAGAGCATAGACTTTACCAAACTGCCTAAAGAGTCCATAACAAAGGAAAAACTAAGAACCCTGGGTCTTCCTTATAAAGCTGAGATTTTGCATCCTTTCAATACTTGTAGATTTTGGGCTCTTGATCCTGAATTATGGTGCCTACTATCTGCTACTGTGCCTCTGTGACAGCTGCCTAGACCTCCCTTTTCTTGTGGATAGTTATCTGGACAATTGTATTCTGACTCAATTTTGCTGAGTAAAGCTAGTCCCCCTTACAGCTGCCTTCCTGATCTTTTAGGGACCACCTCCCTTTTCTTGAGGATTCTTGGCCTTTCTCCTATTTCCTTCTTCCTATGGCCCTATTGCTCTGACCTCCTGGCCCAGCCTGCCTCTGAAAACCTCACTCCCTTCTCATCAGGGAACAGTCTTCTTTCAGAACTGGCTGTTGTGTGCTGACCTCAGTGTTTGCTCCTCATATCTCCTGAAGGGAGAAAAAATGAGCAGGGGGAAAAAAAAGGCTTCCAGGGTGGGAAGATGCTATCAATAATACACACTGTAATGCTGGTAAAAAAAAATATATAAGATGGCAGAGAAAGAGGAAAGGGGGAGTTGGTAAACAGCTTAGAATCATTATTGGAAGCTGAAATTCTTTCCCCGAGAACAGCAGATCAGTAAGATAAGAAGCCCTTCTTTTCTTGGAAATCTAATGCAGTGCTGGGGGATAAGGAGAGAGGAGTTTGGGGGTGGCAGATTTGGATGCTTTTACTCAGAGTTTGCTTTTGTGATCAGGAAACAAAGGAGCATCTCAGTGGATCACGTAATGTTCTTCTCCTTTTCAATATTACTTCCCTAAAAGCAGATGCCCCAGATACTGTTTAATATCAAAGTGCATTTCTCATTCTATCTCCCCGTTCCCACACAGGCTGCTTCTGCTTAGTAGTTGTTCTCTGGAAGAATAAGTCTTCAATAATTTCAAATAATTTCAACTCCTGACCTTTTTGCTTTGATATATTTGGGGTGGGGGAGTATGAGGTATGTGAAATGTGTAGCTGTGTTTGTATGTGTATGTATTCATTATGTGTGGGGTTTTTTAAAAATCATTCCTTCAATAAATATTCATTAAGTTCTTGTTATGTGCACTGAATTATGTTAAGGTCATTAGAGATACCAAATTTAAGTGCTTTCCTCGTGGAGTTTATAATCCAGGAGAGTCATATCACTTAGATACTGCTAACTCCATTTGTGTATGTATATATATGTATACATATACATACATATATACACACATGTATATGTATACACAGAATTCATATGTGTGTATGAGCTACTTTACTCATTAGACATAATATAGAAGTGATCTTGGATTCATGCTATTGATGAATAGCACGAAGGAGGTCCAGGATGGATCTGGAGTCTGATAACCTTGCTACAAAACCCAGATCTGCCATTTTGTTAGCTGTGTGATCTTGAGAAATCTTTTGTAGTCTCTTTTCCCTTCAATTTAATTATTAACTACCTCTTCAATGTTATTAGACAATGTGCCAAGGATTGAGGATTCCCTTATTTTTAAAAGGAGGGGGATTGAATTAGATCAATTTCAGGTTGCTTTCAATCATAAATCTGTGAACCTCTATAATGACTAATATTAAATGTGTGTGTATATTTATCTATATGTGCATATATCAATATACATGATCATATATATGTATGTATATATGCACATGTGTATGTATGTAGGTCTGTGTGTAATGGTTCTTTGGCTCTACTGGGATATCCCTTTCAAGCTCATCATTCCTCTATACCTCATCCTGCCTCCAAACTTCTTTATTTCTTTGAAGGACATCATCATCCTACACCTATGAATATTTAACTCTTTCCTTTTCCTAATCTTGTTATCTAGTTGGTTGCCGTGATTTATCAATATGATAATTTCAATGTCAACTCTCAAATCTATCCCCTCACCTCCATCCACAGATGCTTATAACTTCTTGTCCAATTCATTTCTCTGCTGTTGGTCTTTCTCTTCTCAAATCCATTTTGCACTTAACTGCCAAAATATTTGAGACAGTTTTAATCATATCACTCCTAAAAAAATCATCAGTGGCTCTCTATTCCCTCTAGGATAAAATATGAATTCTTCTATTTGAAATTTAAAATCATTTACAATGTGGCTGCCACCTACTTTTCCAGATAATTCATGTTGCCCCTTTTATAAGCTCTATGTTCTATCCAAACTGGACCATTGGCTGTTTACTAAATTTAACATTCTATTTCTTATTTCTGTGTCTTTATGTAGGCTGTTGCCCACATCTAAAAATTTAGTTTCTCCTTACTTCTTAGAATTCCTGATCTCTTTCAAGGTTTTCCTCAAGTGCTACTGCTTTTTCTCACATCCTGCCAACATCTCCCTTCCTCAAAGTATGTTACTTATCTATATACAGATTATGTTCTATAACAGAATATAATCTCCTTGAGGATAGGGGCTGTTTTTCATTTTTGTTTTAATAGCACCTGGCACAGTACTTTGCATGATTAGAAGGCACTTAAAAATCTGTTCAATTAAATTAATAGCTCAAAATATTTTCTTTTTTCCTCAACTGAATTGTGAGTTCTCTGAGAGTAGAAACCATGTCCTACATATCTAAATTTTTCATCTTCTTCAGATTCAGGTCCAAAATTCTGCACACAGGAAGATTTAATAATAAAAATCTCAATGAATACTTCATACCTTGTCTAGCAAATTGCCCCAACCAATAATTAACTTCTGAAAAGGAAACTGAAGCCTAGAAAAAGAATATGGCTTGCCAAAGAGCATGAGTATGGGAATGGGGGAAGTTGATTTTAACCTTAATCTTCTGACAGTAAATGCTCATTGAAATAAACTGAACGTATAACATTTATGACTGGCTATCTAATTATCAAAAGATGCTTCCCTTTGCCAAAGAGATCATTTCAGGATTGTTTTGAATAGTACACTCTAGCATTGTTTTACAGGTGATGTATCACTTGATGAGAAAGCTGCAAAAGAACTCAGGGTCAAAGAAACAGAAATCTATACTCTAGAAAGAGAACCTAAAGGTTGCAGGGGAAAGAATATTGATTTGTAAATTAGATAATGGGGGTTCTAGGCCCTTGCTTCACACACACACACATACACACACACACACATACTTGCTTTAAAAATAATACTTAATTTCTTATTTATTAAGTACCTACTTTGTGTAAAGCATTGTGTTAGAGCTGAGGGAGATAACACAGTTTAGATAAGAGATGGCTCCTTGCCTTCCTGAAGCTACAAACTTGGAAAGAGATATGAAAGAACTGTCATATATAGCAAAGAGTTTGATATATAGTAAGAACTTACATGCTTGTTGATTTAATGAACTGTATTATTTAAGGGAAAGTATTTTAAAGAACAACTTTTAACTAACATCTCATTTTTTTTGAAATGTGCAATGTATCTGCTTTCAGCATTAAAACAAGGAATATTCATCATAAAACAGCAGAAACAAATGCACTTTTATACTTTGGTTTCATATCATGGCCAGTTAAGATAGAAAGAGAAAGATGTATAGGAAAAGAAAGAGACTGAAAGAAGGAAATAGGAAAATAAGACTGGAAGAAGAGGTGGGAAATAATGACATTTATTGGGAGGAAAAGAGGGATTTACAATCTCTAGAGAGATAATGGGAAAAAGTAGGAATGAAAGGCATCTGGAAATATCAGATCTTATCAAACCATATTATGTACGAATAACCAACAAAATAAACTAGGACTGTCTCAAAAAAAAAAAAAACATAGAAAAATAAATCAGTGAAAGAAGCAAGAAAATAAATACCCTGAGGCCAAGAGACACCTAAGACCAAGTTCAGTAAAACCAAATAAGAAAGAAATTTTTTTTGGAAAAAAAGAACCTCACAAACAAACCAAAATACTCGTGTATTTTGCAGCACATACTACAATTACATGGTTAAGCAACCTAAATGAATGAAATAATGTCATTTATAAAAATAGAGATGGGTAAATATTATCTTTCACAATATGTTTAAAGAAATAATTCACAATCAGACAAGTGATGGAGGAGATTGAAAAGATAAAATACATACTTTCAATTGCATAAAGAAAAAAAAAAACTTTTGCACAAACAAAACCAATAAAATTAGAGTAAGAAGATAGGCTTTTAAGTTTGAAAATAACATTCACATAAAATTGTGATTTCAAAGAGATGTAGGGAATTGAGACATACCTAAAGTTTCACATCTTAAGATTTAGCCACTTGCCAGTAAAGAAACAGTCAAAGATATGAAGAGATTTTTAAAAATATATAAATGATAACATGAAAAATCCTTCAAATAACTAATAAAAGAAATATAAATTAAACAATTTTAAGATTTCAAATAACACTCATGCAATTGTAAATACTAATTTAAAAAAGGAAATGATTAATGTTGGAAGGATTGTGGGAAGTCAGATGCACAATTATATTGTCATGAAAATTGGTCCAACCATTCTATAAAACAGTTTAAAGTTATATGAAAAGAGTCATTAAGTAGTATATGTATTTATTCCAGGGAGGTAAAAAAAATAGAAAAGCCTCATATATATCCGAAACTGTTCACAGCATACAAAAAAACTGGAAATATAGTAAGTTTTCATAGATTGGGTATTGGTTGAATAAATTGTGGTATATAAAAATAATAAAATAATTATTACACTAGATTACATATCTACAAATATGAGGAATTTGGAGAAACAAAGAAAGACTTGTATGAATTGAACCAGAATGAAGAACAGCATCAGGAGAACAAAATGTATAAAAAGTACAATAATGTAATCAAAAGATATTAGAGACACGCATTCAGATTAAATATAATCACTATTCTCCATTGCAGGAGACATGATGATAAAATACTTCATCCTACTGGGCAAATATGTTAGACTATGACTGTAAAGGGTGGCACATACAATTAGAGGTTGTTATTGGTTTGCTTTGCTTGTTTTCCTTCTCATAAGGGATGTTTGGGGAAGGGAAAAATGTTACATTGTTACGATAGTGTGAAAAAGAAAAGATCAATAAAACTTTAGAAAAAGATGGGAGAAGGAGGAGAGGAGAGAAATGCATAGAGGCAGTGAAATTTTTTAAAAAAAGGAAGTAGAATGAACATTCAGTTCATAAGCACAAGTTCCAACTAGGTTCAGGTCTCTTCTTGGTGTGAAAAATGCTGAAATGATTAACACAGCTCCTGCTCTCAAGAAACTTACAACAGCACAGGAAAAATCAGACATAGACATAAGAAATAAAATACAAATTAAAAAGTAAGTTAGAAGAAAAGTACTATTCACTGTGTTATGTGAGATGTTCTAGGGAAGAAGGTATTTTAATGGGGCTCAGGACAGGTTTTAAAGGAAGAGATTAAAACAGGTGGATATGTTGCCCTGTGCCTTGGTTCCTCCTTACTGTTACTTTCAGAATTCTGTCTGGGGGCTCAACTTTAGGAACTCTTCTCCCCTAAGTCACAATTAAAGCTCCCAGTCCTGAATATGTTCTTGCTCCCTGCTATATTGTATGTGCTTGCTCTTTGCCCAAAGTTACAGCCCAAGATATACCTGATTAGAATTGCCAGTCTTGGTATCCAGAAATAGCAATTGACTATAATGCAATGGATACCATATTATGAGAATTGATGAACTCAGTGATCTTAGAAAAACATAGAAAGATTGGCATGAAAATAATGAAGAGTGAAATGAGCAGAAACAACTGTACATTGCATATAGTAACAACAATATTGTTTTAAGAAATATTTTGGGTTCATTTTGATTGTTATAAAAACACAAAATAAAAATAAAAGATATATAAAAAAAGAATAGGCGGACATGAACCAATAAAGATCAGTCCATTCTAATCATTGTAGGTGGAAAGAACAAAGACAAGAAAGTAAACAAAGGTAGTATAAGAGTGGAAGACAGCAAATGATCCAGTTTAGTTGGGGAATCTATAAAATAAAAGGAATCAATGTGAGGCAATCTAGAAAGTGAGAGTGACTCCATATTGTGGAAGATATATTTTAGGTTATGGAGTCTTTGCTTTGAGAACCAATCAGGAAAGAAAAAAAAAATATGATAGCAAAATCACTAAGAAAGGTGAAGAATAATTGGGGGATGGGAAGGGAAGAAAGTGATTGGCAGCATGATGTAATGCAAAGAATAGTAGACTTAAAATAAATCTTTTGTTCTGCCACTAAATTATGGTATGGCCTGACTCATTCATGTTTCTTGGACCTCTTTTTTCTTAAATGAAATGAAGGGATTGGTTAGTAACTGACACATGCTTGTTAGATTGAAAATAAAATAAGATGAAGGGATTAGACAGGATGTTTCCTCAAAGATCCCTAGATTTAGAACTCAAAGGGTCCTTAGAGGTCATCCAATCTAATCCCTTTATTTTACAAACGAAAAACTGAAGCTCAGAGAGGTGAGGTGACTTAATTACCTAGAGTCATAATGATATTAAGTAAAACAGTGAAGATTTGAACATTTATATCTAGCACTCTTTCCTTTTCATCACATTGTTTACCCCATATGGACATTTTATGGTTTCTGAAAGATAATGGCTCAGACCTATGAAACATTTCAATAATATATTCTTTGGAAGTTTTTGAGAGTGGATGGGATTTAAAGAATATTATATTGAATGGATCAGGATGGGATAGAACACGAACTTGGGATATTTTACAATTTGATTCTTAAAGTCATTCATTGTAGAGAAACTTTTTTTTGGTAATGGGCTTCTTGTCAACATGGCCCAATAAAAAAAACCATTGAACTTATAATAATAATTTATTCAAGTTGCAGCTTTGCCATTTATTAATTATAGGACTTTGAGTAAATTAAATAATATCTCATAAGTCTCAGCCTCCTATCCTATAAAAGGAGGGGGCTGGACTATGTATGGAAGATCCCTTACAACTCTAACATTTTCAAATTCTATATTACTTATAAGCCTAGAGGCCATAGGAGAGAATGAAAGATTCTTGTAAACAACATATTGTAGGATTCTGGCATTTAATCCAGTCTGCTACCCACTTCTGTTTTATGGGAGAGTTCATCCCATTCACATTCACAGTTAAAATAAATATATCTGTATTCCCTGCCATCTTATTTACCCAGAGTTATGATTTTTCTCTTCCCTTTCCCCTCTCTCCCTTCCCCCCTCCCCAGTACTTTATTTTTGATGACCACCTCCCACCAATAGTCCTCCCCCCTTTAGAATCCCTCCCTCCCCTTTAGACCTTTCCCCTAATCCTTCTATTAGTTTATCCCTTTCCTTTCCTCCTTTCCCTCCCACCTTCCCACAAGGAGGGTCAGGCCTTTCTTTGAAGCCAAATGTGTCTGATATACTCTCTTAGAGTCCAATCTAATGAGAGTAAGGTTTACACAATACTTATCCCCCTCCCTTCTTTCCCTCAATTATATTAGATCTTCTATGTCTCTTTATGAGATTTTGCCTTATTTTACCTCCTTTAATTTTACTTTATTTTGCCTCCTTTCCCCACCCTCCTTTTTTTTCAGTATGGTATCCCTTCCACCTCTAATTTCCCTTCCATTATTCTCAAAGAAAAATCGAATTACACTCCCATTCTTTAAGGATACCTATAGTAGAAATATAGTTCTCAAGAGTTCTTTCCTTTTTACCTTTTTATGCTTCTCTTGAGTTCTGTATTTGGAGGTCAAATTTTTTGTTCAGATATGGTCTTTTCATTAGAAATAGGTGAAATTCTCCTGTATCATTGAATGACCATCTTCTTCCCTGGAAGATGATGCTCATTTTAGCTGGATAACTTATTCTTGGCTTTAATCCAAGTTCTTTTGCCTTTCGGAATATCTGATTGCAGACCCTTCGATCCTTTAATGTGGAAGCTGACAGATCTTGTGTAATTCTAATGACAGTTCCTCGGTATTTGAACTGTTTCTTTCTAGCTGCTTGCAATATCCTTTCCTTGGTGCGATAGTCCTGAAATTTGGCCACGATATTCCTTGGGGTTTTAATTTTGGGGTCTCTTTCAGGAGGTGATCGGTGAATTCTTTCAATGCCAACTTTGCCTTCTGATTCTAAAACATCAGGGCAATTCTCTTTCATGATTTCCTGGAAGATAGCATCAACGTTCTTTTTTTTTCATCGTGGCTTTCAGGGAGTCCAATAATCCTTAGATTGTCTCTCCTGGATCTGTTTTCCAAGTCAGTTGTTTTTCCTAGGAGATATTTCATATTTTCTTCTATTTTTTTCATTTTTTTATTTTTGTTTGACTGATTCTTGAAGTCTTATTGAGTCATTTACTTCTATTTGTTCAATTTTAATTTTAAAATATTATTTCCTTCCCTTATCTTTTTTAGCTCCTTTTGTAGCTGGCCACTTGAATTTCTTGATTCAATGCATTCTTTTTCCATTTTGCCAATTTCATTTTTCAGTGAATTGTTGTCTTTTTCCAATTTGCCATTTTTATTTTCCAGCGAATTGGTGATTTTTTCCAATTCACCATTTTTATTTTCCAGTGAATTGGTGATTTTTTCCAATTCATCAATTTTGTTTTTCAATGAATTGTTTTCTTTTTCCAGTTCACCAGTCCTGTTTTCCAGTTTTTGATATCTCTGTTGCCCTGATCTCAATTTATTTCCCCATTCTTCTTCTAGCTCTCTTTTGGGATATTCTTTATGCCATCTTCCAGGTAAGCCTTCTGGAAGGGAGACCAGCTTAAGTTCGCCTTTGTGGCTTCATCTGGGATTGTTTTCAGAATCTCAGGATCTGGGGACTGCTCTACCTTTTCTCCATAGAAGCTGTCTATGGTGAGAGCTCTATTATGCTTCTTACTCATGATTTTGAGCTGAGGTATCAGTCACCAGCAGGGAATACTGCCGCAGCTTCAATTTGCCCTGGGGCAGTTTGCCGAGTTGACTTCCAGTCTGAGGCTGGTCGGGTTAGATCTGCATTAGGACCATGTTTTCAGCTGCTCTCGATCCACCCTTTAGCAAAGGCAGATCTGCCAAAGCTCCTGCCCGCAAGCAGAGCAAAGTGGCCCAGGCGTCTTCCAGGGGCTTCCTGGGTGCCTAAAATCCGCCTCTGTTGCAGCGCGGCTTGCGCCCCAGGCGCACTGGCTTCTGATAGCGGCCAGTAGCCGATTCCCCTGAGACTAACCTCCGGAGTTTTTTCAAAATAGATTGTTGATAGAAGTGCATTGTAGTCCAAGTGTCTGGTGGAGCCCTCACTCCAAAACCAGTTCGGAGGCTCAATTTGTCTGGATCTGAGGGAAGGTCTCAGGAACTCACAGAGAATGCTGTCTGCAGTTCACCATCTTGGCTCCTCCCCCAAGAATGAAAGATTCTTTTATCTACTACTTATCACCTGTATGGTATTTCATTTTTCTAGGTCTCAAGATTCTAATTTGTTTAAAGAACCAGTCCTGAAGTCAGGAAGACCTGAGTTCAAATCTGGTCTCAGACACTTAACACTTCCTGTGTGACACTGGGCAAGTCACTTAACCCAATTCCCTCAAAAAAAAAAAAAGAAGAAGAAAAAAGATTCTAATCTGTAGAATGAGGGAGTCATACTAATGAATCTCCAAAATCCCTTTCAGTTCTAATTCCTTTGATTGTTCAGTTAGTCTTGCCACTAATTCCTCTCACACTCCCAAAGTGATAGTGCTCAATTATCTACCTATGTTAAGAGACACAATGGCAATTATTTCAATATATTAGTTAGATCACTAAAGAGTTTGCAGTCTAGGCCAAAAGTTTCCAAGGGGCTCCATTATTGGTCTATCTCTTCCTCTCCTTTCAATGTTTTCCACTCAGCAATCCTGGGCCGTATGAACCACTGGATTCTCAGAGGGAACATAGAATGGGCTGATAAGAAAGGAATACAGGGGTGCCAGGTGAAACTGATGAATGAGAAGGAAGGTCAAAAGAGAGTGCCGGGAAGGACACATGGCCAGGCAGTTGCCTTTCATGGATGGTTGTGTGACACTTGGTAACAAGGTAGTGGAAGAGATTTTCTGTGCACATTAGACTTTCCTCCACATAATCTCCAGATGAGAAGGGGCATCTTCCCCAGAAAATGACAGCCTTACACCACAGGATAATTAAAACTAAGGCTAAAAAAGAGATGCTGGTAATGTAATAGGTGCCAGTTGGAGTTTTTCAATCAGCAAATGAAAGGAAATTGGGGTTCTATAAATAGCTAGATTGGCCAACAAAGTTCTCTGGATAGGAGGGAGCATAAAACTTCAACATGGTATTGCCAGAGGAAAATATGTTCAATGTATCAGACACTTAAAATAAATACCGTGAGTTGAGAATAAATGACATGATTAGCATAAAGGAAGTCCCTAATTAACCAGTGATAGTACATTACTGTAGCCTTCAATTCATTAAATTGCATAATTACACAAAAACACTGTTGATGCTCTATTCAGTGTATCTGGTATTGTCTTCTCAATAATTACTTCTATAATTGTCAGTTTGACAGGGCAATTAAAAATGTTTAAAGATATTATGTCAGCTTTCTCCCCTACTCCCCATTCCATTGCCCCCCAGTTGAGCTTGAGAGGACATTTCAGGAAAGAGGCTCTTTATTCAAATCCTAATTGTTCCACATTTTATGACTTTAGGAATGCAAAAAGGGATAGTGGAGGAGAAGAGGGGTAATAAGGAGATTGCTAATAAGAAACTGAAATGACCACTTCTGTAGATTCCTGGAGGAATTAGATAATTACAAAAAGGAAAAAAAATCATTTCTTTCTTTTTTACAATTAAAAAAATACTCCTCCTTCATAAATATACCGATTGTGATAGATAACCAACAGAATTATGAATGAAAAGTAAAAGCCATATCTACTCTGGAAATACATGGGTTCATCAAAGATTCCAAGAGAAGAGTGCAAACATATGGCACAAGAGTGAGAGTACCTCCTTACCACTGAGGGCAGATGGGATGGTTTATAAAAACTACCATCAGGGACACCCTGCTGCTGGTGATCTGATTTTGATCTGACTGTTTTTCCTTAGTGTAATAACCTGAATACATTATTACAGTAGGGAGGCTGTACAATTTCATAGGCAGGGATAGACTCTAAGAAGCTCTTGACCCATAGTTCTCTAAGATTTCTGATCCATTTTGCTCCATATATATGTATTTGTGAATTTTCTTCTGATTTTGCCTCATAAAATTGGTCCTAGTAAGGTTCCCTATGAAGAAAGACCATTATGGAAGGCTTCTTCTTCTCTATGTGGTTGGAGACAAAGGTGAGCAATCAGAGGATCAGCTGGAGCTTGTCAGATTGCTTATTGATATAGCCATTATTGTACTGTGACTAACTAAACTAAGCTCTCTCTCTCTCTGTATTTGTATGTTGTTAATGTAGGTTATTATGATCATAGGTATATCTGAATGTGGTTTGCAAGACAACATGAATAAAATTTTCTGTATCTACCCTTTAAAAGAGACTAAGTCCTTCAAGTTGGGGCAGGAAATTGGGACTACCAAGCTGAACACACTACTCTCATTGGAGATAAGTTATGGACTGGAATTATATCCATACTCCAGCTTAAATATTGTTAGTGTATATATATATATGTATAAATAGATAGATATAGATACATATAGATAGTATTAAGTAGTAGTAATATTAAAGTTCAAGTCAATCACTTGATTACTACTTTTTTAATGGGGAAAGGAGCACCCTAAGCTAGCTGAAGGCTTGACTCCTTTCCTTTTAGGTACTTGTTACACAAAGGCCATCACACATAGTGACTAATGAATGAATCCATTTATCCAATAAGATAGCAAACAGAAATGGGAGACATTATGTAGATGGTATTATACTACATGATATATAGAATGAATGAACTCTATTGCTAGAAGCAAGACTCTTAAAGAGATACAGTAATATAAATAAGAAAGAGGCTTCCTCATACTTTTAGTGGAAATTGTTATCAAAATGTTGAATAGGTAAGAAAAATTGATATATATATATAATATATAAATTTTTATAAATGAAAAATATTTATAAAACATAAAACAAATATAAAATTATAAGATTTGAGGTGACTACATCCTTTGAAAGCAGACAAGTAGTGCATCATGAAACATAATCTGAGGAAGAGGATGGAGCTGGTAATTTGAGCCAAGAAAAATATGACTTGGCATTCAAATCTGATTGTTAAATTAATGGAGATGGTAGATACCATTTAAAAAGGAGATAGGAACTCAGTATTCAGTTCAAAAAGGAAAGTGTAACTTGAATTGGAAAGAACTGAATTGTTTAAACAATTAGGTATACAAATTAAGCTTGATTTAAATAACTGTACACTTGACTCATTCCTTGTAACCTTTATTCCTCCTTCTCCTTTCCTGATGTTATGTCCTAATTCTTATTACTGAGTTCCTATCTTGTTTTTCTACAGCTAGTTAATAATTGCATACCCAATGGCAGGGAACTTGGACTACACAATACATAATGTTACAGCTAGAACAAACTTAGAGGTAATCTTATGTAGATCTAATATCTTGTGTTTACAAATGAAGGAAAGACACCAAAAAAAGAGGATTTGAAGTTATGGCTATGAATCTTGGCTATGCCAATGACCACTTGTATGATCTTGAGTAATGTCCTTAACCTCTAAACCTCACTTCTCTTATCAATAAAATGAAAGAATTGCACTAAGTAACTACAGAATTCTCCTATAGCTCTAAATAGCATTATGCTTTGCTTGTGATAATCAATGTATTCTCAGAATTAAAATTCACAGATCTGAAAAATATTAAAGCTCGAAGGCATCTTGAAACAAACTATTAGAATAGAAATGTCCTTAGAAGTCATGTAGTCCAGTACTCCAGAATTGGTTCTGGTTCTAGAAACTAACACATTAAAGTTTTCATAGAAACTTCCTAAATATGACCTTATAATGGAGGTACTATTCTCATATTATAGATGAGGAGACTGAGGCTCCAAGTTATGAGCCGGATTGCTTCATAGTATACCACTAGGATTTGTTAACTGTAACATGAATCTAGGTCTTGATACCTAATTAAATGCTTTTTTCATAGTGTATCCTTTATGTGTACTTGTTTAATGTCTGACTTCCCTAACTCTGATCCTAGCAAAGATTTCCTATTGACTCAATTTCTATCCCTACCAGAAAGAGGAAGTGCCCTGAGTTTTTAGCTCTTGAGCTTCATTGTCTAATTTCATTATAATTCTGCATTACATGATTTCCCATAGGACCTGTAGTCTTTTGAGATTATCGCCTTTTCCAAGGATGATAAGAAAGAATAGAAGAATTAGGACAGAAATGGAAGCTGACCCCAAAGCATAAGAGCAAGTGGTGAATATTGCAAAGAGGGTATTGGGAGCAATTCCAGTTTCCATTTCTACTTATTCCCTGTCTCTGGTCATTTAAGATAATGGATGTGAAAGTACTTCAAAAGGTTAAGTGCTTTATCCAAATGGAAGGCATCATTATTATTAGAGTTCATATCTTTGGGTTGTCATTAGTATAACAACTTCCAATAAATAAGAGAATATCTGGGGATTTAAGAAAGAGGCAGCCAGAAAGGTCTAGGACAAGGAATCCAGGCAGATAGAAGAGATTTTAATAGAAATTACAAATCTGGGGAGGCAAGAAGTAGAATCTGGCAGATCAGATGAAAAAGACAGAAATATATTGATAATATAGGCAAGGTCCAGAGCCTTACACATCAAAGGATCAGCAAAAAATCATCTGGGCTGGTGATCTCTAATTCTAAGGTAGATGGTCATTTGACTTAACCTTTTTGTCTTTTTTAATGACTGTGGATTAACCTGGACTCACAGAGAATGATCATTATGAGACAGAGGCCCAGGGAGTATGAATAAAGCTTATTCTGTTTGATAGAGGGGCAGATATGATACTACATATCAGGCAAGGCTTTTGTGAATGTTCATAAGAACTGCCTTACCCCAAAGGCACAGAGGGCTACACTATACTCCCAGGAAGGCAAGGACTCTCTGCTTTGGTGTGTTCTTATATCCTAACTTCATCAAAAAGCTGCAGGATCTCTTGGGGGTGGTGGGGATGATGGTGGTGGATGGGGGGGGTTCTCCAATGAACACTTCTTTGTTCCTTGTCTACTACACACAATTTAGTTCTGCTGCCCTCTGTCCCAGTCAGATCCAATCTCAAATATGGTTTTCAGTTCTGGGTACCACTATGTGCTTGGAGATGTAGCACATCTAGAGAAAGGTGATCAGGATGGTGAAAGCCTATAGACTCTGCCATATCAGGATGATTTGAAAGAACTGGAACATTTAACTTAAAGAAGAAAAGATTGGAAGAGAACATGATAAATGTCTTCAAGTATTTAAAAGACTGTTATGTAAAAGATGGCTTACACTTTCTTGTCCTCAGAGAGCTTATATAAGGGCAAGGAACTTAATAGAGGGGAGAAAATCCTAATAATTAGAGTGGTCCAAAAGTAGAATGGGCTGCCTTGGGAAGTCAAATCAAAGTGCATTTATTAAGTGCCTACGAGGTGGCAGACACTGTGCTGAGCAATGGGAATAAAAGGAAAGGAAAATAATAAAACAATTCCTGCCTTCAAGGAACCCCAAATCTGATGGAGGTGTTGGATTTTAGCTATTGCAGGTTACCAAAGGACAGCCATATGACCACAAATGACTGATATTTATATAGGGTCGCCAAAAGACAGCCACATGACCACAAGTGACTGATATTCATACAAGAGGTGCCTATTAAGGCACAGTTTGGACTCTGTGAGTCGGAAGTCTCAACCAGTTCTGAAATTCTTTGATTTTCTGATTTGGAGAAAGAACAGATTATTGGTAGAATTTTTGGCTGGAGAACTGCTCTCATTCTTGCAGCATTACCTTGGAACAAAGGATAAAACAAATTTCTAACTGTAGGTAATTAATTCTCCTGGTGCTTTTGGGTATGCCTGGCTGGCCCGGTCCCTCATTTTGTTAATATCAGGTATTCAGCTGATAGAAATTTCTTCAGAACAATTGTAAGAGGGAACATTCATGAAATATGACACGGGTTGCCCTAAATCTCAGCCCTGTTTGGTATGTAAAACCTTTCATCCAGCATGCATTTTTTATGAAAGGATTGAAAACCCAAGAAATAAAACATGGGACTCTCAGCATCATTATGCACAAGTTATAGCTGTTCAGCCAAGAGGAACCAAGCAGTCAGGCCCTGGGGAACAGAGCTTTTCCAGTGAGCAAGAGGCCTCAATCCATCTGCCTGCCCAGAGTCCATAGGGAGTAGTGGGAAGACCAGGAAGAGCAAGTCAGGTATAGAAAGCCATGAGGCTCCTGGGTGACAGGGTCCTCAACCTCTGTCACGGGCATACCTTGAGGGAAGGGCAGCAGTTTTAGAAATGTTAGGTCAGGGATGCAGCAGAACTGAGCTTCAGTTCCTAGACTATCACTAATCAGTAACCTGCTGATCTTCTATGGGCCAGAACCTTCTTGTAATTTATCAGCATGGCTGCATATACATCCAATATATCCAAAGGGACTTGACAGGCTGAGAGTCATATAAACTTTAGCTAAATGGGATAAAAGGGTCATCACTTTAAAGTGATAGGCAGTTAGATTGTAGATGGCATAGAATTCTGGACTTGGAATCAGGAAGATTCAAGTTTAAAATTCAAGCACTGCCTCAGTTTCCCCATCTGCAATGTGATAGAATTGAACTTTGTAGAACAAAATGGGGAAAATGGAATGTAGCTTTCTCTTTCTGCTGTGCTTTGGCATGCCTTGGTGTAAATTCCCAGTTTCAGATCTCCTGCTCCCCAAATGCCCACAATTCCCTGTGTAATATCTTCTATCTGTAGATTCATAGGATTCAGAGCTGAAGAAATTATAGAAATCATCTAATTCCACTCCCTAATTTTATGAATAAGAAAACCAAACATTAAAGTTGTTGCCTAATTTGTCCATGGTCACCAAGGAAGATAAACACCAGATTTGGGAATAAAACCAATATCTTCTGATTGCAGGTTCAGAACCTTTTTTTATTATTTTTTTTTATTTGCAAAACATATGTATGGGTAATTCTTCAACATTAACCCTTACAAAGCTTTCTGTTACAAATTCCCCCCCCCACTCCCCACCCCTCCCCTAGATGGCAGGAAATCCACTATATGTTAATTATGTTAAAATACTTGACAAATTGAATATATGTATACATATTTCTACACTTGTCATTGTTGTGCAAGAAAAATCGTTTCTACAAGAAAGAAAAATCAGAGAAAGGAAACAATGCAAGCAAACATCAATCAAGAGCATGAAAATGTTATGTTATGGTCCACATTTCACATCCCTCTCTCTGGGTGCATATGGCTTTCTTCACTGAACAATTAGAAGTAGTTTGAAACATTTCATTGTTGAAGAGAGTCATGTCTATCAGAATTGATCATCATATAGTCTTGTTGTTGCTGTGTATAATGATCTCCTGGTTCTGCTCATTTTGCTCAGCATCAGTTCAAGTAGGTCTCTCCAGGACTCTCTGAAATCATCCTGCCAGTCGTTTCTTACAGAACAATAATATTCCATAACATTCATATTCCATAATTTATTCAGCCACTCTCCAATTGATGGGCTCCATTCAGTTTCCAGTTTCTTGCCACTTACAAAAGGGCTGCCACAAATATTCTTGCACATATGGGGCACATCTTTTTCCTTCCTTTATGATTTCTTTAGGATATAAGGTTCAGAACCTTTTAACCATTCTAGATTACTTTCATCTTGACAGATTTCTCCAATTGATCTGTGGACAGGAATGGAACATTGTATTCAGTTAAGTCCCATTTCTTGGGCTTGTCTTTCTTTACTCTACTTGCCAATCACTAGTATGTACCAGGGTCTTCTCTATGACACTGAAAAAGGAAGATTCACAAAAGGAGGAGAGTAACATAAAACACACACACACACACTAACAGACAGAGACAGAGAGAGACAGAGACAGAGAGACAGAGACAGAGAGACAGCAACAGAGACAGAGAGACACAGAGAGAGAGAGACAGACAGAGAGAGAGAGAGAGAGAGAGAGAAAGTGTAAAATATCTGTGTACCCAGACCACTACAACCATGCTATCTTCTGATGTCAAAATTTTTATAAATTTTCTCTTCTCTTTTGCATTTATTCACACTCAGAAGTAGGACTTGACCAGAGGATCAACTACTCCATATCTTCTGAATATTCTGGTTAATTTCTCCTACCACCTGAATTGAAGTATTATGTGTTTTCCAGTCCTGAGGCTACATTTGCTCCTTCTGACCCCCACAATTTGACCAAACTGCCCTCCTTATTGTACTAGTACTGAGTAAATTTTAGAGGAGATCACAAAGGTCAATTTTACCATGTGTAGCAAAGGGCTGAGCTGGTTTGTTTATTCTAGCTCCACAGAGGGTAGAATAAGAGAGTCATTGAAATCTCTTGACACATCTTTTAGTAAAATCATTGGCTTATCTTGATGGGATTACTAGGTCTTTATTTTGTCTTGGGCCCCAATTCTTTCCCCTCTACACTAGGCAGCTTCTTGGTACCATTGGACCCCCTTTGGGCTTTTGATATTAAACTCATACTTTCCTGTATGTTATTGCCCAAAATCTAAATTTTACAAAGAATGTTGTCCCCAAATGGTGAGAAACTCTTAGAAAAGAAATCATAAGACTGCAAACAAGAGCTATTTTAGTAAGAAGTTAAGTGAACTGTGTTGAAAGGTTATAATATAGATTCACAGGAAATTCATAGATCAACAGATTTAAAAAAAAGACATTTAGAGAAGATGGAAGCAAGGACAGATAACAGAGTGACCTGATTTTAGAAGAGGGATAGGAGGACTAAAGCTTGGTATTCCAAACTGATAGCAAATGTTAAAGATGTAAAAAAAAAAAAAAGGCCTTTCATAGGTGTGTTTGGAGCAACAGGAGATCAAAGAAAGAATAGGTATGCTACACTCAATAAATGAGATTATTATAATGGATGACCTGGTAAAGATGGAGCCACTCAAATCTTGATGCTGCTTTTCATAATTTTTTTTTTGATAAATGAGAATGACCCTTGGATTGAGAAGGATAAAACAGAAATAGTCAAGAGGGAGTTTAATTCAGCAATTTGGTTCAACATTCATTAAATACTTGCTATTTGTAAGACACTGAGCTGGGTGATAGGGATGGAAGGACAAAAGCAAAAGTCTCCACTCTTATGGATTTTACATTTACTGGAGATAAATAATATGTATATTGATATGTAAACAAAAGGTAATTTGAAGTGGGAAAGAGTACTTTATTTGGGAATTAGAAAAGGCTCACATAGGTGGTAGAATTTGGGCTGAGAGAGGTATTCTGACCTTAGAGGAGAGACTATGTAAATATGAAGGATGACATTCTGAATTATGAAAAACCTAGTAGTCCGGTTTGACTGAAATATAGTGTGCATTGAGGGGAATACAAGGAACAAAGTTTGCAAATATAGGTAAGAATCCTCCTAAAAGGACTTTTAAATGCCATGCTAAGAAATTAGGCTTCCTGGTGTAGAGGGGAAAGAATTGGGACCCAATGCAAGACAAAGTAGAGACCTACTAATCCCACCAAGATAATTTTATATTTTATGTCTGGTTTTTTGGGAGAAGGGGAAAAAAAGAGGGTAAAGTATGAACCTATGAGCATATTCTTTTTTTTTTTACTTTATTTTTTTTTATTTGCAAAACATATGTATGGGTAATTCTTCAACATTAACCCTTACAAAGCTTTCTGTTACAAATTTTCCCCCCTACTCCCCACCCCTCCCCTAGATGGCAGGATATCCACTACATGTTAATTATGTTAAAATACTTGACAAATTGAATATATGTATACATATTTCTACACTTATCATTGTTGTGCAAGAAAAATCGTTTCTACAAGAAAGAAAAATCAGAGAAAGGAAACAATGCAAGCAAACATCAATCGAGAGCATGAAAATGTTATGTTGTGGTCCACATTTCACATTCCTCTCTCTGGATGTATATGGCTTTCTTCACTGAACAATTGTAATTGGTTTGAAGCATTTCATTGTTGAAGAGAGTCATGTCCATCAGAATTGATCGTCATATAGTCTTGTTGTTGCTGTGTATAATGATATCCTGGTTCTGCTCATTTTGCTCAGCATCAGTTCATGTAGGTCTCTGCAGGCCTCTCTGAAATCGTCCTGCTGGTCGTTTCTTACAGAACAATAATATTCCATAACATTCATATACCATAATTTATTCAGCCACTCCCCAATTGATGGGCATCCATTCAGTTTCCAGTTTCTTGCCACTACAAAAAGGGCTGCCACAAACATTCTTGCACATATGGGGCACATCTTTTTCCTTCCTTTAAGATTTCTTTGGGATATAGGCCCAATAGAAACACTGCTGGGTCAAAGGGTATGCACAATTTGATAACTTTTTGAGCATAGCTCCAAATTGCTCTCCAGAATGGTTGGATCCATTCACAATTCCACCAACAATGTATCAGTGTCCCAGCCTTCCCACATCTCCTCCAACATTCATCATTATCTTTTCCTGTCATTTTAGCCAATCTGACAGGTGTGTAGTGGTACCTCAGAGTTATCTTAATTTGCATTTCTCTGATCAATAGTGATTTGGAGCACTTTTTCATATGACTACAAATAGTTTTAATTTCATCCTCTGAAAATTGCTATGAGCATATTCTTGAAAAAATAATAGAAGGCATTATTAAAGTAATGATATATCAATAATGGGAAAAAGAAGCTATGATCCTTAAGGGTCAAGAAGGCTTTGCCTAGAACAGCTCATGGCAAACTAACTTATTTCATTTTCTTGCCAAGAGACTGGAAGATAAGGAATTTGTCATAGATATAATATGCTTGGATTTCAGCAAATGTTTGGTAAAATCTTTCATCCATCTTTGTGATCAAGATTGAGAAATGTAAGCTAAACAATAGTATAATTAGGTAAATTCAGAATTAATTAAATGATCCAAATATTATTCACTAACCTAATGTCAAATAAGAGGTACTCTAGTAGAGTGAACAGTCCAGAAATTTTTCTTTACATGGTCCTGTGCTGTTCATCATTTTTTTCAGTAACTTGTATAACCCTCACTATCCTGACCTTCTCTGCTTGAAGACTAAATATATTACATTTCACTCCTCCCACAAGATTCTCTGGTACCCTTGAAGGGGATTGGGGAGGTCTAAATTCTCTCAGCACTCACTAATAAGAGTTCCCTCAGTTGTAGGGGAGGCCCCCGGTGCCCCAGTTCCATTTAGCCCCTGATGATTTGATTTGCTTCTGCAAAGAAATATTTACTCCTAAATTAAAATAATTAATTTACATGCTCTCCAATGTGTGAGGCTTAATACTCCCCATCTTGTATCGTCTCATTTTCTAGGAAGGGGAAAAGAATTAGATATACAGTTTAGCTCATTGCCTGTAGAGCACACACTTCTACTTCTAAGCTCAAAATTCTTTTTGGATTTCAGTCCCAGGCTCCCTAGATTGTCAAGCTTTCTTGCTGGATTGGCTGGCTGAAAACCATCTTTCCTGGAATTCTGGCTACAAGGCTGCCATGGATTGTAGTATTGGTCCAGTAGATCTAGTGGGGATCACTCCCAATATCTAAAACTGAAGACCCATGAAACAAATAGAAACAAACACTCCTAGACCAAAAGAAGCTTGAAATCAAGAGGAAGAGCAGAGGAAAAGAGTCCTTCTCCTCTCACAAGTTCAGTTCATGATACTAGAACTGAGGGTGAACTGTGATCTTCAAACTCTAGATGAAGATTTTCCCAGTAATTTAGGAGAAAACAAAAACTTTCACAAACCAGAGCATGTTCAGCGAAGGTTCACTTCCCTTATTGGTGAGAGGATTATGGGACTTGTCATATAAGATTTTTATTTGGAGAAGGTAAGACTTGGGGACAGGTTATGATAGATGTCCCTAAATGTTTGAAGAGGTGCTATTTAGAAAAGAAAATTCCTTTTGGTTCCAGAAGGCAGAATTAGAAACACTGAGAAGAGTTAGAGGCAGATTTAGGTTCCCTCTAAGAAAACTTCCTGACAATTGGAGCTGTCCACAAGTGGGTAGCTCTACCCTGTTGAGATCTCAGGCTCCCTGCCCCCAGAGGCTTTTAAACTTAAAGATGGATTATCTTTTGTCTCTAATAGTTTGTGTGTATGTGTATGAGAGGCGGGGGTTAGTTAAGAAGAAATTATAGGATTATATAGCCTTAATCTCGTGGTTTTGTGAAATTCTATTGAAGACCCCAAAATTCTACTCTCTCTCAGTGATTTCCAAAATGGCTAGATGGCACATTGGATACAGTGTTAGATTTAGGTCAGGAAGTCCTGTATTTGAATTCTGATTCAAATAATAGCTGTAAATAAGAGTCTTTAAAATAAGAACAATAGCATCTATCCCTCAGGGTTTCTATGAGGCTCAAATAAAATAACAATATAAAGCATTGTTGTTGTTTAGTCCTGTTCAATTCTTCATGATCCCATTTGTGGTTTCCTTGGCCAAGATACTACAAGAGTTTGCTATTTCCTTCTCCAGTTCATTTTATAGATGAGAAAACTGAGACAAACTTGCCCAGGATCACATAGAATGTCTGTGTCTGAGGCCAGATTTAAACTCAGTAAGATGTCTTCCTTATTCCAAGCCCAGTACTCTATCCTTTGCACCATATGTAAAGTATATCTAAACTTTAAGGGGCTGATAACAATGTATTATTATTATTAGGAATCTATCTTTCATATAGGATGCTCATAGGTATTGCCACTTCTCACTGATCTGAGACCCAGTTTGATAGAGGATTCCTTAGGAGTGAGTGTCTTAATTCTTCCTGTTGGCTTTTCATTCATGATTATCTAACACTTGTCCTAGTGAGGGATTGAAGGCTTTGGTTAGAGTATTGGGGATTCCTTTAATTCTTTCAAGTAAAATCACCAATCTCGGTAATTAAGTAGACAGTGAATAAAAACACCCAGAGTGTTTTCATGTCTCTACTGCCAAATGCATATGTGAACTTATTCAAACAAGCCACTTAAACTCTGGGCCTCAGTTCTCTCATATTAAAATCAAGGGCTGAGAGGAGGGGATTCCTAAGATCCCTCCCAATTCTGACAGTTTTTGTTTTAAACTCTCTTACAGCTCTGACATTTTCTGTCTTTAAGGTCCTTCTTGGCTCCAACAGGCTATGTTTTAAGGTCCCTTCTGCCTCTGATCATGGGGTGATCCTATGATGCTTTCATGAGAACCGGAAAAATTCATTTTCTTGGCACTTGACTTACCCACAGGCCTAGATGCAGCCTGATAAAGTTGGACAGGGAGCATAAATAATGCTCAGGGAGGCCTCAATTTCTTCCCATAAAATATCAGTTTAAGCATAAACACAATACATGGAAAATGAGTCTCTTGAGATAATTGAGTTTCTGGTTATTGTACAACAGGCATTGCCAATGTAATCACTGACTTTCAATTCACAAATCCTATTTGTTCCTTTTGTGAGACAACAGTATATAACATTTTCTACTTACTCTAGGTAGCATAAACAAATCACTTTCCTTCATATTGGCCTTTCACCAATAGGACTCTTATTGGATGTGAGAGTGTTTATGTTGAGACACTAGATCAATTCAGTCAAAAAAAAATTCACATGCTGGATTTTTTTTTTTTTTTGAGGCATTAGGTATTAACAAATATGTTGCCTGTTAGAGTTTCTAGCACATGAGGCTTGAGCAAGACTCCACCAGTACCTTATAAAATGCCTTGGGTAGGTCCACATGAAGTAAATGAGACAGCTAAAGTCCATGGTGGCAGTTTGGTAAGGTGGAAAGTACAACATTGATCTTGAATCAGAGGGCCTGGTTTTAAACCTATGTGCTTTTCAGCTGCATGACTTTGGGGAAAATTTCTATCTTTCTGAAACTTAACTTCCTTAACTGGATAACCTTGTTATTGCATTGCACTGGAGTCAGGAAGACTCATCTTCCTGAGTTCAGATCTGATCTCAGACACGAGCTGTGTGAACCTGAGCAAGTCACTTAACCTTGTTTGCCTCCATTTTCTCATATGTAAAATATAAAATTTTAATGAAAGTATGAAATTCTCCTTCCTGGAGAAGGAAATGGTGAACTACTTCTAGTATCTTTGCAAAGAAAACCCTAAGTGGAGTCATAAAGACTCATACATGATTGAAAAATTACATACACCTGCCTTATGTGACAAATGAAAAGTTCAAGAGACATCGCTTTGGAATAATTAATAATCAATTTTATTAATAATCATGGATAGCAGATAATTAATAAAATAATGATTATTTGGCTTTTTCTAGTGAACCAAAGATAAATCCTAGTGGCTGATCAACTCTTTAATACCTTTCAAGAGTAGGTGTTTCCCACAGGTAGAAATAAACTCTGGTTTATTATCTGGTTAAGAATTAATGAAAGAATGAATATTAGAATGATAGATGGACTTATTCTAATGAGGGTTTACTTATCTCTATCCATACCACCCCTACCTAGAACAATCTAGACAAAAAGGATCCACCCAGTCCGCCTAGAGTAGAATATAATGGGCTGGGATTCTCCTAAAAGGACAGATTCAGAAGATTTGGGCAATTTCATCTATCAGCAATGACCTTCACAAAGACTGGGCTTTGCAATAAATTGGGAAATCATCTTTACGTTTAAGGGTTCTGATAAAGGTCTCATCTCTAAAATATATAGAGAATTGTCTCATATTTATAAAAAGTCAAGCCATTCTCCAATCAATAAATGGTCAAAGGATATGAACAGACAATTTTCAGAGGATGAAATTAAAACTATTTATAGTCATATGAAAAGGTGCTCCAAATCACTATTGATCAGAGAAATGCAAATCAAGACAACCCTGAGGTATCACTTCACACCTGTCAGATTGGCTAAAAGGACAGGAAAAGTTAATGATGAATGTTGGAGGGGATGTGGGAGGCCTGGGACACTGATGCATTGTTGGTGGAGCTGTGAATGGATACAGCCATTCTGGAGAACAATTTGGAGCTATGCTCAAAAAGTTATCAAACTGTGCATACCCTTTAACCCAGCAGCATTTCTATTGGGCTTATATCCCAAAGAAATCATAAAGGAAGGAAAAGGCCCCACATGTGCAAGAATGTTTGTGGCAGCCCTTTTTGTAGTGGCTAGAAACTGGAAATTGAATAGATGCCCTTCAATTGGAGAAAGGCTGAATAAATTATGGTATATGAATATTATGGAATATTATTGTTCTGTAAGAAACGACCAGCAAGATGATTTCAGAGAGGCCTGGAGAGACTTACATGAACTGATGCTGAGTGAAATGAGCAGAACCAGGAGATCATTATACACGGCAACAACAGTACTATATGACGATCAATTCTGATGGACATGGCTCTCTTCAACAATGAAATGTTTCAAACCACTTCCAATTGTTCGGTGAAGAAAGCCATATACACCCAGAGAGAGGGATGTGAAATGTGGACCACAACATAACATTCTCATACTCCTTGATTGATGTTTCCTTACATTGTGTTTCCTTTATCTGATATATCGTTTGTGTAGATAAGATTTTTCTTGCACAACAATGATAAGTTTGGAAATATGTATACATATATTCGATTTGCCAGTATTTTAACATAATTAACATGTAGTGGATATCCTGCCATCTAGGGGAGGGGTGGGGAGTTGGTGGGAAAAATTTGTAACGGAAAGCTATGTAAGGGTTATTGTTGAAGAATTACCCACACATATGTTATGCAAATAAAATTAAAAAAAATAAATTAAAAAAAATTAAAAAAAAAATGAAGACTGGGCTTTGAATGAGGAAATAGGGGAAAAAATCCCCACTGGATCTCTCCAATATTAATTTGCTATTAGTATGAGAAAAATAATCATTTCTCTCACTCTTATGAGTGGTGACTGTGAAAACTTAATAGGGTTATTTATGTAAACAAGCATAAGGGTGGTAATAATAGCCAACATTGATGTGGTACTTAAGAATTGATATTCAATAGTCATTCTGTCCTAACAAACCTGTGACTAAATATTGTATATATTATCCCCATTTTACAGATGAGAACTCTAAAGTTCAATTAAATCTTTTATCTCAGACACTTAGCAAAATATTAGAGATAGGATGTTAACTTAGGTCTTCCTGATATCAGACATAGTGCTCTTGCTTTTATAATATATGTCACAATTACATGAAAGGTTATATTAATGTCAGTAATTTTCATCATCATCATTATCTCATTTTGAAAAAGTTTATCTTTTCTATCATCTAGGAGTAGAAATGCAAGACTCATATTCTATAGCCTTCAATTATTTCTTACTCAGGAGCATAATATTGAGAAAGGGATATTGAATCTCAATTCAGAGGATCTCAATTCTAAATCTGACTGCCACTAAAAGTCATTTAACTCTTGGAACCTTAGTTTGCTCATCAAGATCTTGGTGGAAAAAACCCATATGGGATCACAAACATACTTGGCATGTATGGATGGTGTCTATCAAATTTCTTCCTAATATATGTACTTTGGTATACTAGCCAGGAGAAATCTAGAAACATCACTGGCACTCCTGAAATGTCTATCAATTCGCTGATCTTATAGATATGACTTATTAGGCTTTTTTGTTGTTCAACTCTGTCCAATAGGACTTGGCCCTATTGATGAAGTGTGAGAAAAAGGGTAAAGGGACCCGTTTGGCCAGTTGTGGGCTTCATGGAGGAATCCACGAACCCCAAGGAACAAGGCAAGAGGCTTATGGCAAAATGGGTTTAGGTTTATTATAGCAGAGAAGCAGCTTTCTTAAGGAGACAGTTCCAAAAAGGGAGAAGTAAAGATGAGTTATTAGCATGGCTCAGTGGGCCTTTTCTTGATAAGAATTAGTGAAGAGCGATTGACAAGAAGTCTATGGTAAAAGGAGACCAGTTTATTTTACTGACAAGAACAGAATCTCATCAGTGGGCAGAGGCCTGCTAGGGCCTTCACACCCAAAGGGTCTAGAGGTCCTTCATTATATGGGATTCTTCTAGCCCCCAGGCAAAGGGAGCAGTTTGAATAACTAATCTGATTGAACTGCAAGTTTACCTATGAATAGAAAGTGGGGGGTCTCTCCAGCCCTCCCCTCCACAATCCAGGGACACACAATTTACATCCCTGGATGTACATGCTGGATAGAGATCTGGATCTACTTGGATATTATATGGAAACATTAGCCTTATCTTAAGAGTGTCCATCACTTTCCCTTATGAGCACTCAGACTCATAAGGCATTAAATATAGAACAAATTTTATTTATACTGAAATGGACACAGAAAGAACTCAAATCTCACTGGTAGTCTAGAAACCTATTATCCCTCTTCACCTTTTCAGAGGCCTGGAGGCATTTCACTACTAACCTATATTGGAGCATCCAACAAGATGAAAGAGTTAGAATTTCTTTGGTGAATCAAGAGAATTTTCTTCCTTCTGATAAATAAACTCTTACAGTCCTACTGCCCTGAATGTGGCTCTAGAACAGGACAAGGTCAGTGTTTGCATGATCTGATTACCCAATGCTGTTTCTCTTTTAATTGCAATCTCATGATTTTGTCATAAGCTTTTATCCCCAGGGTCCCCATTGTTCTGCTTCCTTTGTACTCACTTCAACTTCACCGCTCTATTTCTACCTTATGCCTTCCTCTCTTCCCCTCAGGAGAATGCCTCAGAATTTATAGAGCCTCCATAATGTTTAAATTTCCCAGCTCTTTTAAGTAAACCCAAATTTGGAATTCCCTTGGGCGATTTAAATTTTTTTGTACTGTTACCTGGTTCCCACTGGCTTTTTGGGATTCCCTCACCACTTTCACTGATACACTGAGCTGCTCATTTTCATTCTTGTTTGAGATCTGCCAGTCAATGAAACACAAGAAGGCAAAAGAGAATTCCTATCCTCAAGAAGCTCATAATCTAGTGGAGGAGACAAGCTAAAAATATAAACAAACAAGGAAATAATTTAAAGAGTGAAGGTACTACTATTAACAATTAGCATTTACATAGTGCTTACTGTATGCCATATACTGTATTAAATACTTTATGATAACTCATTTCATCCTTACAACAACCCTGGAAAATAGGGGCTATTATCCCCCCCCCATTTTATGGATGAGGTAAATAAGAGGTTCAGTGACTTGAATAGTGTCACACATCTAGCAAGTGCCTGAGTCCTTATGGGAACTCAGAGCTTCCTGATGACAAACAGCACTCTATATACATTCAACTACCTAGCTACCCTGCTGACCCTCACTAGAATTGAGGGATTGGGAAATATATTTCCTATAGAATATGAAACTTTAATTGGGAGTTAAAGGGGCCAGTAAATAGAGATGGGGTGAGAAAGTATTCCAGACATGCAGGACAGCCAGAGAAAATGCTCTTAGCCAAGAGATGAAGTATCTTATTCATGGAGCAGCCTGAAGCCAATGTCATTAGATCAAAGAATATGTTGTAGGGATTTAGGTGCTGGGATAGGTTATAAGTCACAATAAGCATTATATGTGCTCTCTATATTCCTAGTTCCCAGTCCAGATACCTCCTATTCATCTACTTCATTTGAGGTTTCTCAGAGAGTCCCTTTATTTCCTCTCTTCCCCAGTCTTCTCATTTTCCACCTTTGTCAGAGACAACTGGGTTAGGAATGCAAATCAAATTGCTACTTCTTCAAGAAAGCTAGAAACAAAGCATGGCACATCCAAAAAACTTGCTAAGGAAATGGAGGAAAAGGAATGAGAGGTAAAAAGTATGACAATTCGGAAGCTGAGGAGAAAAAGCAGGAGGGGATCATCATTGGTACCTAAAGGCTGAAGTGGATTGAGGTTAAAAAAACAATAATAACACTTGTGGCAATTAGGAGTTAATTAGTGACCTTAAGAGAGGAGTTTATTCTGTTTATATTTATATACATAGTTGTCATCTCTCCATCAGAACACTATATGTGATCTTTGAGAGTAGGGAGTCTTTTATTCTTTGATGTCCAGCACCTTACACTATGCTTTGTGCCTAGAAATTGATCAGTAAATGCTTTTAAAGGGGTAGCTAGGTGGTGCAATGGATGGGGCACTGGCCCTGGAGTCAGAGGACCTGAGTTTAAATGCAACCTTACTAGTTATGTGAACTCTGGAAGAGTCACTTAACCTGGATTGCTGCTGCCCCCCTCCAAATAATTATAAATAAATGCTTATAAGTTAGTTGATCTATGCTGGGAAATGTAAGAATCAAGGTTCAGTGAGTCAGTCAACAAATGTTTATTAAGAACTTATTGTGTGCCAGAAACTAGGCTAACCTGGAGGTATAAAGAAAAAGACTGCTCTCAAGGAGCTTATAGTTTAATGGGAGAAAAAAAACATTTAAAGAACTAGGTACGTACAAAAAAGTAAATGGAAGATAGTCTCTAAAGGGAAGATATTAGCCATATGGAGAGCTAGAAAAGACTTGTTGAAGAAGAGAGGAAAAGGATGGGGACCAAATCTAGCAAGAACATAGATCACTGGCTGCCAGTACTGGGAGGGACAGGAAGACATAGAGCATTAGAATTGTATGGAATTTGACATCTAGTCCAACCTCCTCATTTTCCACAGGAGAAAATTGCTGGCTTGAAAGAGGAATTCTCTTGTTTAAGGTCAGACAGCTAACAGGCAGTAGAGCCGGCTGCTCTGTTACATCCTTTTGCTTCCTTGCGCCTCCTTTGGTGAAGTCCTGACCACCAGAGGGCCGAATCAGCTGAACAATTCATCAGCATTCTCCCTGAAATGTTTGTATTTTTAGGACTTCAATTGTACATTAAGCTAAAATGATCAATTGGAGAACAATGCCTGGCTCGATAGTAGAAGGAGATGGACGTCCTGCTGAGAAAGAGAACAGAGGGTAATAAGATATTGGGAGTGACTGCATCTCTCAATGATTGTATGTCATGCTTTGTTCACATTCTGCCTTCAGAAAAGACTCCAGCTCTCTCTCTCAGTGGTGGGAATGGTACTTCAATGAAGATTATCATTGAGCCACATTCTTTTCCATAGGGCATTGGATTACAGGAGTTGATGCTTGCAGAGTGGAAAGAAGTAGACCATCAGGGGGAAAAAAAAATCAAAGTTCTGGGTTGCGCTCTGCTACTAATGTAGTGAATGATCTTGGGCAAACCATCTCATCTTTCTAAGGCTCATTTTTTTTTCTAAAAATATTGATTTGAAATTAAATTTAAAACATTGGTTTCAAATGAAATTTAAAATGTAAATGAAAGTTTCATTAGTTTTCCCAATTTTGTATAATTATCAATTGATCAATAAGTATTTATTAACTGTCTACCATGTGCAGGGCACTATGATAGGCAGTGGGGATACAAGTATCACATAATAATCCCATAAAGAGCTTAAATGCAAATTGAAAGACAATAAGTACCTATATATCACATAAATATACATTTATTAAATATATATATACACATGAAATAGTTAAATACAAAGTAGCTTGGGAGGAAGAGCACTAGCAGTTGGGGATTAGAAAGGGCTTCAGGCAGAAGATGGTGAAAGTAAAAAGAGAGATTTGCTACTAAATCTTTTTTTTTTCCATCCTTAGGTTTGATCTACTATTTCATCAATATGGGAAGCCTCCACTATGGACATTCCAGTCTCTCTAGTAGACTGGCAGCTTGTCTGAAACTTTTTAGTTCTAGAGAATTACTTTATATACTACATTCTCTCTGCCTCCCCCTCTCCCTGCCTTTTCTTCACACAGAATTGTTAATCTGATCATCTACACTTTTGAATAAAACTACTGAGAGTTTATAACCTGAATTAGGAATTTTGGGCTCATAAGCAAATGTATCTGAGATCCCTGGGACTGCATGGTTCCTTTTAGTTCTGGTATTCTGTGTTGTATATTTTAAAGCTTCCTTCAGTTCCAACATTCTTTGTTTTTTTTTGTTCCAAGGTCCCTTCTCTCTCTAGCATTCTATTCCATTACTTAGGATCCTTTCAGTTCTGACATTCAATGTTCTAAGGGCCCTGACAGCTCTAATATCTGATATTTGAAGGTTCCTTCCAGCTCTAACTTTCTATATTCTATATTTTAAGATGCCTTTTAGTGCTGATGTTTTATCTTCTATGCTATAAAAACCAAAACCAAAAGCTTCCCACTGCTAATGATATGTGATTTGTTGAATCTAAATTATGTGGGGGCAGCCCAGGAACTATGGTACAGATTGGTTACATGAAGTGAAAGATACCAATTTTTCTTCTGATACTCTAATCACTATACCTGTTACCTTTTTAAGAAAAATGCAGATTTTTAAGAAAACAGCTCCTCTTATGTTACCCCTGGCCAACCAATATATTCTTATCTTCTTTTCCCCTTTCAGTCTCCAGGAGAGTCTATGGAGAATAAACTGACAATTGATAGTAGGTGTTCAAGAAAGACACCTTTTATGAGGTAGTGGAAAGAATACTGAAATTAAAAAAAAATGCTGAGATAAAAATATTAAAAGATAAAAATTAAAGAAAAAGAATACTGAGATTAAAACTTGGAGTTCCAATACTGCTTCTTACCAAATGAACATGCATGTCTTTTGGGGGATGAAGGGTCAAGTAAGTTATTTACCATCTTGATATCAGTTTTTCCAATAAAGCTCATATGGCCGGCTTCTCTCATAGGATTGTGGTAAGGGTGACTATATTCTCTACTTAAGAACATAAATTTTGTCTCTTGGTTTTGATGTGGCTATGCCTCCCCAAGAGAGATGAACAACACATCTGCAATTTAAGAAATTCTTCAGGGACATTGAGAGGTTAAGTGACTTGTCTGTAGTCACACAGTCAAATCATAGATAAGACTTGAACTCAGGGTTTCTTGGTTCCAAAGATGGTCCTATATCCATGATACCGTGGTGCTACTCATTGTATTATATAAATATAGACTATGATTAATATAATATAATTAATATAATATAATATTATTCTTGAAGGCTTTATCTTTTTGTATTCCTTGTGCTTAGCACAGGGCCTGACAGATAATAGGTGCTTCATGAATTGATTGTAACATTTAATTCCCAAAGTTTTGTTTATATCACAGAACAATTAGTTGAGATTAGAAGGAATGATCATTCTGACCCTATTATCTTTTGGGTAGATCATCCTGCCTGGATGGAAAACAGGATTATAAAATCTCTGAATTAGAGAGGACTTCAGAAGTCATCTATACTGACTGCCTAAATCTGAAGTATAAACCCTGTTTACAGCATTTCTAACAAATGGTCATCCAGTCTTCATTTAAAGACCTCCAGGGATAAAAACTCATTGTCTTTGGAAGATACTAATTCAGTTTTTCAATAGTTTTATTGTTAGAAAGGTTCCACCCTTTAAATCAAGCTGAATCCTGACTTTCTGAAACTTTCCTCCCTTTCTGCTAGTTTTTTTTTTTTTTTTTTTTGCATTGTAACTAAAAGAATAATCCCCACTTTACATGAGCACCTTCAAACACCTAGAAAGCTCTGATACCTCTCTGCTTCCTTAATGCATATTCAACTTCTCTGTCTTCCAGGCTAGACATTTCTAGATCCTTCAAGGCTTTAGTTTGTCAATATTGTTTCTACAGTAGGGCTGGCAGAAGTGGGTTATAACATAAGAACACTATCACCCTCCCATCACTGTTGATATTATGCCCTTTAATAAAGACTAAAAATTGCATTGCCTTTTATGACTTCCAGATCATATCATTGTCTGTTATTCAGTTGTGGTTTTGTTTGTTTGTTTATTTATTTATTTTTTTTACTGAGCCAATTGGGGTTAAGTGACTTGCCCAGGATCACACAGCTAGGAAGTGTTAAGTGTCTGAGACTAGATTTGAACTCAGGTCCTCCTGGTGCTTTATCCACTGCACCACCTAGCTGCCCTCCACCCAGTTTATTTATTTTTTGAGTGTATTCAGTTTTGTCTGACTCTGTGACCCATTAAAGTTTTCTTGGTAAAGATAGTGGAGTGATTTGTTATTTCTTTCTCCATTTTATTTTATGGGTGAGAAAATGGAGGCAAAAGAGTTAAGTGACTTGTTCTGGATCACATAGCTAGTAACTATTTGAGGCCAGATTTGAACTCAGATCTTCCTCACTCTAGACCTAGCATTCTATCTACTTTGATATCTAGTGGCCTCTTATTTAGTTTACAATACATTAAAAACCCCAATTTTTTTTCATAGGTTCTGTGGTTTAGCCATATTTCCCAAGTTCTGTACTTGTAAGACATTTTTAAATGTTATTTTTTATCTTGATTCATTTTCCTAATATTTAAGCCTAATGAGGATTTTTGGATCCTGTCCTTCCAAGTATTAGTCATTTCTCCCTTCTTCATGTTATCTGAAAATCTGTTAAACATGTCATCTCTGCTGTTGTGGAAATTATTATTGAAAATTTTCGAACAGCATAGGGCCAAGGGACAAAATCCCTGGAATGCTTCACCTGAGATCTTCAAGTTGACAATGAGCTACAAATGATCAGGCTTTTGATCTGGTTACAATTCTGAATTTTCTTAACTGTAATATTATCAGACCTGCATTTCTCTATCTTGTCTCGTGAGAGATATGAAATGCTTTGCTGAAATGTGAGTCTCCTGTGTCTATGGCATCTCAGCTCTACCAGTCATTGTGAAGACTGGCCTAATTTTAGGCCCTTCCTCACAAAAGTGCTTTATTGTTTGACACTGACTGATGTTCCTATATACTGGGAAATTCCCATGTACCTGTAATTGGTTTCATTAGCTTGATTTAGACAAGGAATGCAAAAATTTACTTATCATAATCATTTTGGTCAACTTTATCAGATCCACGTATGTAAGACTACCTAAGATTTCCTAATCATGATGCCTTCCAGAGGTGTGGCTATTGTAGTCCAAATTACCTGCTAATTGACTGTCCTTAATGTCTCTCTTCCACTTGGTTCCTGTAAATCTCCCAGAGACAGTAGTAAGAGCAAAAGATCTGCAGTCAGGAACACCCAGATTCAAATATGACCTTAAACACTTATTAAGTGTGTGACCCTGATCTCAGTTTCTTAAATAGTAAAATGAGGGTTATGATAGTATCTACCTCTAAGGATTGTTGTGAGGATTAAAAAAAATAATTGCAAAGGGCTTAGCATAGGGCCTGGCACATAGTAAGTGCTATACAAATGTTAGTTGTTTTATTGTTATTGTTATTATCATTATCATTATTATTATTTTCACCCATTCCTATTTAGGAGCTTCTTCTATACCATGTACTTTTATTCCATATCTGTCAGTTGCATTATAAAGTAATAAAGTAATAAAGGCAAGAATGGATAAGAGAAGAGAAGTGATTGATTAGTGGTGAGAAGCCGACTCCTACTGTAGTGTTCAATTCACCTTAACACATTTATTAAGAATACACTATATTCTGGGACAGCTAGGTGGCACAGTGGATAGAGTACCAGCCCTGAAGTCAGGAGGACCTGAGTTCAAATTTGATCTCAGACACCTAACACTTCCTAGCTGTGTGACCTTGGGCAAGTCACTTAACCCCAATTACCTCAGCAAAAAGAAAAAAAAAAAAAGACTATACTATATTCCAAAAATTGTGCTCTCAGAGATTCAAAGATGTAAAATGATATTTTTTTTTCCTTAAAGGAGTTTAAATCTAATAGATAGAATGTGTATGAAATAATTTATACTGGGAGAAAGAAGAATACAGTTAAAGTAAAAGGAAATTGTAAGAAGGGAAAAACTAAGGAAGACTAGATGGAACTTCATGTTGCAGTGGATAGAATACCCTGAAGTTAGGAAGATATGAGTTCAAATCTAAAGCAGACACTTACTAGCCATGGGATCTTGAGCAAACTACTTATTTTCTCTAGGACTCAGATTCCTAATCTATAAAACAATAGAGTTATGCTCAATAGTCTCTGGGACTTTTAAGCTTTGTGAGACTATGTGTGGGTGGCATCTAAGCTAAATTTTAAAAACAGAGAAGGATTTTACAGTTAAAATGAGTGGGTAATGTGTTCCAGACATGAAGGGAGGGCAGTCTGTGTTAATGTGTGAGGACAGGAGAAGGTTGGATGAGATCACGGAATAACTCCTTCTTTGGGCAATAAGACTGGATGGGTAAACCGATGCCATAGTAGGATAGGAGATTTTTGCTTCTATAACAGTGACTAGTAGGGAGTGAGCTGTATCAAAATGAGAGTGAAAATAACTCATGAATTCCATGAAGGTATTGGTGAACTTTAAAGGAAATTGCTTGGAACTGCAGTTTTGAATATCCCCACAGACTCATGAGCCACAGGGATGTGTCTTCAATGACAAAAGAAGCTGCTTAATTTCTGTCAGCAGGCATTAACATCATTTTGGAACTCCTTTCATTTCTCTCACAGATTTCCCCATCCCCATGCTCTGTTGCGCGTGGTTTCAATGCTTTGATAATCATGAATAATTCATGGGAGAGACATCAGTCACTCATGGAGCGAAGAAGGGTGACATCTCTAATGTGGCATCAGACATTCCCACCGCCCCCAACGACAGATCCCCTTCTGTTAGAGCTTGGTGGCTGCCATCGGAGGAGGGGCAAGTTCATCAATTCTTCTCAAGTCACTGTGATAGCTTACCACAAAGAATTGACTTCATTGGGATTTATGAGCTCAATCCTGATAACAATACTTGACTCAGATACAGGATACTTTTTATGACCACTGTCTACCAAAATGGGCAGGTGGTCTTCAGGACAATGACAGAGGCCAAGCCTTTATATGATCAAACAAAAGAGTTGGGGTTGTAGGATTCAGGACAACAGATGGGGAGGTGGTTAATCCAGTGCTCTGGGCCAAGTGACTGTGCCAACTGAAAGACTGAAAAAAAAATCCCACCCTGATCAATTTGGTGATCATTGACAACATAATCTCAATGTCGCAGCTTGGAATCATGAAATTTGAAAGCTAGAATGGACTTTTGAGATGATCTATTTCCCATCTTCTCATTTTTAAAAGAAGACTGAGCTTTAAGCTTATTCCCTAAAGTCTTTCATCTAATCATAGAACTAATCTGTGTTAAGCTTTTGTTAAGTATGTTCTCTATGTTAGGCACTGGAAACATCAAAAAAAATTAAACGAGTCCTGACCTCGAGGACTTTATATTCTATGGGTTTATATATATATATATATATATATATATATATATGTATATATATGT
>JAJPUD010000713.1:352766-398220 GCA_023553655.1 Myrmecobius fasciatus
TCTCTCTCTCTCTCTCTCTCTCTCTCTCTCTCTCTCTCTCTCTCTCTGTTTGTCTCTCTCCCTCTCTCTCCCTCTCTCTCTCCCTCCTCGTGGCATTGTATTTATTTATGTTGTATGTTGTATATATTTTTACATTACATATCTGTCTACATTCCAATTTCTCCAAGTAGATTATAAACTCTTTGAGGGCAGGTACAATTTTATTTTTATTTTTGGCTCTTCACAGCCTAGCATAGTGCCTAGCACATAGTGGGTGCTTAATATCCATTTATTGAATGAAAGAATGAATGAATTTATGAGAGATTGTTAATAACTTCAAGGATCAGGAATACTTTGTGATAGAGTTGATGCATATTCTGAGTCAAAAGTAAGAAGGGAATCCATTGATGTAAATATTATTCCAAAGCTTATGACATAGAGAAAGGATCTTGCAACTACAACTCAGTTTGCATAATAACCTTGGTGTATGTAAGTCAAGCTTTATTTGTTTGTTGTTTGTTTGTTTTATTAAACAAATTAAGATGGAAAGAACTTGACCTGGAGGTTGAAGATCTACATGGTGGGCATAGTGGACGTTTTTGACACTAATGAATTATGTGATTTTGGAACAGCTTCTTCTACTCTACAAGCCTCAGTTTCCTCATCTGTAAAAGGAGAGGGTTGAACTAGATGGAGGCTAAAGCCCTAAATCTATGAACCTAAAAACTTTGAAGGTATGTCACCTCAGAATAATCACTTTACCTATCTTTGCCTCAATATTCTCCTCTGTAAAATGGGTAAAAGAGTATCTGTACCTCCTCCCTCACAGAAGTTTTGCAATATAAACTGCATACTCTGGAGACATGAGCTATTTATTTTCTGCTTTGCAGAAGATTTTTCATGGGTTTTTACAGGTTTGCTAACTTCCTTTGTACATTTCTCACATTATTTGTCCTACGGAGGCTTGAATTGCACACAGTTTTGTGGGGAGCCCTGACATCTAAGATTGTGCAATTAACTTTAAAAAAGAGACTTATCTGCATTGGTTTTGGACATCCCAGGTTCCCCTAGAGAAAGGCTGAGCATCTCTTTATTAAGAGACTTGATTAGTCAGCATTACTAAAACCAGCCTCATAAATGAGTTGGTACCTTTTAAATTCAGAAATGCTGAATTTTGGTTTAATAGGTCTCTGTTATAAAACTCTGACCCTCTGGAGCTCTCGCCTTAATTCCCTTGTAATCCTAGTGCTTAGAATCTGCAACATCTCTATTTCCAAGAATGTAAGTGATACTGGGCTGCTGGGGCCTTGGTGTTGCTGTGGGAGCCCTTGCTTTCTTGATTGATGATGTTTCTGGTGTGCAGAGCGATAAGATGAAGCTTTAGCTCCTAGATGCAGATGCCATTCAGAAAACATCAAAGACACCTTTATAAAGAAGGCAATGGATATTTCTGAGAATGCCTGAGTTGTTTGCCTTCTCTTGGAAAGGGATCTTCTTTCTCCCATGGAAATCAATTACCAGGGCCCCTTTAATCAAATTTGAGTATGTTCCACACTATAACTATCTTTCCCTTCATCCTCATCAATCAACTTATATTTCATGCTAGGCATGTGCTGGTGGCTATGATATTAGGATGCATAAGGGCATAAGGAAGACTATTTGCCTGAGGGTTATCCTTTTTATTATGGTTATATTTTTCTTTTGCCTCCCTTACCCCATCCTAGCATCATTTTTGAACCATGGGAAACTGAAAATAAACTCAGCAGGAATAATTTCAGATAAACAATTGCCGAAGTGACCCTTACCTAGTTTGGACCAAATTACAGGAGTCAGAGTTGGAAAAGGTCTCAGAAGTTGTTTGTTTTGGTCAATACTTTAGCAGGATTTTATTCTAAAAAATCACTGACAAGTGAACCTTTGTTTTCTAATCAAAGATCTTGAAAGATAGACAGAATATAATTGAGGGAAATGGTGTGATACAGTGGAAAGACCACTAGCTCTAGAACTGAAGAATCTGGGTTCAAGCACCACCTTTGATGTTTACTACTTGAATGATTTTAGGCAGATCACTTAACTTCCCTGGGATTCATTTTCCTCTTATCTATAATGAGAGTTTTGGACTAGGTGGCTCCTAAATTCCCTTCCAGCTCTAGAGCTATAATGTGATGATTCCTCGAGATCATCCAATTCACTTTTGGATTGCTCTGATTGTTCTGAACTTTTTACCTAAATGAATCAAAATCTGCTTTTCAATAACTTCTATTCATTGCTTTTAGTTCTCTCCTTTGGGACCAAATAGCAGAACAGACCTAATCCATATTTCATATGCCACTCCTTGAAATTATTAAGGAATGCTATGATGCCCATTTCACCTTTCCCCCATTCCTCCAATCTTATCTTAAGTCAAAATACCCCCAAATCTTTAATTCCTTCAACTAGTTCTCAAGGGACATGTTCTCCGTTCTCTTATCCTCATGATAATCCTGCTCTGGATATAATTCAGTAAGTCAGTGTCTTTTTTAGCCATTATTTACTCAACTAGTTCTAGAAGACAGCATGGTACAATAAGAAGAGAATTAGCACTAGAGTCAGAACATGTGTATTCAAAAATCACTTCTATTACTCTTTAGGCAACAAGATGTTGCAATGGATAGAGTAATGCCTTTGGAGTCAGGAAATCCTCAGTTTGAACATGGCATCAGTCACTTACTAATTGTGTGACCTCTGAACAAGTCACTTAAACTCTCTGTACCTCAGTTTCCTCATTTTAAAAATAGTGATAATAATAGTACCTACCTCCTATGGTTATTGTGAGAATAAAATGAGTAATATTTGCAAACATGTTTTCAAATCCTAAAGCACTATTTAAATTCTATCCATCTATCTATCATCTATCTATCTATCTATCGATCTATCTATCATCATCTTCATTAATACTTGTGTGACTAGTATCTAGGGTCATACAATTGATAAGTGTGGCATCTGGCATGTGAATCAGGGTCTTTCTTCATATTCTACTTTTAGCCTCTCTGCATTTTTATTTTTTCCCATAAAGGCTTGGGGTAACTTTGGGTATTTTTTATTTTTTTTTCTCTTTCTTCCTCAATAGCTGATTTCTAAGTATATCAACATATCGGCAATCCTCTTAAATGGCCATCAGGTTCACCTACAAGTACTCAGGCTCAAAAGGCATTGGACACATAATGTTTCATTATCATTGGACATAGATCTGCAGCTGGAAGAGACTTAGCTGGAGAAATTAGGTCAAGGGATACTGAACGACTTGTCCAAGATCATGCAGGTAGTTAAGTATGAGGGGTAGAATTTGGTTTTAATTTCAGAGTCAGTGTCCTCTTTATTGTATATCACTTAAAGACATAGAAAGGAGTTGTATTAATAGTCTCAGACAGAGAAGAAAGAGCAGAACTCTTTAGGGACTTAGATTTATAATTTTCCATTCTTCCTTCTGTAATCTTCTGTTAATAGTCAATCAACAAGCATTTATTGAGTATTTATATTCCAGAAACTGTGCTAAATACTGGGGATAGAAATATAAGCAGATGAATGACAATCCCTGCTCTCAAAGAATTTACTTTCTAAGGGAAGGAGGAAGCTATCTATCTATCTATGTATATATATATATGTATATATATATATATATATATATATATATATGTAAGGTAGAACTAAAAAAAAGAGTGGCTAGAAGGACTTGCATATTTTGTTTTGAAGTCAAAAGTTGACTTATAAAGGGAATATAGGAAAAAAGTCCAAGTTTTTTTTTTTCCCAAAGCGAAGGGAGAATCAAGTAATAGGGAAGGAGAGATGTTTCCTAGTGAGAAGACTACAGGTGATGAGATTTTTGCTATCCACAAGAGTTTAGTAATGGGGAGGGGAATTATCATTTATGTAGCACCTACTATTAAGTTATTTTTATGTGCAGTGTCCAGTGTTAGGTATTTGCTGGGAAGAGGGCAGAAGGAGGAAGATAAAAAATCTGCAAGACAACTTTCCTACCTTCTTGGAGTTTGTAATCCAGTGGTAAGACATCACCTGAATAAATGGCTATAATATAAAATAAAACATGATCTGATCATGAGTGAAATACATTCAAAGGTCCAAGAAGAAGAAAAGGTCATTTCTTATTCTGAGAATAAGAAGGCAGAATTTGAGCTGGGTCTTGCAGGAATAGTTATTCCATTGGTAAAGAAAGGGAAGAGGAACAAGGTTCTAGGCATAAAGGGATAGTATGAATCTTTACGTTTCTAGCTTCTAAAACTCTTTTCACATCCAATAAATTAATTATCTTGTACTTAGAGACCTGGAAAGATTTTTTTTTCATTCCTGTTTTTCCCCTTTCTCTCCATACCTGAATATATCCCATCCTATTAAGGCCTCTGTAATTCCCAATTGGGGAAAAAAAAACCTGCTTGCCTTGGTATCTGGTGCATAACTGGGATGATGCGCAAAAAATTAAAAAGATCACTAATCACAGAGAGGCCAAATGTAGCTCCTTGGGACCTATTTTTCATAATGATTAATAGTGGACAGCTTTCTCCCTTCTTTACCTCCCCTCCCCCCAGCTCTTGTGTATGATTAGTTTTCCTTTCATTGTTGTTCACTCGATTTTCTCTGTTTTCTTTGAGTGACTGCAGGGAAAATATCAGTTTAAGGCACAGTCTGGTAGAATAAGGATTGGAATAACATATTCACAAAATCATAGAATTTGAGAGTTAGAAAGGCCTCAATAATCATTTAATACAATTCAGACCCAAAAGAAATTCTCATGATAACATATTCAACAAGCAGTCATTCAGCCTCTGAAGGAGGAGGGAAACATACCAGGTCTTGAGGCAATCCATTCCACTTTTGGAAAGCCTAATTATTAGGAATTTTTCCTGACATTGAGCTTAAATTTTTCTTTTTTGCAATTCATCTCTCCTGGTTCTGCCCTCTGGGACCACACAGAACAAATTTAATTGCTCTTCCATGTGACAGCTCCCCAAGTACTTGAACATGCTTATCACACATGTTACATTTGGGGTCAAAATCCTGGGTTCAAATCCTTAATCTTCACTTAAAATCTGTGTGATATTTAATAAGTTGCTTATTTTCTCTGAACCTTAGGCTCTTTCTTTTAAAAAAAAATGATCCTATTTGGGGTTTTCTTAGAATACCTACTGATTTGCCATTTCTTTCTCCAGCTCATTTTCCAGATGAGGAAACAGAAAAACAATGTTAAGTGACTTGCCCAGAGTCACACAGCCATTGTCTGATCCCCAGTTGGTATTCAGGTCTTCTGACTCCAAGCCCATTGTTTTATCTATTGAGCCATCCAATAGCCCCAAAGTTGGACTAGTTAACTCTAAATGGATTTTTTCCTTCCAGGGTCTAACATTCTATGACTTTTCATTTTATGGATGAAGAAACTGATTCTCAGAGAAAGTAACTTTTCTCCCCACTAAAGTCAGGGATGCATTAGAACATCTTTAGGCTCTGTGTTGAATGTCCTACACACTACATTGAAACCACTTCTTAATTCTTTTCTAAGCTTCTCTAGTTCTCCATTACTATGGGGCTAGAAAAGAAAGACTTGTCCCTTCATCTTGATTGGTAATTTCCTAATGCTCTTTGCCAACTAAGTTAAAGAGGCTGCTCTGGGAGCAGTGTTAGCTAATGTAGCATTGGGGAATGAGGCTTGGATAAAGAGTCAGAACATGTTGTTTTGAATCCTGGCTTTACCATTTACTCTCTGCGTCAATTTGGACAAATCCCTTCCTTTCTGTGAACCCTCATTTCTCTTTAAAATAAAAGATTTGGATTATATGACCTTTAAGCTTCTCTCTTGTCCTAAAATCCTGTGTTCCTATGACCTAAGTTTTTCAAGGTGACTCTGAGTGTCTACCTCCCATACCCCTACCCCAGAATTCCCAACGGGACTGATGAAATATCAGTAGTTGCTTGGATGTGTCAGCTCCTAGTCACGCTTGGAAAGCATTGGTTTCTCTTCCTGTTTGCCAATTAGCCTCCCTTCTCACTTTTTGAAGCCTGCTGTTGCATTAAGATAAGCTGCTGGCTTTGTCCATTGATGCGTCCAGCCTCGACTCTCACTCCAGGACCCTCTCCAGGGGCTCCTGTTTTTCCTAAAGCTAGCTCTGGTGAGTGGGGTTGGAATGAATTTATGGGAAAGTTCTAGTCCTGTAAACAAAAGTATCATGAAGCTCTTTTCCAAATGGAAGCAAAGAACCAGCTTCAGCAAGCTGAGTCCAGGGACTTGGGTTGGGAGGTGGGAAAACAAGGGCTTGAAGATAATGCAATATCTCCTATTTCTTTTAGCATGTTAAGATTTATAAAGCACCTTTCCCACAGCAACTGTGGAAATAGAAGAGTTTTATAACTCAGGGATTATGAGTTCCTGAAGCCTGCTGCCCACACTTTTAATAATAGGGTGTGAGATACATAAGACAAAAAGCTACTCCCCATAGGATAAGTGGTCAAAGGATATAAGCAGATATTTCTCAAAAGGATAATTTCAAATTGTTAACAGCCATATATATGTATACATATACATAAATATACATATAAAATTGCTCTAAATTTCTAATAAGTCAAAAGAGGGTGCCCATATCCATTCCAATAAGCATTGATTAAACACTGGTATACAATTAGTAGAAAAGAAAAAGCTTACAATTGAAAGAAAGAGATAGCACAGAAAAGTGGAAATTAAAGGCAAAAAGGGAGAATCAGACATCAAGGGCTACCTGGCAGGGCATCTTGGTCTGTGAAGTGAAAAATAATCAGAACAGTAGATCAGAAAAAAGGAATAAGCTCAGAGAGTCTAGTTTTGGCTTTCTATAAGAAAGACTTTGAGAAGAGTTTTATTACTCTTCTCTAGCCCTCCAAGCAGAGGGAAGAGAAAGCCGAAGGATCTGGCATCAATCAGGCACTTTCCATCTACTCTGTATATATTTGTGTTATACAATTGTATCATAAATTGCATTATAAATTATAATTATAAATTAAACTTGCTTTCTCTTTGTATTCCCAGTGCCTAGCATAGTGCCTGACATATATTGCAATTGACCAGTCATTTTTCAGTTTTGCACAACTTTTTGTGACCCTATTTGTGGTTTTCTTGGTAGACACTAGAGTGGTTTGCCACTTACTTCTCCAGCTCATTTTACAAAATGGAGGCAAACAGGGTTCAGTGACTTGCCCAGGGTCATATGCCTAATAAGTATCTAAGGGCAGATTTGAACTTATAGAGATGAGAATTCCTGACTTCAGTCCTGGCACTCAATCTGTTGTGCCATGTGTTGTTATTGTTGTTTGTTCTCATTCTCAAACATTGGGAAGGTGGTTCCATGTTTTGCAAGTGAATTGGATTTAAAGGAAGGTAAGCTGTGAAAAGTCACCAGCTTCACTCTATTCCGGAGCCATCTGGGCTCAATGGCAAGATATAGATCAGGGCAACTGGAGATGGCCCCACTGTAGTGATTAATAAATGCTTGTTGCTTCAACAGTTGAGTCTTATTTCTCTCTTCTAATGTTTTTCATTTTGCTCCATAACCTATTATGTGAATATTTTTTCTATCTGTTCTACAAATTGTATCCCTTGTGCTTAGCACAATTCCTGGCAGGTAGTAGGTGCTTAATCAATGTTTATTGGATTGGATATGGGCACATTTATCCATTTTTGTTGTTACCCTCTTGAATTGAGGTGAAGAGGTAGTATGGTACCCTCACAATCCAAGGACTTACACTATCTTCTCCTTATAATTTACCAGAATGTTGTGGGGGCTAATGAGGCCTCGCTGGAGCTGACCAAAATGCTCACCACCCCTCCTGAGCCCTTCAGAAGGAAATGTTCCAGAAACATGAGCAAGCGCTAAAGGGCTGTTCTAATTAGCTGGCTGACGGCTAACGAGAGATTTCACTGGGAAGAAGCTGCCCATAGTTGATGCATAATTACCATGGTAACCTCTATACCACACAGCTCACTTCCTCTAACCAGCCTCTCTGGGGAACAGACATTCCTGCATGATACCAAGGATGGTGTTATTGACATTGTGTGTGGAGAAAATAAATGAACAATTAAAAGCAAGACAGGTTGAATCCCTGTCTGTGACTTTCTGAGAAAAGTTCTCCCTTCATTTGGGGTCTAATTGATACTAGTTGTCTGATGCGAGAGGAAATCATTGAGAATTGATAGATTTATTCTAGATAGTTCTGCTTTCCCTAAGTATAAATATAAGAAATACGATTAATTAGAAACAATCCCTTTTCTACTGTTTCTGAGGAAGACAAGGTTGACTTTTGACTGGGGCACACACTAACAAGAGCAAAGGTGATTGAACATTGTTGACTTTGTATTAGAGTCAAACTTCAGTGAATCATAGGAGTGTAAAGCTGGAAGGGACCTTAGTGATAAAACTGAATCTGGATTTTATTTTATTTTATTTTATTTTTACAAAAGGAGATACAGGTTAAGTGACTTGTATAAGGTCACTAATTACTAATAAGAAACAGAGATGGAACTGAAATCATTGTCTTCTGAAGTGTTTCATCCACTATGCCTTCCTACTATTAGAGTTTTATTTCCACTTCTGATTTTCACAAATAAAAAGTTCATATCCTTCCTGTCTGCTTCACTAAAATAAATTCAGTTTAACAAATAACAGGTTCTGTGTTATATGTTTAAGGGTTTTAAGTGGGGTAAAATAGATTATGCTTCATTCATTCATTAATTCCTTAATTTAACTATACATAGTATGTCCCCAAAGTCTTAGCGCCCCACCCCAAACTATTAAAGCTTAAAACTGCATCAAGACTTTGGAATAAACTATATGTATACAGTATATATATATATATATATATATGCGTAATTAGAGACTGCATATATGTGTGTATATATATATATATACATGTGCATATCTGTATCTGTACCTACATCTATATATAAAATATGTAAAATTGACTCTTGCCTAAATCTTGCAAAGGCTTTTTAACTGGTCTCCGTGATGACTTCTTAATCTCACTTGCTGGCATCCATATTATGCTCTCCTCAAACCCAAGTTTGGATTTTTCTGAAGGTTCTGTCCTAAAACCACCTTTCTTATGTCTCTACATTCTGTCTTGGTGACCTCATCAGTTCCCATGGGTTTCATTACCATTTTTATGTATATCCAGTCCTGGTCTCTTCCTTGAGCTTCAACCCACATCAACTACTTCTTAGATAATTCAAACTCAATGTCATAAAGACACCTCAAATTCTACAAATAAAAACAAAACTTACTGTCTTTACTTTGAAAGCCACTCTTCTTATAAACTTTTTTTCTTTCTATCAAAGGCATCACAGTTCTATTAAACCTTCAGGCTTGCAACCTTGAAAGATGATCTATTCCTCTCTCTTCTCATCCCCTCTTCCCAATCATCGCAAATCTTGCCTCTTCAACTTCCAAATCTTACATCTTATCCCTCCTATATAAAACCCTGATTCAGACTTTTAAATTTCTTGCCTAGATTATGCAATAGTCCCCTAATTGGGGTCTCCTTTCCTTGCATCTCTTATCCTTCTAATCCATATTCCTCACAGATGCCAAAGTAATTGCTATAAACACAAATCTTATCATGACACTCTCCTATATAGTAAACTCTAGAGGCTTCATATTGCCTTTAGGATAAAATAAAAACTCCTTTATTTAGCTTTTAAAGATCTTTACAATCTGGCTCCAACCTTTTTTGCCAGCCTCACTGCACATTATATCCCATTCTGTGAACCAAACTAGCCTTCTTTCTCTTCTTCACACATAACCCTCATTCTTTCATTTCCATACCTTTGTACTTGTTGTCCCGCTTGCCTTGAATACACTTACTTCTGACTTATATCACACAGAATCTCTCTTCTTTTAAGACTTAGTTCAGGCACCTTCTTCTCTATGAAGCTTTGCCTGATCCATTCAGATTTTAGTGCTTAACTTTCTAACGGACATATATTCATTTATCTTGTATTTATTCTCTTTATATTTATGCCTGTATTTGTTGTTTCTCAAAAGAATGTGAGCTCCTCAGAAGTAGGTATTGTTAATCAATGCAGACAAAATTAGAAGGGAGGCAATAAACTGGGAAAAATTTTTTTATTTAAGGGTTTTGAAAAAGGCCTAATTTCTAGAATATATAGAGAATTGACTCAAATTTATAAGAATTCAAGCCATTTTCCAATTGATAAATGGTCAAAGAATATGAACAGATAATTTTCAGATGAAGAAACTAAAACCATTTCTACACATATGAAAAGGTGCTCTAAATCACTATTGATCAGAGAAATGCAAATTAAGACAACTTTGACGTACCACTACATATCTCTCAGATTGGCTAAGATCACAGGAAAACATAATGGCTAATGTTGGAGGGAAAATGGGAAAACTGAGACACTAATACATTGTTAGTGGAGTTGTGAACTGATCCAACCATTCTGGAGAGCAATTTGGAACTATACTCAAAATGCTATTAAAATGTGCATACCCTTGATCAGCAGTGTTTCTACGGGGCCTATATACCAAAGAGATCATAAAAGAGGGAAAGAGACCCAAAATGTTTTGTGGCAGCCCTTTTTGTAGTGGCTAGAAATTGGAAACTGAGTGGATGTCCATTGGTTGGAGAATGGCTGAACAGGTTATGGCATATGGATATTATGAGATATTATTGTTCTATAAGAAATGATCAGGAGGATGCTTTCAGAAAGGCCTGGAGAGGTTTACATGAACTGATGCTAAGTGAAATGAGCAGAACCAGGAGATCAATATACACAGCAACATCAAGATTATAAGATGATCAATTCTGATGGATGTGGCTCTTTTCAACAATGACATGACTGAGGTTAATTCTAATGATCTTGGAATGAAGAGAGCCATGTACACTCAGAGAGAGGACAGAGGGAACTGTGTGTATGGATCACAATATAGAATTTTCACTCTTTTTGTTGTGGCTTGCTTGTATTTTGTTTTCTTTCTCATTTTTCCCCTTTTTGATCTGTTTTTTCTTGTGCAGCAAGATAATTGTATAAATAATGTATACATATATTGAATTACTTGCTATCTAGGGGAGGGAGTAGAGCAAAAGGGGGGGAATTTGGAATACAAGATTTTACAAGGGTCAGTGTTGAAAAATTATACATGCAAATATTTTGAAAATAAAAAGCTTAAATAAAAAAGAAGTAGGTTCATCATACACAGCAACAACAGTATTACATGATGATCAGTTCTGATGGACATGGCTCTCTGCAACAAAGAATTGTCTCAAACCAGTTCCAATTGTTCACTGAAGAAAACCATATACACCCAGAGAGAGGGAAATGAAATATGGTCCACAACGTAACATTTTCATGATCTCTATTGACATTTGCTTGCATTGTGTTGCCTTTCTCTGATTCTTTTTTTTTTCTTGTAGATAGGATGTTTCTTGCATAACTTCTCAAGCATTTCAACATTATTAACATGTAGTGGACTTCCTGCCATCTAGGGGAGGGGAGGGGACTGGGGGTAAAAATTGTAATGGAAAGCTTTGTAAAGATCATTGTTGGGGAACTACTCATACATATGTTAGACAAATAAAAAGCTTTAATTAAAAAAAAGTAGGTATTGTTCCTCTTTGTAACTGAATCCCCAGCACCTAACAAACTATATGGTACTTGGTTAAGGAATAGACCAATGTCTTCTAGTTACAATTGATAAAGGAAGTTCTCTACCCCATGCTCTAGGTGAGCAAACTTTCTTTCTCAATTCAAGTTGGTGCCTTCTCTGAAACATAAAATCCTAGAGAGTTATGCGAAGTACTGAGGAGTGAAGAGATTTATTCAGAGTCACTCAGCCAGTTGGTGTCAGAGGCAGGATTTGAATATAAAGTTCCTGACTTCTGGCTATGTTTTATTTCCCCTATAATGTATTTCCTCTTTCCTAATACATATTAGATATTTAATAAATACTTGTTAATTGATGTAGAGTTAATGAGTACACAACAAGAAGAATAAAACAGAATTCTTGTGTTCTTTCAATTTACAGGCAGAAGGGGTTCAAGATTTAGAATCGGAGGAAGTGGTTTCAGTTACCCCTTATGACTCTTACTATCTTTATGATTTGCATGAACTCATTTAATCTCTATGGGCTTCAGTTTCTTGATTTGCAGAATGAAAATTGTCTTAGATAACCTCAAAGATCTTTCCCAAATGTAGCTCTAGGATCCCATAATCCTATTAAGGAAGATAGACTTTGACTACTGTTCTTTCTCCATTTTCTCCACTTTTCCACCTTCCTCTTTTTGGAGCAATGGAATCTTCCCTTGGAATCATCCTGGGCCCTTTTTGATTACATTCATAGTTTCCTCTTCCTCTTTCATTGTTCCTTTAAATTCTGTCTCTCCTCATCAGAGTATAGTCTCTGCCCTTGAAGGCAGAGACTGCCTAATGGGCTTGAGTTTGTCTCATGAATGCTTAGCATAATGCCTGGAATACAATTATATTTAGTAAAGTAACTATCCATTCATTATCCATTTTTTATTTATCTATATAAAATTTAGCTATTATCTATCAATTAATTGGTTGGTTGATTGGTTGCTGTCCTTTGTTCTTGAAGATCAAAATGGCATCACTACGTTAGAATAGAGTTGCAATGTGTCAGACCAATATGAACTCGGAATGCTCTGCCACAGGTTGGACACAAATAGAAGAGACAGAAAATAAAGGAGCACTGGAAACTCTAACTTTTGTGCATCTTGAATTTCTTCTGAGCTAATTCAATTCTGTTTTACTCATAGAACACGACACCTTCTCTGAGATTAACACTATGCTGGGTGGTCCTGTGCCAGCATCTCCCATGTCATACAATCCATTCTAAAGTTCTTAAGAGAGACTTTGAGAATGTCCTTGTATCATTTTTTCTGTCCTTGTATCACTTTTTCTGACTATCTTGTGAGTGCTTGCCCTGTGTGAATTCTCCATAAAATAATGATAAAAGACATCATCAATCTATGTATCTAAGTATCTCAGGGATTCTCTATCTTTTTATATAATATCCCTTTGACATTCTGGTGAAGTCTATTACCTCCTCAGTATAATTATTTTACATTCATAATATACTTAGGATTATAAAGGAACCCAATTATGTTAAGATATAGTTATTGAAATACGTGCATATATATAGGTATATGTGTGTGTATTTATTTAAAATCAGGTTCATGTATTTCTGGTTCAGAACTTCTGAACCATACATGCACATACACATATGTGTGTATACTGTGTATATATATATGTAGATATACATACATACATACATATATACACAGTGCTTTAAATGTTAGGAGGAGGGGCAGAGCACTTCTAGTTGGAAGGATCAAGGATGGTTTCATGGAGGAAGTAGAATTTGACTTGATTCATAAAGAATGAGTAGGATTTAGACAAGTAGATATGAAGAGAAAAACGTTCAAGGCACAGAGAGGAATGTGAACAGAGGCACTGAGCTAGGGAGCTGAAAGGCATTTGTCACCACAAACAAGAAGGCAGATCAGCTAAGCTGTGTACACAGAAAGCACCCCTGGACAATATGCCTGAAGAAGAAACTCTTCTCTCCCCCATTTTGTGGTTGTCTGCTGCTAGCACATAAAAAGTGGGAAAGGCAGGCTTTCTTTTAAACTAAGTTATAAGACTATGATAAAATTTTCCTTGAAGTAGACTTAGAAGGAGCTGGGGAAAGTTGGAAAGGGGGAGGGAAATAAGCATTTATGCAGTGTCTACTATGTGCCTGGCACTGGGTTAAGGACTTTACCAATATTATCTCATTTCATCCTCACAACACCCCTAAGAGATAGATGCTATTTTACCCCATTTTGAAGTTGAGAAAACTGAGGCAACAGAGGTTAAGTTATTTGCCCATGATCACACACTAGTGAGTTTTCTGGATTTCAAGCGCAGCATTTTATCTACTGAGCCACAAGCTGCTTCTAAGAAGTGAGAGCTCTTTAGAGGGAAGCGATGAATCTTTGGGGGAACAATCAATTCATGCACTTGGATTGCTTTTCCTTGGTCTGGGTCTACTTTCTTTATTCTGTGTGCTCTCCTGTGTCACCTTTATGCTGTAAACTGGATCTTGCAGCTGAGATGTCCAGGTGAGATAGTGATGACTATTTAATAGGTGAGCAATAGGTATGGATTCTTGAAGACACCATCTGAGCCATTCTGACTTCTGAAAGATGTCCTCATGTCTGAGGTTTCAGGACTCTGGCACTCACAGATTGTGGAACCCTGACCAGATGTGGAATGCTGATTCCAAAAGGTGTTCATAGGGTTGATGATTATTGTAATAAAAAGCTATATCAAAGAGATTTAGGGAAAATATTAATTTCTGCAGAACATCATGAAGCAGTTATTCAGCTACTTGGTCCTTGAATGCCTTTAGATCAGGACAGGTGATGCTAACAGAACTTCTTGCTTGGCAACGAATTATTTTGAACTTTTCAACCTGGAAGCTTGGTAACCATGGTTACCAGTGAGTCCAGAGAAATGGTGAGTGTGAGGTCCTTGGTAAGGATCACAGTTCTTTTTCTTCCCTCCTTAGAATGTCTTACAGGGGAAGTCCAAGGTCCCAGCTGTTGAGTCCATTAAGGTTGGTGACAAGCTCTTCTTGTATCTACCAAGATTTTTGTCCACATTTGCATAAAGAGTACTTCAAATCATCTCTGTAGATCAGTGCCAGGAGACACATACAGAGACAGAGACGCAAAGAGTCTCTCTGCTTTCCGATACTTTCAACCAATAAACAGTTAACCTTTATTAAATACTTATGATTAAACATTAACAACAATATATAAAATATAGACAAAAATAAACCCAAGAGATTCCACCTTTTTGCCCAAGAGTGGATTACTAACACAAGAGTTCAAAGGTATTTCTTTGGTAATGGTCTGAAGTAAAATGAGAATCAAGGGAGTGCGGATGAGATGGGGCATGGAAGGATGGAGTAAAGCCATATAGACAGAAGATGGAGGGGTTTATTAGAAAACTGGAAAATTTAGGGGAATTGTCCACAGTAAATTAGAAAAGGTAGATTGAATAATAATAGGGAACTTTAAATGCTTTTAAAATGGGCTTTTAGCAAGGATAACCCCCCCCCCCGACTTTATGGATACGTTTCAGTGAGGTTGAGGAATGTAGTTTTTGGATTTGATTGGAAAAAATGCATTAAAATGTTTTTACCTCATTTGTCAGAGAAGCAATTGAGAGCCATTAGAGCTTATTGAGTAGAAGAATGACATGAACAGACTTAGGAAAATCACTTTTGAGAAAGATGGGCCAGAAAGGCAAGAGATTTGGAACAGGGAGACCAATTAGAAGTCATTGCAATAGTCTAAGCAAAAGGTGAGGATAGCTTAAACTGGAGTGGTGACTGCAAATAGAGAAAAGCAAATAGATGCTTGTGGAGGGAGAAATGGTGAGATTTGGCAGTTGACTGGATGTGTAGGGAGTCGAGGATGTACCATGGTTGCAAGCTTGGGTGACTAGAAGGATGATGATATCTTGGATAGGAATAGAATAGTTAGGAGAAAAGATGATATCATTTTGGACATGTTGGTGAAGTTTGAGATGTCTGTGAGACATCCTGTTTGAAATATTTACTAGATGATTGGAGACATGAAATTGAGCTCAGGAGAGAGGTTAGGGCTTGGTATATAGATTTAGGAATCATCAGCATTGAGATAACAAATAATGTCGAGAGAAACCCCCTCTAGTTAAACTGTATGTAATTGATATCAGCTAGAGATGTTTAGCTTAGAAAAGACTTAAGGGAGATATATTTGTCTTTCACTGTTTCAAGGACTGCTATAGGAAAGAATGGATGAAAAAAAATCATTTACTAAGTATTTAATATATTAAAAGGTTATGAGCTAAGGGTTTATATAATTGGGATTAGTGTTAGAGATTGAACTTCTGTTTCCATTGGCCTAGGGAACTTCCAGATGAGAAAATCACCTGTATCAGTGAAGGCTGGCAATTAAGAGTATTAGACTATTAATATTAATATTAGAGTATTATATAGTGTGTGGCTTTGCCATGATCATAGAGCTAGCACATACAAGAACCCAAATGTTCCTTATTAAAAAGCTAACCTTTCACTCAGCATGTTATATTAGTTCTTCACCAGCTGCAGAAATAAATACAAAAGTAAGTGAGGTAGCCAGGGACTACCTTTCTATAAAATAGGGGCTTACATTCTAATGAGATAGGAGGAACAATATATACACATATGATGCTTAGGAGAAGGGAGTAAATAGATAAGCTTGCTCCAAGGAAACAAAAGTAGAGTCACTAGGTGTAAGCTGCAAAAAATGTAGGTTTGATATAAGGGGGAAAAATCATCACAATTTGAAGAATTAGAAGTACCCAAGTAACTAAAGATCTTCTAGCAAATCCTGGGTGAACATTTATGGAAAATGTTGCAAAGGGGAGTCTTGTTTACATCTGCTTTGGATTAAGAGATCTCTGGGGATCATTATAACATCAATCTGGCTTCAGAAGACAAGCTTCAGAACCCTTAGGTAAGTGGTCCTTGAGTTACAGTCATAGTTTATGTTTGGGTCCATAATCTAATTTGGTTTTGCTTAAAAGAACTATTAGTGCTTCAACTTTACTGGTATAACATTCAAGGGAGTAGGATTGCCCTCAAGCCACCATGAGGATTAATAGTAACACTTTAGTGGAAAATAGTAGTGATAGTGATTTTTTAATTGATTTGAATAATTGATTAGCAAAAAGAAGGAAATATAACATAGTAGAAAACTTCCTGGACTGGCAAAATGGAGGACTAGTTTGAGGTTCTGGCTTTGCAACTGATTTAGTGTAACTTTAGAAAATTATTTCCCCTTTTCTAAGCCTCTTTTAGTCAAATGAGGGGATCTAGCCTGGGGGAGCCCCAAAGTGTTTTCTAGCTCAGATGTGGTGATTTTATTTCACTCCATTTGTAAAAAATGCTAAATTTGAAAATGTACTATGCTATCTTTGGGGTTTGAGGGTATGGTGTTTTTCTTGAGCTCAAGAAGCCTCCTCAGGGAGAGAGTTTTAAATAACACTGTCACCAAATCACTTGGTTATCTTAATTCACTCTCTGTTTTATTTGAATATAAGCAGCCTCAGCCTCAAAACTGAGGAAAAAAATAAATCTATGAGCTATGATAGTGTATTCTATTTTGAAAGGGAATTTGACCTTCAAATGTATAATTGATCACAGCAGTTTGTTCACAAAGGTAAACATTGCCTGGGATGTGTTTATTGATCATCAGTTAGCTGCATTTCTGTTAATAGTTCCAGTTATTTTATAGAAAAATCATAGTGTAATAGTGTAATAGAATCTTAGCATCATGAAATTTTAGAGTATTAAAATTGGGTTATCATGAGCAAAGATATAGGGGTGGAAAAAGGAAGAGTTTAGTTGGGAATCTGTGAAGAATTTGATTTGACTAAAATAGAGGCTTTGTCTTGTAGAATAATAGGAAATAGGGAAAGCTAGCTAGTGCAGTAGATAGGGTAATGGTCCTGGAGTCAGCAGGCCCTGATTTCAAATCTGACCTAAGATATTTACTAGCTGTATGACCTTGAGCAAGTCACTTACCACCATTGCTTCCAAAAAAAAAAGAAAGAAAGAAAGAAAAAAGAAAAGAATAATGTACAACAAGATCAAGAGAGATTAGATGAAGTTCAGACAGTGGGAAGTTCAAATGTCAGGCTGAGCTTGGACTTTATTCAGTGAGAAAAGGACAATCACTGAAAAATTTTCAGCAAGGATCCAGGATAAAGGGCAGGGAGAAAGGTGATTTGACCAGATCTATACTGTCAGGATTTTGATCTGCCTAAAATGTCTATGATGTAATGAAAAAAAATAATTGTTTCATAATCAGGAGAGTGAAGGTGAATTCTGATTTCTTCTATACCTGTGTGCCTTTGAAGTCACTTCTTGACCCTGAGTCTCAGTTTCTACATCTATGAAATGATCTTGGACTAGAAGATCCCTAAGATAATTTGGTAATCTCTGACTGTGTGAAGGATGAGGAAGAAGGAGAAGTAAAAATATTTCTGAATAGTTTGGGAGGATCATGATGTCATCAAGGGAAACAGGAAAGTAAGGGAAGATGACCTAGGAGCAAAAAGAAGAATTGGATTTTGGTGATTCTGAATTTCAGAAGATAGAATATTTAAATATAAACTATATGTCACCTCTGAAGAAATGGAATGAAATAGAATTTGTGAAGCTGCAAGTTTCCCCATTACTGCTTAGCTCAAAATACCCATTACCATGAACTTGGTGTGCCATCTGCGTATATGCCCATTAGACATTAATACAGTCTCATTTTGTATAGTGGAGGAGAAGGAGAGAATGGGAAGAAGATCAGAAGAAGAGGAGAAGCTCCCTCCCCCCTCTCCAAGACAGCAAGCAACCCAATATAGTTTAAACATGTGCAATTCTTTAAAACACATTTCCATATTCACAGAAATGAATAAGAAATATCAGATCACAAGGAAAAAAACAATCAAACAACAACAACAAAAATATAAAAATACTATCCTTTGAACTACATTCAGTCTCCATAGTTCATCTTTCCATCACAGGTCTATTGGAAGTGTCTTAGATTGTTCATTGTTGAAAAGAACCAAGTCTATAAAGCTGATCATCACACAATCTTGTTGTTACTGTGTACAATAGTTTCTTGGTTTATTTACTTCGCTTACCATCAGTTCATGCAGGTCTTTCCAGAATTTTCTGAAATCAGCCTGCTGGTTATTACTTATAAAACAATAATATTCCATTACTTTCATATACTATCACAATCTATTCAGCCTTTCTCCAAGTGACAGGCATCCATTCAGTTTCCATTTCCTTGCCACTGCAAAAAAGGCTACTACAAACATTTTTGTGTACGTGGGTCCCTTTCCCTCCTTTATGATCTCTTTAAAATACAAGCTCAGTAGAGACACTGCTAGATCAAAGAGTATGCATATTTTGAAAGTCTTTGGGCATAGTTCCAAATTGCTCTCTAGAATGGTTGGGATCGTTTCACAACTCCACCAACAATGCATTAGTGTCCCAGTTTTCCCACATCCCCTCCAACATTTATAATGATCTTTTCCTGTTATCTTAGCCAATCTGAGAGGTGTGAGATGGTACATCAGAGTTGTCTTAATTTGCATTTCTCTAATCAATAGTGATTTAGAACATTCCTAAAAATATAATTAGAGATGGCTTTAATTTCTTTGTCTGAAAATTGGAAGAGGCAGTTTTTAATAGGAAAAAAAATCCAATTTATCAGTAATTTAAAAAAACCTTCAAATCAATAATAATTAGGAAAAATCCCCCCCAAAAAAACCAACTGAGAGCTTCTATCGCATTTTCATCACATTGACAAAGTTGGGGGAAAAAGAAAAAGCCACAAATGCCAGAGAGGTTGTGGGGAAATGGGTACATAAATATATTATTTGTGGAGTTGTGATTTAGTCCAGACTTTCTGAAAAGCAATTTGGAAATTTCTTTCCCCTAAATTTACTGAATTGTGTGAACTCTTTAACCCAATGATGCCAATAGTAAGTTGAAATCCCCAAAAAGATCAAAGAGGAAAAGGACCTAAATATACCAAAATGTTTAAAGCAGTTCTTTTTATACTAACAAAAAACTGGAAACTAAAAAGTATCTCTAATTAGATCAGTAACCAATGATGATTCCAGAGGGCATATGATGAAGTGCACTATACAATTTCTGACACAGATGATGAATTTAAAATGCAGAATAAGATATGCATTTTTGAATAGGATCAAATGAAGGGATTTGTTTTGCATATTTGCAAACTATTCACAAGAATTTTCCTTTCCTTCCATCCTTCCATCCTCCTTTTTCCTTTCCTTTCTTCCCCTTCCCTTCCCTCACTTCCCTTCCTCTCCCCTCCCTTCTTCCCATCTTTCTCTCTTTCTCTTTCCTCTCTTCCCCTTCCCTTCCCTTCCCTTCTCTAAACAAAAGAGAAAATAAATACTTGGTCATTGAAAAAGAAAACAAATGAAATTTAAAATAAAAGATTGGGTTGCTAGATCCCTGGGTAATTTGAATATCAATCTTCTTGAATTTGAGGTCTTGAGTTCTCTCTCTGTCCTAGAGAGAACTTTCTCCTAGAACAGAACAGCTAGGCTTTCCAGATCACCAGCATTGTTGACAATATTTAATGCACTACTTTCAGTTTTTTCCCTAGAGATAGTAATCAGAAACATCTGAACTCTGGACTACTAGAAGTACCAGTTTCTGAATTATAAGTTTTCTGCATTGTTATGTTTATGGTGTGAGGGAATTGTGAATGGTAGTGATGATGGTTTCTGCTTGTTACAACCATCTTACCATGCTGGGGGTTCCTCTCTGGGCAAGATTTAGCAGAGTTGATGTTTGATGGTTGAAGACTCAGTGGAAGAACAAAGACAAAGCTCTGATTGATGCTCAGAAAAAATCCAGAATGATGTCCTTCCCTTACTCCTATCCCCACTTCATTTGACTCAGAGTTTGAATATCATCCCAGGATATAAGAACTTCCAGAGCAAATAGGATCATAGAGTGACAGGGCCTGAAGAGGCCTTGGTATATACAGCATAGAATGTTAGATTGTAAAGGACCTTACAGATAATGTATTTCAACTGAGATTCAAAGTAAGTGATTTGTCCCAAATTACCCGACTGAGGTGGTAGAGTTGGGTTATTTCCATGTTTTCTGCTTCTATACTATACTTCCCTTAAATAAAGCAAACCAGAAAAGAGTTAACTATATTGGAAAATCTTTTCCTGCCTTAGAAAATGCCGCATAAGCTCAACACAATTATTGGACTTGTTTTGTGGGGAAAAAATGCCTGTCTTGGTGTCAGGGCAGCATGTAAAAATATGTTTTTATTCCACTTAAATTAGTCCACATGCTCACTCTGCATCACTGAATACTGGTGCTGGCGGGCATCTGGCTTTGGATTAATTCAGAGCAGGGAGCTCACTCATTAGGGTAAGTAAGCACCCCGTCCGTGTCTTTTTCTTCTTTTTTTATAGAGCAAAAGTTAACACTGGGTTTAATTGGGAAGCAGATCTTACAGAAAATGTGAACAGAGCATTTTCTTCTGAGTCACCATAGTAGCTCTCTGTAACCTTATTGATGCCGGTGGATGAATGTTTCAGAGCAGGGACCCTGGGTAAAAGGAATAAGTAGAATCAATGAATTTTACCATTGGTATTGAAAGGGACCTTAGAGCTCATTTACCCCAACCCCCCACCAACACAGCTTCTCTATGGTCATTGATCCTCTGCCTGAACACATCCAGTGACAAGGAGCTCATTAAACTGTGTGGCAGCTGATGCCAACTAATTTTCAGTCATGTTCAATTCTTCATGACCCCATTCAGAATTTTCTTGGCAAAGAAATAAGTGATTTTTTATTTTCTTCTTCAGTATTTTACAAATGAGGAAACTGAGGCAAGCAGAAATAAGTGTCTTGCCCAATGTTAAACAGTTAGGAATTACCTGAAGCTGGATTTGAATTCAGGTCCACTTTGCTTCCTAATTATGCATCTAGAACATGACAGTTTCCATTTCAAAACACAACTAACCTTAATTACTCTACTCCTCCCCAAGTTAAACCTTTCCAATTCTTTCAAACAAGGATCTTCTACAAACTGAGATCCTTCCTTTGAACATTTTTCTAGCTTTTCAATGGTCTTCCTAAAATGTAGTTTTTGGGGCTACAAAAGTGACCCCAATACTTCTTAAGTAGTCCAACCAGGGCAAAGTGCAATCATTTCCTTATCAGTGGATAAATACTAAGGCTTTCTGAATGCAACTAATTGCTTGGGTTTTTCATTTTAGTTGACTCAATTAATAGAGAACTAGGCCTGAAGTCAGCAAGACCTGAGTTCAAATTCTGCCTCAGCCACTAGTTGTGTGACTCTAGGTGAATCATTTAATCTCTGTATACCTCATATTCTTCATCTATAAAATGGTGAGGATAGTAGTAGCTACCTCACAGGGTTGACAGGAGGGCCAAATGAGATAATATTTGTAGAATGCTTAGCACAGTGCCTGGCACATAGTAGGTGCTTAATAAATGCTAATTTTCTTCCCTTCATTCCTTCCTATTTGACATGTACTCCATAAAACCCCCAATTTTTTTAAACAAGTAAATCATTTAGCCATGCAACTCTCTCCTCCCATTTTGTACTTGCAAAGGTGATTTTTAAAAGGGTTTTACTTTTAACCTTGTTTAATTTCCACTTAGATTTGGCCCAGTATTTGAGCCTGTCAAACTCTTTTTGAATCTCAGTGCTCTCACCCACAGTATTATCTGTCCCTCCCAGGTTTGTGTCATCTGCCAATTTGGTAAGCAAAACCATCTGTTCTGCCCCAGACTTGCTGATGATCTTGAATAAGTCACTTTCTTTCCTATTCTATATAATGGATTTGTTGTTGGTAATTTTTTTCAGTTATGTCTGAAACTTCTCTAGCCCATTTTACAGATGAGGCAAATAAAGTAAAGTGACATGACTAGGATCACATAAATATCCGAGGTCAGATTTGAACTCAGGAAGGAGTTTTCCTGTTTCTAAGCCCAGTACTCTATCTACTGCATCACTTAGCTGCTCCCTGTAATTTGTGGGTTGTAATAAATGAATACTGAAGTTTCTTCTTGTAGTTTCAAATCCCATCATCTTATCAGCTCCCATGAGTTCAAAGATCATGGATTAAATTGAAGGGTTTCTCTTGACTTCCAGTCCTGCATCCTAGAACTTTCTTCAAAGATCCAAATCTTCATCTTGGATCTTTCCATCATTCTGAACCAATGTTCAATTGAGAGATCAATCTAATATCATTTTACAGATGAGAAAACTGAGATCTAGAGAGAAGATGTGACTTGCCTGAGAGTCAGAGTTGATTGGTAGCCAATTCCAACATTTTTGATGCCCACTGAAACACTTTGTCTACACCTGGCTGTGTATGTAAGGTTGTAGGGATCCTACCCAAATGGAGTACACTTCATGAAAGCAGCAGAGCCTGGCAGCTTTCAAAATCTCTCCTAAAAAGACACCTCTAGCAGTTTCTTTTTAAATATTCATAGCTGCACTATCCCTTTATCATCAAACTTTATTTATGCTTGATTTTTTTTTTGTCAGACAGATTTTCCATCTATCTTGGTCCCAGTTTGTTTTTATGAACAAAAAAAATCAAACTTAAAAATGCCCATTTCTCAAGTTTCCACGTGGGGCTGTTTCTGTAAAGCTTCAATGTGTTAGTCTGTCAGAGCAGCTGCCAGGAACTGCCTGCTTGCCCAATGTGGTGCAGCTGTGAATGACCTCCTTTGGGCCAGGGTATATCATTTCCTGAATGGTTTTGGAAGGATTGGGGGATGTATTATGTTCTTTGTGTTAGTGAGAGAGCATCCAGAGCATGCTGGGCTGGCATAGCTAGGGGGAGCAAACAGAATCACTTGGACACAATGGGTTCTAAGGTCCTCCCAGCTCAAGTCTTATCATTCAGTGCTAGACTTGTTCCATTTGTACATCCAGGCAACCTTGAGGCACAAGCTGGAGGAATTCAGGGATCTGGGGGAAAGACAAAGTGTTCTTCTTTTCCATACCTCTCAATACATCCTTAACCTGACTTGTCAAGGCTTTTATGTTATAGCTTCAATCTAGAGACAATAGAGTAAAAATAAAAGAATCTTTGATGCAGAAGACTTGGATTCTAGCTCCATTTCTGCTTCCTACTAGTTCTGTGACCTTTTTCATTTCAAATTTTTGAACTTCATTTTCCTCTCTTGTGGGATGAGGATGCTTATACCTACCATAGCTATCTCTTAGGACTGGGGTGAAATAAACATATATAAACATAAAATATAATATGCATGGGAGTATTATACAAATGTAAAAAACTGACACAATATAATTTTTTTGTTGACATTTAACTTTTCCTGTGTATATAGGTCTTCTGTCTTCTCATAGCCTATAGTCCCAAAGCATATTGGGAATATATCTTTTTTATTTTCTTGGTCCTCAAATCTGTACTGTTAACTTGTTACAAGCAATAGGAAACTTTTTTGAATGAATGGGTGATGCAATAAATTGTAATCTTTACCACAGGAACTTTTAGAAAAGTGAACTCCAGAGGTTCCCTATTGTCTCCTGGATCACCTATAAAGCTCCTCAACATCTCACTCCTGAAGCTTTCCAGCCTTATACTTCTCTTCCCTGCATATGCTATATGAATCAATGATACTGAACTTTTTTTTTTTTTTTTGCTTTTTTTTGCTGAGGCAATTGGGGTTAAGTGACTTGCCCAGGGTCACACAATTAGGAGGTGTTAAGTGTCTGAGACCAGATTTGACTTCAAGGCTGGTGCTCTATCCACTGCGCCACCTAGTTGCCCCAATACTGAACTTCTTGCAGCTCCTCAAACGTGACACTCAAACATGTATGACTGTGTGCTCTTTCATTGTTTCTCTGTATCTAAAATGTTTTTTGTTCTCATTTCCATTCTGAGGTTGCTTTAAGACTCAGATCAAAGCCTGTCTCCTGTAGAAAGCTTTCCTAATCTGCCTTATTACTACTATCTCCCACTGAAATAATTTCCCACATATTATTTCTCATGTTGGAATGTCAGTCCTTGGAAGGAAGGGACCATATTTTGGCTTCCCTCTTTTTTTTTGTATCCTTATTCTTCAGCCAAGTATTTGTTCATGGCAAGCATGTAATCAAGGTTTGTTGACTGGGTATTCTCAGGAAATGGATTAGTAGCTTAAGTCCTCAGAAATTCTTTACATTAGGTGATGGCCTGTGGCTTTTTTTTTATTGCCTTCCATGTATTTGAAGAGATTATCTTACACATTTAAATATAAGATGACCTCTAAGGTTCCTTCTAGCTATAAAGACCTTGCAATATAAATTTAAAAGATATTTTTAGAACAAATCAGTTGAGTACCTTCTTATTGGGATTTCTAAATCAATAAAAATAACTTCAGTTTCTTGAGTTTTAACTGTAGGAGCCAATTTACATAACCCCCAGATTCTCCTGGATCTAGGTAAAAATGACAGCAGCTATGGGATTTGGGCAGTTTTATGATTACGATTATTTTGAACTTGTAGGAACCTTAGAGGACAGTTAATCCAATCCCTTCAATTTTAGGTGAAGAAACGGAAACTCAGGGAGATAATGTGTAGTTAGTAGATAGAGCACTGAACTTGGAACCAGGAAGACTCATTGTCCTGAATTCAAATCCAGCCTTAGATACTTATTAGCTGCATGACCCTGGTCAAGTCACCTAATCCTATTTGACTCAGTTTCTTCATCTGTGAAATAAGTTGTAGAATAAATGGCAAACCACTTCAGCATCTCTGCCAAGAAAATGCTAAACGGGGTCAGACAGAGTTGGACTCAACTGAAAAATGATGTAACAACAATAACAACAACAAGGTCACACCATAGCAAATGAACTGCATCCTCTGATTTGAGATCCAGGCAGTTCCCATTTTGTCCTGCTATCCTTTCACTCAGATGCAAAGACAATCCACTTTAATGAGGTGCTTTGGGGCATTCCCAAGTGAAAAACATCTTTTCCTCCTCAAATTCTCAAATCCTGGCTCTCCCCTTTTCCTTATTAGATTTTACCTTCTATTGTACCTGTTTGTGTACACATCCTCCACTAAATTATAAACTCCTTAAGGACAAGGACTGCAATTTTTGCTATCTTTCTATATTTAATGGAATTTAATTGAGCTATCTGGAAATTCTTTGAAGATCACTTCCTGCTACAACCACCTTCATTATCACCTTCTTGGTCCTCATTATTATTCATTTGGACTGTTTTAACAATCTCTTTTCTATTCTGCTTTCTCCTCACATCAGTTTCCAAGAGGTTGGCAAAATAATCCATTAAATTCCTAGTTCTGAGTATACTATTTCTCTGTTCAGAAACCTTCATTGACTCCCTATTACCTACTAAATTCACAAATTTTCCGTCTAAGAACTTTCTTTTATATTTGTGCGCCATCAAAAGTGAGACAGCAAGCTGGCATATAAGATAAATTGCTGGTCTTGGACTCAGGAAGATCTGAATTATTATATTATTATTATTTTTTGCTAAGGCAATTGGGGTTAAGTGACTTACCCAGGGTCACACAATTAGGAAGTGTGTCAGAAATTAGATTTGAACTCAGGTCCTCCTTACTTTAGGGCTGGTACTCTATCCACTGTGCCATCTAGCTGTCCCCTGGATTAAAATTCTTCTTCATATACTTATTAGCTGTATAATCCTGGGTTATTTTGCCTCTCTCAGCCTCAGTTTCCTCATCTGTAAAATGGGAATAATATTTACTTCACATAAGTTGTAAAGGTCAAATGATATATGTCAAGTGTTTTGCAAATCTAAATATGCCATATCAACTCATTATGTCAGCTGCTAATTACTGTTAGAATGGAAGATAAAAGTGACAGGCAGTTTATCCTCTTGAAGATATTTTTGATCTTGGACTTTTTTTTCCTCTTACTTCTCCTAGTAATCAATTACTAAGTCTAACCAAAACTGTCTCTGTAATATTTCTCACATCTATTTCTTTTTCTCTCTTCCTACTACTACCACCTTTATTATCACTAATTTGGTCTTTATCATTACTCTTTTGGACCATTTTAATACCCCTTATTAGGTTCTACTTTCTCTTCATTGCAAAGTAGCTTTTAAGCAACTGGCAAAGCAAACCATCAAATTCACAGTTCTAGATGTGTCACTCCTCTGCTCATAAATCTTCAATAGTTCCCTGTTACCCACTAAATACATTCCAAACTCCTTTGTCTAACATTCAAGGCTCTCTAAGATCTGAGACTGCACTACATTTCTCAAATACTCCTTCCCTATATACTCTATGCTAAGATTGCTTCTTATTCTAAATATATCATTCAAAGAATGTTTAAAATAAACAAATAGCATTAAAAAAACAATTAGAAGGAACCTTAAGCTCATCTTATATTTGAATGTTCTTATAAGGGTCAAATTCAGGAGGAATAATGAGGAGGAAGGCATAGTCTCCTAAAGAAATAGATTATTGGCAAAAAACAAGGTGCTGGTTCAAAATCCTCTTTTTAGGAGTCTTGGGCCAACCAAATCATTTTATGAAAGTCCTTCTAATTTTTAAGGCAGTGGCAAAGTTATTGCTAATTAAATGTTTAGTGATTGTGATAGAAGCATATTAGTTTTAGTTCAAATTTATGATCCAGAAGAGTTATGTTTTTTGTGGGCTGTATATATGCTTTAGAGTACCCTGGAGTCCCTAGGATGATCAATGCACATGATATATTTATATCCACTTTATAGAAGTTTTATAAGGGAAGCAGTCTGGCATATTGGGCTGTGAGTCAGGAGACATGAACTCTCTTTTTTATTTGCTTCCTGTTTTGATTAAAGCACAGGTGACTGGACCAAACTACAAGATGTAGCATGATATAACTTAAAAAAGGTCAAAACATCTGGGTTCTAATCCTTGTTCTGTTATAGCCATTTATATGAATATGAATAATGTGATTTAGTCTATTCAGTTTAAGATTAGGTTTTTGATTCCTCACCTTCAAAATGAGAGTATGTGATTAGATTAGGTAATTTCTATGGCCCCTTCTAACTGAATCTGTGCTGTTTAAGCTTGCTTCCAAAATTATAGATTCACAAATTGTTCAAATGCCCAAGAATAGAGGAAATAAAACACAGGATATAGGTCTAGCCAGTTAATAAAAATTTATTAAGCTCCTACTATGTGCTACGTACTATGCTTAGTGTTATGAATACAAAACAAAACAAACAAAAACAAAAACAACTCTTAAGGAGTTCACATGGAGGAGATATCATGGGAACAACTATGTACCATAAACTATATAAAGGATAAATTAGAGGGGCAGCTAGGTGGTGCAGTGAATAGAGGACCAGCCCTGAAGTCAGGAGGAAATGTGTTCAAATCTGATCTCAGACACTTAACATTCCCTAGCTGTGCGACCCTGGGCAAGTCACTTAACCTCAATTGCCTCAGCAAAAAGGAAAAAAAAAAAAAAAAGATAAATTAGAAGTAACCAATGGAAGGAAGGAACAGAATTAAGGGGATCGGGAAAAACATCCTGAAAGAGGAGATGTTAGTTGGGATTTGAAGGAAGCTAAGAAAGGTAGGAGCCAAGTTGGGGATGGAGGTCACCCAGAGAAAATGGAATCAGAAGATGAACTGTATTAGCAAAGAGGCCAGTGTCATTAGATCAAAAAGTACATGGTAGGAATACAGTCCTAGCAGTGGTACTGGTGGATTAAAGTGTATGTTCAGGTGAGACCAGTTCACTACTCCACCAACAATTCATTAATGTATCTATTTTCCCTTATTTCCTCAAGTATTTGCTGCTTCTGATAAGTGTGAGATGATACTTCAGAACTGTTTTAATTTTCCTTTCTCTAACCATTAGCTTTTATACCCTTCCTCTCCTATTTTCCTATTGGGTAAGATAGATTTTTATACCCAACTGAGTGGGTGTTTTCCTTTTAGTGGGTTTCTACATCAGAAGTCACTTCAGTTTACTGAGTTTGAATTCCTTTTGCTTTGTGGAGCCTGGTAAAAAGTAACTGAGACTATAGGATTTGGAGATTTTGTTTTCTTCATTTAGTAAATGAGGAGAGTAGACTAGGTGATTTCCAAGGTGCATTTCCATACTAAATTCTGGGAGCTACAGAAATCCAAGGTCCTATCCAAATCAGATCTCAATACTCATTTTATAGGGTGTTTATAATCTCCACATATTTTTATCTTCCAATAAGATTAGTTTATTTCCTTTTATCCATGCATAATATGACATCTTCTATCTTTGAACCTTTGAATGTGCTATTTCTCATTCCTGGAATGACCTCCCTCCTCATCTCTGACTCAGACTCTATCTTCCTTCAAACTTCTACTTAGGTATCACTTCCTATGTGAGGCTCATTATGATTCTACCTTTCATATTCCTTTTTGTATATGTGATAGTGATGAAGGTTGGCTTAGTAGGCACAGGTTTGAAGCCTACTCTCTACAAACTCACAGAAAACTAGGTTGTCACATAATAAATTAATCTACAAGGGAATATGATTTATAATTTAGCTCCCAGGAAGCACTATACTTAAGCTAATAGCCAAGTGATTTTATTTTATTTATTTTTTATTAAAACTTTTTATTTGCAAAACATATGTATGGGTAATTCTTCAACATTGACCCTTACAAAGCTTTCTGTTACAAATTTCCCCCCCCTACTCCCCACCCCTCCCCTAGATGGCAGGATATCCACTACATGTTAATTATGTTAAAATACTTGACAAATCAAATATATGCATACATATTTCCACACATCATTTTTGTGTAAGAAAAATCGTATCTACAAGAAAGAAAAATCAAATAAAGGAAAAACAATGCAAGCAAACCTCAATAGAGAGCATGAAAATGTTGTTGTGGTCCACATTTCACATCCCTCTCTCTGGGTGTATATGGCTTTTTTCACTGAACAATTGGAACTGGTTTGAAACATTTCATTGTTGAAGAGAGCCATGTCCATCAGAATTGATCATCGTATAGTCTTGTTGCTGTGTGTAATGTTCTCCTGGTTCTGCTGATTTCACTCAGCATCAGTTCAAGCAAGTCTCTCCAGGCCTCTCTGAAATCATCCTGCTAGTCGTTTCTCACAGAACAATAATATTCCATGACATTCATATACCATAATTTGTTCAGCCACTCTCCAATTGATGGGCATCCATTCAGTTTCCAGTTTCTAGCCACTACAACAAGGGCTGCCACAAACATTCTTGCACATGTGGGGCCCTTTCCTTCCTCTAAGATTTCTTTGGGATATAAGCCCAATAGAAACACTGCTGGGTCAAAGGGTACACACAGTTTAATAACTTTTTGAGCATAGTTCCAAATTGTTCTCCAGAATTAGTCAAATGATTTTAATGAAAATATATGGGGCACTTCCAAGGACTTCACCTCCATTGCCCTGCAGAGGATGCTCTGTTTACTCTTACCATATCTCCCCTTCCCAAAGCCTTAGTTTGCATAGATCTTTACTGACCTGACCAGGTGCCATTCATTTTCTACCTTTGCTCCTTGTCCTTTCTTATCAGTACAATGACTTGGGCTTGTTTGCAACATGAGGTGGCTGTGGTCTGCTTCTACAAGATTTTTCCCAGTTTTTCCTTCACTAGCTTGGACTGCATTTGCTTGGTGGCAATAGAAAATCTGCCAGTGGCTCTCTGATACACTAACAGATTTTTATTTTTTCATACCATGAAATTCCATGGGACTTTTGGACCCAGTGTCAAGCCCTCATAAAACCCAAAAAAACCTAAAATATAATACATACCTAAAACATAATACAACAAAACATAAAACAGCAACAATAACAAAAATACAACAAAAACATAAAAAATAGTAGAGGAATAGTGCCAAATTAGGCACTGGTTTGCAAATCTTGTGTCATTCATTGGCCTCTATGCAGCCCTATGTGCACAAATAATCTCCTTTTCAATATCTTTCTGGCTTAATTTTAGCTGTATAAACCATTGGTATCCCTTTGGGCAGAGATAAAATGCAATGTAGATTTTCACTATGTTTTATATTTATTTACCTGGATAATCTAAACATATGTATCTATATTTTCCTTACCTCCATCCCAATAGAATGCAATCTCCTTCAGGACAAGTCTCATTTTAGTTTGTGTAATTTGCCTAATATAATTCCTGGAACATAGTGAGCACTTAATAAGTGTCTGTTGAATGGTTCCAGTGAATCACAAGGGAATGGGGAATGGAGTATATGGAAACCAGCATTGAATCATTAGGAGACATGAATTCTAATCTAAGAAGTATGGGGGTACAAACATGAGGTCTCAAGGGATCAGAACTAGCCTATTGCCTCAATGAGAGGACTGGCTCACACAATTTGTGAGTATAACAAACTGCTAATCACTGACATTTTGTGCTCCCTCTCTTCCTTCTCTATGGTGTTCTCCTGCTCTTTGAACTCTTCCTGAGAGGTAATGTGAAGTGGAAAATGCCCCAGTTTGAGAGACTTGGGTTTGAATGCTTCTTTCTATGTGACTTTGGAAAAATCATCTCATTTTATCCAATCTCAGTTTTTTCATTTCTATGAAGGTATTGTATGTGGTGGGCTATAAGATTCCCTCCTAATCTAGAAATGTATAATCCCATAGTTTTGAATATTTTGCTCTTGGAATCAGTTCCTGACATCCAGAAGAGATTTATGGATTGGGTTTTAAAAATGTGATGCAAGGCTTTTGTTTTGGAGCAAGCCCCTTTTCTTCCAAGTATTTTGGTTTTTGTTTTGTTTTGAATTTTTTGCTTCCAACTATTAAAGGTCACTCAATCTGAGATTAAGGCACCTCTCCCTCAATCTCCTTCCTAAATAATTATTAGTTTGGGAATCTAATCTGCTGCATGCAGTAGAAGTGGAAGAGAGATAGTGAACTCCTACATCCTTTCTCCAACATTATCACTGTGCCATTTTTATCCCATTTACAACTGAGATGTAGGGATCATGCATTCCCTTTGTCATTAACTACTTGCTTTGCCTCAGGGTAGTCACTGCAACCTTCAGAGTTTAACTCCTCATCAATAAAAGTGAAGGGATAGTGAAGGGATTAGATTAGGTAATCTCTAAACTCTCTTCTAGCTCAAATATTCTATGAAATTCTATCAACTGTTATCTTCTATATTCATTGCTAGAAATATAGGAAGTCTTTGTTATTTTATTATTATTATTATAGGCAATTGGGGTTAAGTGACTTTCCCAGGGTCACACAGCTAGGAAGTGTTAATGTCTGAGACCAGATTTGAACTCGATTGGTGCTCTATCCACTAGGTGCCCCATATCTTTCTATCTATCTATCTATCTATCATCTATCTTTTGTCTAACTTGTCTGTCTTCTCTGTCAATATCTTATCTATCCATCTATCTAATCTTCTCTAGTTTTTCTGTTTCTCTATGTCTATAGCTTGTCTATTTTGTCTGTCAATCTTATTTATCCATCTCAATATTTAGTCTGTCTAGGTAATTTTTCTATCTTGTCAGTCTTTCTTTGTCTACCTATAGCTTGTCAATTTTGTCTGTCCATCTCATTTATTGATCTGTCAATATTTTGTCTATTTATCATCTATCTCTTGTCTATCTTGTCTGTCTACCTATAGCTTGTTATCTTCTCTGTCAATATCTTACCCATCCATCTATCTATCTAATCTTGTCTATCTTGCCTGTCCATTTTAGCTATCTGTCAATATCCAATCTATGTAATCTTGTCTATCTTGTCTGTCTTTCTCTGTCTATCTATAGCTTGTTTTATCTTTTCTGTCCTATGTTTTGTTTGTCTGTTTGTCGATATCTTGCATATCTATCTAATCTTGTCTATCTTGTCTGTCTTTCTGTGTCTATCCATAGTTTGTTTATATTGTCTGTCTGTCTTATCAATCTGTCAGTATCTATTCTGTTGATGTAATCTTGTTTATTTTGTCTTTATCTTATCTTTCTTGTTTGTCTATATCTTATCTTTCTTAACTATGGAAATTTCTCTGTTTATCACTTCTGTCTACCAAAATCTATCTCTCTTTTTTATCAGTCTGTATCTGGTCTTATCTATCTCTCCCTCTATATTTCTTTATCTCTGCATTTTTTTTTTTTTGGTTACTATCTTATTTCAAGAAGATGGCTCAAAAAAAAAAGGTGGATCAAGACACAAATTCAATTTATCAAATTTGGCCTAGTTTGATAAATTCACACAAAAGATACACTTTTTTAATGGACAGATTTATAAAGACTCAAAAGAGACTTGGTCCAGGCAACTAAACAGAATCAAAATCCTTTTTGTCTTTAGAAAACTAATAATGGTGATATCCTTGCATCATCTCAAATTCTAGTGGGACCTGGATTTGAGTCCTGGATCTTCTGCTTCCTAATTATGATCTCAAACAAGTAACTTTACCTTTGACCTTAACTTTTCTCTATAAAAAAGAAGAGGATGAGATAGACAATGCATTCTCCAGAGTCACCATCAGTTGCCAATCACAGAATGCTATGACTGGGAGACCTTTCAGAGTATCTAGACTGGTTTTAAACTGGTTTTAAAACATGATTGTTGTTCTTGGAACCCTGTAACTCTTCCTTCTGCTTGTTCTTTAGACTGCCTGCTGTGCAGTAAATAGTCCTGCTGACTTTCTCCCTATCTCCTTCAGGGAGGGGCTGTCAGGCTCTCCGCTCTTTGGCTGTTATTTATGTTCAGCGATATTTGTGGTTATTAGTTTGGGAATCTAATCTGCTCCATGCAGTGGAAGTGGGGGAGAGATAGTGAACTCCCACATCCTGCTTCATGGAGTATAAAACAGCATCCTCTGAAGGGTTGAGTCAGACAAGATTTTAGGAGATAATATCCATTCATTAATATCATTTATTCATTCATTTTGAAAGTGTTGTTAAATATCTACTGTATACCACACATATCCTATGCTAGATCTTCCTTCTGAGGTGGGGGAATGGGGATGAAAGAATAAATAAGAATTTTAATATCTCTCAAATAATATATTGTATAAACATATATGTATGTGTAAGCATGTTGTAGTATGTGAACACGAACTCATTATTATTATAAGTAGCTGAATTCAGTTGAATGCTATGCTATGGACTAGGAAAATAATTTCTAATAAAAGAAATAGCAGCTGCCCCCAGAGAACTTATAGTTCTTTATAAATGATATGGAAATAAGACACAATGGAGATAATGATAATATACAGCATTATATACATACTAAATGTACTAGAGAGCTGTAGCCAAATTGTTATATGAGATTCAAGAGGAAGATCATTCATTTCACTAGGAACCAAAAAATGCTTCATTGAGAAGGTGGTTTGGGGTTGAATATCTTTATTTATCTGTGTTTTTATTTTATTTTGTTTTGTTTTTTAAAAAGATAAGAGTGCAATCCAAATGGGTTGGGGGGGGGGATAGCATTCTAGGTGTAAGATAAAAAAAGAAACATAGGTAGGAAGCACAATTCTACCAAATGTGGATATTTTATTTTAAAAAATTCTGTCTGCAACTATCTTTATTTACTTAATATTCTTGAGGGAGTTATTTTGCAGCATGGAACATGATTAGAATGATGTGCCATGGCCTCCTCTGGTTGAGAAAGGCTTTTACATTCCAAAAAGTAATGGAATCAGTAAGTTCCTTACAAAAAGAATAAGAGGACTTCATTTATAAATCCATCTACTCTATGGCTGGAGAGGAGCCTTGGGAAAACAATCCTGTCCATCTTTCCTTTTCTGACATGCTCCAGAAGGATGAGTTTCTATTCATTTTTATGTCTTCCTGTGAGGGAATGACCCATCTCTTCCCTTGGTAGAAATTACGCCTGTTATTTTTTTTTCTATAAACAAAATAATTCCAACATTATAAAACTGGAGAAATGAGTTCTAAGGGATAGCACCTTGGGGACAACTGAGGAATGATTTTTGAAGAGAACCTGGGAAAGTGGTTAGGGCAAGGAAATGTTTGATCATTTATTAAGTTCAGAAACTATCCATCATCTTTGTTTTGCAAATGAGCTGTGAAGTATAACTGAAATGGAATAGTAACATTCTAGGTAGTCCCAAGACACACAGAGTTTTCAGAGTTTCAGGCACATTAAGTATGTACAAAAATGGTTGATCACTCTCTAGGATACAGGACCACCAAGGAAGATCCTAGATTTAGAATAGAAAGATATAGAAACAATCTCTTCCAACTACTTTCAAATATATATTTCCCTTAAAAAAGATAATTTTTATATCTTTTTATATCATTTAATTTCTGAACATATCCTTTCTCTTTCCCCAATCCCGAATCACCCTTTGTAACAACAACAACAAAACCAAATAAACAAAACAATAGCAACAACAAATCCCCAAACAATGAGACATACTAACATATCAACTGAGTATGATATTACATAAAGTTCCAAGCCTTGAGGCTCCCATCTCTTCAAAGAAGGGAGGAACATATATTTTCTGATCTTTTCTTTGAAACCAAAGTCAGTCATCATGGTTATATAATATACACCTTTCCCTGCCACCTCTTTTTTTTCTTCCCTTTCACATTGTGGGAGTCATTGCATATATAGTTTTCCTGGTTTGATTTATTTTGTTCTTTATAGTTCATGTAACTTTTAAATGTTTCTTTATATCCATTATATTTATCAGTTTTATAGCACAGGAATATTCCAGAATTCAGATATTTGCATCAAGAGCAATATGATTTGGTAGTCTGTCCTAAGAAATATACTTTTGTCATTCAATATTGACTTTAAATAGGTGTTAGTATATTGCAATAAGTACAAGCCTTAGACTCAGAAGATATGGCTCTGATGCTAGTTACTGACCATAGAAATTCAATTAACATCTTTTTTCTTAAAATAGCCTTTTATTTTTAAAATATATGTCGATAATTTTCAACATTCACCCTTGCAAAACTTTAACAGATTTTTCTCTTAACCTTTTCCCCACATCCTCCTCTAGACAGTAAGCAATCCAATATATGTTAAACATGTACAATACTTCTATACTCATTTCCACAATTATCATGTTGCGCAAGAAAAATCAGATCAAAAAGGAAAAAAAAATGAGAAAGAAAACAAAAAGCAAGCAAACAACAAAAAAGGTGGCAATACTATGTTGTGATCCATACTCAGTCCCAACAATTCTCTCTCTGGGTGCAGATGACTCTCTCCATCACAAGTCTATTGGAATTGGCCTGAATAACTTCGCTGTTGAAAAGAGCCATGTTGGGGAGGGAGGGTGGAGCCAAGATGGTGGAGAGTAGATATGTCTCTATTTGAGCTCCCCCAAGTAGTCCCTCAAATAAATACCAGATTAAACCTCTGAACTGGTTTTGGAGTTACAGAACCCACAAATATTTGGACTACAACAAATTTCCAGAAGATACTTTGGAAAAACTTCAGAAAAGATCTGTTCAATCAAGCAGGAGGAGAGGCTGCCAAGCCCAAATCATAGCATAGGGAGTCCATGACAAGGAGCTGGGGTGGGAATCGAGGGCATTATTGTGTCCACATGCCAGGGAATCTACTGTGAGGCTCTTAGGCTACTCTGTCCTGGGTACAAGCCAGTGGTTCAGCAGATTTGCTCTGAGACACCCAAAGCAAACACAAAAGGGAAATTGTGAGCCTCTCAACCCCAGAATAATATGAGATTTGGCCATGCCTACACAGCACTGGAAGTCAGTCAGCAACACCAGCCCTAGGGAAAACTAAAGCTTCTTTGTTTTAAGAGTAGACCTCAACCTTTAAAAAATGAGCAAAAAAAGCAAAAAAAAAAAAAACTTTGACCATAAACAGCTTTTATAGAGAAAAAGAACATGGCAATCAGCTCCAGATGAAGTCCCAAAGGGTGATATGAGTTGGTCCCCATTTCATAAGACTCTTTTGGAAGAATTCAAAAAGTATCTTAAAAGACAGTTAGAAGAAAAATGGGGGAAGGAAATAAGATTGTTGCAAGAGGGTATGGAAAAGGAAAACCAGAAATTATCTGAAGAAAACTTCTTAAAAATAGATATGATGAAATGGGAAAGGCACATAACTCCCTACAATTTATTTGATGAAATGGAAAACACAAATAACTCCTTACAAAACAGATATGAAAAAGAAACCAATTCATTGAAAAACACAAGTTGTGAAATAGAAATAAAATGCAAAGAACAAAACACCCCATTTAAAAATTCAATTGGCCAAATGCAAAAGGAGATAAAAAGTTAACTGAAGAAAATACTAGAACTGAACAAATCGAAGTGAATGACTCAATGAAAATTTAAGAATCAGTTAAACAAAACCAAAAAAATGAAAAAAAAATAGAAGAAAATATAAAATACCTCATTGGGAAAAAAAAAACAATTGACCTGGAAAATAGATCTAGGAGAGACAATCTAAGAATTATTGGACTTCTTGAAAACCATGATGAAAAAAAAAGACCCTAGACATCATCTTTCAGGAAATCGTGAAGAAAAATTGTCTGGATGTCCTAGAACCAGAAGATAAAATAGCTATTGAAAGAATTCACCGATCACCTCCTGAAACAAACTACAAAATGAAAGCTCCAAGGAGTATTGAAGCTAAATTTCAGAATAATCAAATCAAGAAGAAAATATTGCAAGCAGGCAGAAGGAAACAATTCAAGTATTGAGGAGCCACAGTCAGGATCACCCAGGATCTAGCAGCTTCCACTTTAAAAGATCGAAGGACATGGAATCTGATATTCCAAAAGACAAAGAAACTTTGTAGCCAAAAATCAACTATCCAGCAAAATTGAGCATCATCTTTCAGGGAAAATTTGAACATTCAATGAAACAGGTGAATTTCAGCTATTTCTGATGAAAAGACCAGAGCTGAATAGAAAATTTGATCTTCAAATACAGAATTAAAGAGAAGCATAAAAAGGCAAAAAGGAAAAAAAAAAGTAACTTTCTTTTAAAAGTTAAAAAGCTTATATCCCTCTATGGGAAGATGATATGTTTAAGTCTTGAGATCTGTATTTCTGTTATGGGTGTACTTAGATGGCACAGGGATAATTTGATTTTATTGTGATGATTTAAAAAAGAAACTAGAGAAGGAAAGGTAATTCTACAGGAAGAAGAGGAAAATGGAGTTAAAATGGGGTAAATTATATCTCATGAAGAGGCAAAAAAGATCTATTACAGTTGAGAGAAAGACAGGAAGGGGATGAGCATTATGCGAATCTTACTCTCGTCAGATTTTGCTCAAAGAGAAAATAACAGATATATTTAGGTTAAAAGAGAAGCTTATCTTACCCTATAAGAAAGTAGAAATGAAAGGGGGAATGGAAGTGGGGAGGCTAATAGAAAGTAGAATAGAAGTAGAAGGGGGACGGGGCTGCAAAAGGGGAAGGCTGTTTGATGGAGGGGGTGATGATTGACAAAATACTGGGGAGGAAGGAAAGGAGGAAAGGGAAGAGAAAAGTATAACTGGGGGTAAGCAAGATGCCAGGAAATATAGAGTTAATAATTTTATCTCTGAAAGTGAATGGGATGAACTCTTCCATAAAACAGAAGTGGATAGCAATAAAATTGAAAGTAAGAAAATTGGGGTAGGTAGGTGGTGCAGTGGATAGAGCACCAGCCCTGAAGTAGGAGGACCTGAGTTCAAATCTGGTCTCAGACACTTAATGCTTCCTAACTGAGTGACTCTGGGCAAGTCACTTGATCCCAATTGTCTCAGCCAAAAAAAAAAGTAAGAAAACTATTGAATTAATAAATAAAACTAAGAGTTGGTTCCATAAAAAAGGATAAACCTTTAGTTAATTTGATTAGAAAAAGGAAAGAAGAAAATCAAATTTAGTCTCAAAAATGAAAAGGGAGAGCTTTCTACTACTGAAGAAGAAATTAGAGCAATAATGAGGAGATATTTTGCCCTACTTTATGTCAATAAATTTGATAATCTAAGTGAAGTGAAGGGATACTTACAAAAATATTTTAACAGAAGAGGAAACAAATTACTTAAGTAGTTCCATTTTAGCAAAAGAAATAAAATAAGCTATTAATTCCCTAAGAAATTATTTCCAGGGCCAGATGGATTTACATGTGAATTCTACCAAACATTTTAAAGAACAATTAATTCCAATACTATGCAAACTATTTGAAAAAAATAGGGAAAGGAGTCCTACCAAATTCCTTTTATGACACAGATATGGTGCTGATATCTAAACAGGTAAGGTGAAAACAGAGAAAGAAAATTATAGACCAATTTCCTTAATGAATCTTGATGCAAAAAATTAAATATTAGCAAAGAGATTACAGAAAGTCATAATACACCATGACCAACTAAGATTTATACCAGTAATGTAGGGCTAGTTCAATATTAGGAAAACCATTAGCATAATTGACTATATCAATAACCAAACTAAAAAAATTATATGATTATCTCAATAGATGTAGAAAAATCATTTGATAAAATCCAACACCCATTCCTATTAAAATACTAGAAAGTATGGGAATAAATGAAGTTTTCCTTAAAATGATCAGTAGCATCTATTTAAAACCATCAGCAAGCATCATATGTAATGGGGAAAAACTAGAACTATTTCCAATAAAATCAGGGGTGAAACCAGTTTGCTCACTATCACCATTACTATTCAATATTATACTAGAAATGTTAGTTTTGACAATAAGAGAAGAAAAAGAGATTAAATATCATCATCATTATCATCATTGTTGTTATTGTTTTTGTTGTTATTTATTATTTTCCAATAGCCTGGAAAGTACTATCTAGAGAATGACTTCTTTATACTCCATTATCAAGATATAATTGCATTGTATAGTAAAAAATAACAACAAAACAAATAAATAAACAAAACTCTTCCACACAAGAATACAACTCAAGGTCTGAGTTCAAGTAAAACTTTGCCACTGATTTTAAGTGACCTTGAACAGTTTTCTACAATGAAGGTCTCTGAACCTTCATTTTCTCATTTATAAAAGAGATGAGAATGACTATTGAACTATTTTACGGGGTTGTTGTAGAGATCAAAGGAGATAATGGTTGGAAAGGTGATTTGAGAACCATGAGGGCTATCTGTATACTGTTGGATTAATCCTTTTCTCTCTTGTCCCTCAGTTCATTCCTTAGTAAATGGGGAAGGGGATCTGAACTCAGTGTTCTCTTAGATTCTTTCTACCTCCAAATTTAAGATTCTATGATCCATTATCCAGATTTGTATCAGAAGTGATACAAGCTTCCTAGGATGCCCTGAAATACTTTATTTTTGAATACCAAACGGAGCGCTAAACCTCAAGTCAGGAAGTCCTTATGTGGTCCTGAGCAAGTTATTTAATCTCTCTCAGGCTCAGTTTTCCAAATAGTAAAATGTGGATAATAATAGCATTTGCCTCCCAGAGTTTGTTATGAGGCTCAAATAAGATAATATTTGCAAAGCTCTTAGCACAGTTCTTGTCATATAGCAGACAGATGCCATATAAATGTTTATGCCCTTCTCTTTTCTTGCCCAATGCACATGTCACACTCTGAGTGTGGACTATTCCATATATTGCCAGATATAGTAAACACTTGATTTTGTTAAGTTTGGTTTTGTTACTTGGTTTTGTTAAACTCATTTCTTACCCCCTACCCTTTTAAAATTCATGTTATAAGAAAATGGTTCTCTAAGAAGAACATGGGAGGCATGTCTACTGAAATGAAGTCAGTGCAACCAGAAAAAAAAAGGCATCAATCAAAATTTCAAAAAGGGACATATAGAAAAAGCTGTGAGACCTTAAGAACGTATCCTTGCTGGGTCTCAGGTTCCTCATCCCTGAAATGAAGAGGTGGGGTTACATGATTTGTAGCTTCCCTTTTGAGTGGAACTCTAGGATGAGCTCTACAGTTCATTTCAGCTTTCAGTCCTATGATATAATATTCTAAGAGGGACCCTCACATACGGGCATCCAGAAAGCCACCCCAATTTTGAGGCTTATGAGAAAACTATCCCATGTACCTATGGAAACTCACACGCCTGATCCCTCTGGTCCTTTCTTAAGCTATTTGACCAGTTATTGGGGACACAGTTCTAAAAAGTTTATGACTGAACCCTAAAGGCCAGTCTAGGTTTAATGGGCAAGAATTGCAAAGATGTAGGTTTAGACTTGATGAAAGACCTTCCTATATACACCTTCTTCATCTGATCACTCAGCTTTTCTTGTTTCCTACCAGGACTCCTCTTGAACCAGTAGCTTCCATTTCAACAGTCAACCTTTAGTTTTCTTGTCTAAGATACTAGAGGAAGTTGACATCTTTGTAATTCCCCCTACCCTGGGATCTAGAAATCTAGACTGTTAAGGGCAGACTAGTCAACTTCATCCACTATTAACTACCTTGGTCCAGATTCCATACACTTTCCCCCTGTCCCTACCACCCCATATACTCCTACACTCTACTTCTTGCTCTGGGCATTTTGATCAAAACAGTTGTACCACTGCTTCTGGAGGGTCAGTCAATTGACTACCACATACCCACATCATCATTCCTCTGACTCATGGTAATACTAAAACTCTCTTCTTTAGCTAACACTTCCCTCTATTAAAATGTAAACTCTTTGAGAGGAGGGGAGAGAGCTATGCCTCTTTTTATAGCCCCTAGAACTTAATACAGAATAAAACTTAATAAATGTTTGTTTTTTAATTCATTCATCAGCATTAGTACTATCCAAAATAGAATGAGCTAATTTTGCAGAAATTTTTCCAGCAAAGGCCAGATGGCTGTTTACTTGCTTAATATGATAGAGAAAAGATTCCTGTTACAGGCAGAGAGTTCACTAAATGGTCTCTGAAGCCCCTTCCAACTCTGAGACTGTAATTTTGTGATTATTATCTTTGGACAAGATATAGTGACACTAGCTAGAGATATTTGAACAAAATAAGAAAAACAGGGAAATTCAGGCTGTCTTCACAACTGCAATCTGACTGGATGTCTGCAAATTGATTAGAGAAGAAAGATTTATGGCAAGGAAGGGAGTCACCCAACTGAGCCAGAAAGATGGGATCCTTTGGAGCTGATATGATGGAGTGATAGAGTAAATGGATCATTCTATTACTTCAGAGCTAAGAGAGACCTGGGAGCTCTTGTTAAAGGAGCAATTTGGACCTTGTGTGTATTATTGGGGGGAAGATTAAGTCTGATCAGAGTGAAGAAGGGGATTGGTGTCAGTTTTTCTTTTGAATGAAGTACATCCTTTCAGAGACATGCTTTAGTTACTAGTCTCATCCTTCCAAGTCTCAGATGATCCCGGTGGTATCAAATTTGTCTCTTGCTGTTAGTCTCTCTAGTGCAGCTTTCTTGCTACTTGTACTTTATTCATCTGTATGAAAACATTGCAGTTATGGGGTTTTACTATTAGTCCCTTTGTTGGATTTTGTCTCTTGTGACATTTGGAGAGTCATTACTGGTTTTCTTCCTGTCTTATAGATCCAGATATAGATCAGAATTGGGGTCTGTCTCATTTGATCCTTTTCTCTGTGCTTCATTTTTCTTTTGTTGCCCTCCATCCATTTTGTTTAGGAATACTTCATTCTTATTGATAATCTGGGTATTTGAAAAATGACCCTAATTTTCCTTTATTTTGTCTCATCAACTTCCTTCTCCTATTTTTTATTTCTGTCCTCATGTCTCTCTCTTCTTTTAGTTTGAGCCTTTCCCCCAACCTTTCTCAACTTCTTCTCTCTCAACTTCTCTTATAGTCAATGAACCATAGGAAAATAGATACAAAACTAGAGGAAATGAAGAAGGAATGAAGTACAAGGGAGTTGTGATTTGTGCAGAATCAGAAGTGGAGTTTGAACTCAGGTTGTAGGAACCAGACATGATGCTTTTTCTTTGTGTCTTCACCTCTTTCTCTGTAAGCTCTTATTTTTTTCAATTTGTTCTTCCTTTACTTGTTATAAAATCATAACAGCATAGATCAAGAGCTGGGTGTGACCTCAGAGGCAAAGTAGACTAATACATTTACAAGTGAAGATAAAATCCAAGGAAGTTAAAGGGCACATGAGTACACAGTGGGATTTGAACCCAGATTCTCTGATTACAGAAGCAATGTTCTTTCCCACTAAATCATCCTGTCCTCAAGGTCAAAACTTCCTCCCTGGCCTTCAGATATAGATTTTCTCCCTTTCCTTCTTGAAACTTTTTTCATTTTCCTTTAATCTTTTCTACTTTGTTTTCAAGTTTCTTCTTGTCATTCATTTTCCCTTTATCTCTCCTATTCAATTTCTTTTTCAGATTCTTTTTCCATTTCTTCCTTCTCACTCCTCTTTCTTAAGTTGCTTTTATCTTTCCCTTCTCCTTTCCCTTAACTGTAGTCCTCATTTTTATCAAATTCTTCTCCCCCTTCAACTTCTTTTTGAGTCAGTCCACAAATTTAAATCTTTATCTTTCCTCATAATTTTAGAATCCTCTAAATATTTTTTTTGCATTTGCTTTTCTTTTTCTTTTTTTCAAGAAAAATAAAACTGGTTGGAGTTTGAGGAGTTCTTCTGCAACATATCCTGCACCTGTTTCTTAACCCTTGTCTGGCTTGCCCTTATATCCAGGATTGTTGAACTTGGACTACTTTGTCCTTCAAATAAGGCAAGCTGTTTCCCCTCTCTGAGCATGTTTCCTTTTCTAAGGTCCCTTTAAGTCCTTAATCTATCATCCAATGATTCTTCTGAAATAATGGGAATCTAACAGGATATTACTCAAAAGTTTACATTGATTGTCACAACTTAGTTGTAAGGTCTGTGATATTTGGGAAGAATGCTAGTAATTGTTGTGTCTGGGCTACAGTTATTTGTACCTTTGTACCACAGAGATATATTGCTATCTAGAGAAAAGAGCATGCTATAGATGTAGAAATGTAGGATGGAACATAGGACACTTGCATTGAATTCCCAGTTCTGTTATTAGTCTTCTACGTAACTTTGTATAAGTTATATTCCCTCCCTGGATACATTTCTTTATTTAATAATAAGAAATTTCTATTGAGACTGGGAGGATTGCTATTCTCTATTGTCTCTATTTTCATCATGATAAGACATATACTTTCAAGCTACATATATGGTGGCTAGACTATGTCTAGTCATGGGAAAACCTAGCCCCCTAAAAAGATGGCATTAGGATCATTTTTATTTTACTCTTCAAATCATTACAACATCAGCCTGTTGAACTGGGAAAATTATTCAAAGGTTAGGTTTGGGTTCATGAGTAAGGTGTCCTCAACAGGGGGAGGGGAGAGAGTTGGGATAAAATATAGAAAAGTATTCAATATACATGATAAATCAAATGTGGGAAGATATTTATTTCCTACAAAAGAAATGGTAAATTAAAAAAAATACAAGCATGAACTAATAGAAAGATTTAAAACAGGATTGGATAATTTATAATTGTTATTATACTTTCCCGACTAAATCTGGTGAGGACATAAAGAAATTTGCTGAAATGCTGACAAGGCACTGTTATATTTCAACTTGGTTATATACTACTCTCTCAAAATTCATGTCATCTGGGCAGCCAGACTAAGACTTAGATTCCTTCTCTTGTAGGTGGTCATCTTTACTGATGCAGAAACTCCCTTTATCACTAGTTATCACCAACTAAATGATGCACAATTTCTGTGCATTTTGAATTTACAGTCACCTCTAATACATAATTTTTTACAGTGTGATCTGAAAAGGAAGCATTTACTATTTCTGCCTTTTGCATATGATTGTGAGGTTTTTAATGTCTAAAGCATGATCAGTTTTTATGTAGGCATGTCATGTACTGTCGAGCAAAAGGTGTATTCCTTTATATCCCTATTCAATTTTCTCCAGAGGTCTATCGAAAATAGGTTTTCTAGGATCCTATTAGCCTCTCTATTAATAAACTTTCTTGTTTATTTTGTGTTTAGATTTGTCTGATTCTGAGAGGGGAAAGTTGAGGTCGCCCAGTAGAATAGTTTCATGGTCTATTTCTTCCTGCAACTGGCTTAAAATCTCTAGGGATCTGCCTGCTGTAACACGTGGTACATGTACATTTAGTATTCTTACTACTTATGGTACTCTTTATCAAAATGTACTTTTCTTCCTTATCTCTTTTAATAAGATCTATTTTTTCTTTTTCTTTATCTAAAATCAAAATTGCTACCCGTTTTTTTTTACTTTAGCAGAAATATAACAAATACTGTTTCAGCCTTTTACCTTTATTCTGTATGTGTCTCTCTGTATCAAATGTATTTCTTGTAAACAGCATATTGTAGGATTCTGTTTTTTAATCCACTCTACTGTTCACTTCCATTTTATGGAAGAGTTCATCCCATCCACATTCTGGACCATTTCTATGTGCTATTCAGAGAATCTTGACCAAAGATCTAAGTTATACTGACCAGGAACTCAGTCATATCTAAAGATTGATGCAAAGAATTTTCTCATAATTGTCCATCTTAAGCAATTCATATGTCTTATTTGAAAACTTGCCTCATATTGGCCAATCAGCTATTGTTTTCATGTTCCTTTGATTGTTTACAATCTTTCCTCCAATTAGAAATTATATTGCCTCATGTCAAATTGTTTCTTTTTTAATTGTCCTTATTTGATTAGTTGTTTTTAAGGTATAAAAATCTATTTCCCTCTGTGTTTGGGTTCCAGTTCTAAGCTGAGGAAGAGGCCTGATGCTGCTCTGTTAGGCAATTGATACATATTGGTTAATAAATCGATATGTTTAGAAGACTGAACCCTTTTTTCGTCAGCCATTTCATCTATCGTCCACCACATTCCTTCCTTCCTTCCTTCCTTCCTTCCTTCCTTCCTTCCTTCCTTC
>JAJPUD010000713.1:398230-474783 GCA_023553655.1 Myrmecobius fasciatus
TTCCTTCCTTCCTTCCTTCCTTCCTTCCTTCCTTCCTTCCTTCCTTCATTTTTTCTTTCCTTACATTCTTCCCCTTCAAAAGAATGATAAAAGCTTTCTGTGACCTGTTTCCTCTCTGAGACTTATGACAGCAAAAGTCACATTCATATATCACTTAAAGGTTTGCAATATGCTTTACTTACACAATCTCATTTGATCTTAATAACAATTCAATGATAGATGCTATTGTTATTCTTATCTTGTGGCTGAAGAAACCAATTCTTCAAAAGGTTAAGTGGTTTGCTCAGGATTACCCAGCTACTAAATATCTGAGGTATGATTAGAACTCATGTCTTTCTGACTCCAAATCCAGAGCTCTAGTTACTAATCTATGTTCTCTCTTATCAGATAATAATAGCTGAACATTTCAAGCAGCCTCTTTCTGAATTCAAATCTAGCCTCAGATACTTCCTAGCTGTATGACTCTGGTCAAGTCACTTAGCTCTGTTTGCTTCAGCTCTTCATTTGTAAGATGAATTGGAGAAGGAAATGGCAAACCACTCCAGTATCCTGGCCAAGAAAACTTCAATTAGGGTCATGAAGATTTGGAAACAATTAAAAAACAACTGAATATAAACCATGTAATTTAGTGTAGCATAATATCCAAATGTAATCCTCCAGTCCCTTTCTGGATAGGACAGAAAGGGATTGATTGGAGCAGAATAGTAGGGAAAGAAAGGCTCTTAATAAATAGAACATAAATGTTAAAATTAGAAGAAAAAAATTATGGCTAAAATTATGGTTAGAAAAAATTATAGGTTAGAATAAAAAATCATGGCTGAAAGGAACCTTGGAACAGAGAACATAAGATAGAATGAATGTTATTAAGACTAAAGGAAATTTGAACCTAGAATATAGAATGTTAGAGACCTTAAAAAAATCATCTAACCCACGGTTCCTTTGCTTTTTATTTATTTTTTTTTGGTCATGGAACAATTTGTTGATATCTCAGGATTCTTTCTCTGAATAATATTTTTAAATGTATAAATTGGGATATATAGTATTACAAAAAACCAATTATCAAAATCAAAATATTGTTTAAAAAGTTCACAAACCTCTCTTTAAGAATTTCTGATTATTCTAACCCAACCTTGCTCCCTTCAGAGAAGAGGAGAACACATTCTACAGGGGTGAGCTAACTTAAGGTCACAGTGGTAGAAACCAGTCCTCAAATGAAGGTCTTTATTTCATGGCCAGAAAAACTGGGAGGTCACAGCCAAGGGCTTGGTGAAATCATCTGTTCTTATTAAAAAGAAAAAAACTGAGCATACCAGGAGGCTTACAGCTTGATAAAAACCTCTGCTAGATTTGAATCCTGGTCATCATAGTTAGTCCCTTGGAATTTCAATCCTGTTCTCTCTCACAGCTGTTTTTAGAAAGTGTGGTGTTCTGTATTTCCCTGTACAGCTAAGCACAGTAGTTTTCTTATATCTGCACTGTCCCTTGTTTATCTCTCTCTTTGGACATCAGTTGAAACTATGACTGCCTTGAAAGGATAATATAGAATTCTGTTTGCATTTGTGAACCATTTGAGTGTTTTAATGGGACTCAAATGCAAGCAATTTCAAACACATTCAACTGAAGGATGGACTGTTAGTGATAGAAGAGGAGGGATCAGAGGCTTGACCTTCCCAGCATCTTCTCCACCCTTCCTTCCCAGTCTCAATGGCATCATATCATTGTGCAGCATTTGTGGAAACACGTAGAATCATGGAGTACTATAGCCTGAAGGGACCCTAGGACATTGTACATATAATGTGAGAGATAGAGGGGTGTTAAAATGTCAGAGCTGGAGGGACACTTGCAACATGAACTGTGACATGTTAAAGTTAGAATGGAATTTAGAATATAAATCATAAAATGTTAGAAGGGAACTTAGAACATAGAAGGTTCATTAATTTCTTGAAGGTTCATTATTGAAGGGATTTAGAGGTAATCAACATTGATTACCTAGAAGCTAGGTGACATCGGTTTGAGTCTTACCTCTAGTGATTCCCAGGCAGGTATAGTGACTGCTACGGAGCAATTACTTAAATGTTTGTTGACTGACATTTGAAGAACTGTATAATCTTTCACAAATATTCACCCAGGGGCAGCTAGGTGGTATAGTGGTTAGAGCACCAGCCCTGAAATCAGGAGGACCTGAGTTCAATCTGGCCTCAGACACTTAACATTTCCTAGCTGTGTGATCTTGGGTGAGTCACTTAACTCAATTAACTCAAAAAAACCAAAACAAAACAAAACAAATATTCACCCAGCTTCTAGTGGCAGTTATGTAATGCAGTGGTTAAAACAGAGCAATTGGAAGTATAAGAATGCCAAAGACCTGTATTAAGATCCTGCCTTAGACACTAGCTGTGTGATCATGGGCAAGTCACTTAACCTTTCTGTGTCTCAGTTTCTCCACTTATTTCATGGACATAATTATAACATTTTCTCCCCATTTTTATGACAATCAAACGAATTAACATATATAAGTACTTAGCAAACCTTAGTGGTGTAGAAATGATAATAATTATGGAGCTATGAGATACGTAACAATGAGAATACAGTATTTTCTAAAATAGCTAGCCCATTTTGGAATAGTTCTATTTGTTAGACAATCCATCTGCCCATCCTCACATCAAGATTAAATGTCACTCTATGACTTTAACTCATCACTTCTAGTTCTATTCTCTGGGGACAAATAGACCATATCTAACCCTTATTCCACATGGAAGTCCTCTAAATACTTGAATAGTCTTTATAGTAAGAGTCTGTGGTGGTTTGGTCTAAATGAAAATGAGCAATACTCTTTTCCTGCTCTTGTATACACCCTTAAAATGTGAACATTTCTAGCTGGATCTAGATATTTATTTCTCTTCCTGTTGGGTATAACTTCCTTTTTCATCACTTTCCTCAAAATTTCTCCATAGAGTTCTTTCTCTTCAAATGCATTGAAAGTAAAGGAACTGAAAGGAGGAGGCAATGTGACTCGAAAAACCCAGCCTTATAGCAGATGTCAATGAATATTGACTTGCTTTCACTTAAGGCAAAAGTCCTGGATTCAATCTAAATCACTTTGGAATGTTTATTAAACAAAATAAATCAATATCATTTTCTGTCATATCATTCCTCATCCCCAAGTCAGTAGCCAAATTTATGTACACCCAGACTAGTTACTCTTTCTGTCTTTTGCAATTCTCTCTCCACAAATAATAAAAACACAAATAAAAAGCAATTAAGATCAATCATATTTCATTTAGAGTAAGTTGGCAATAAAATATTAATTAAATCAGTGATTATGAACAAACTTATAGGAAAAATAAAACAAACCTTTGCATGAGACATATGCCTTATCAGAGAAGAGTCAAAGGAGAAGAGACATTTTCCATCTACATGGATTCTCAGTTGAAATAATGTCACCACCAATCAAATACTTCTATTGTTTATCTAGCTTTAAATGTTCTGCCTGCCTTTGGCAAATTGATGGTAATTACAGTAGATTCCAGTTGTGGCAAGCACCAGCCATTGCTTGCCAGTTCTTTTCCATGTTTTTCTAGTATTTGTGTCCTTTCCTCCTCTAATGGAATTTCCCACCTTGGCTCTCTTTCCTCATTCTTTGTCACAAGACTCCCATGGCAGCAGCAGAAGTTGTGATAGTCAGTGTGGCCTGGTCCTTCTAATTCCTCTCTGAGATCTCTATTAAGCTTCAGGGGGAAACTAATCCCAAAATCATAAAATTTCCTCACTTTCTCGTGGAGTCCTCACTGATTTTCACTGATAACCTTCTAGGTGATGGGAAACAATGATGAATTTTTGAAAACTAGATCCTCTTTAGACCACAGGTATTAACAAGCAAGAGAATTCTTGGACTTTTCTTCCAATACTGCATATCCGTCGCCAAAGAGATAACAAAGGCTATCCTTAACAATAGTTGAAATATTTCTCTGATGTCTTCTCTTTTTAAGTTGAAACATCAATTTGATTCAATTAAATGTCCCATCCATTTGTTAACATCTTACCAAGTAAAATACCCAATTTTCTTAACTCAATTAATTCTTATAAGACAAGGTCTTTTCCTCAACAGAAATGTTCTTCCTAAGATATGATGCCCCATAATGATCATAGTATTCCAGAGATAATCTATCCATGACAGAGTCTAGTACAACAGCCAGCTTCTTCATTTCAAAAAGTTTGATTCTGTTAGAGCAGTCTAAAATTTCATTAGATTTTTGACAACCATGAGACTGCTGATTTCTATGAGCTTATAATACATTAAAACTTCTAAGTCTTTCAAAAAATATACTTATCTAGGTACATTGCCCCCCATGTTGAAATAGTGCGGATTAAAAAAAAATAGAACTTACTTTAGTGCTTGAGTGCCATGTCATACAAGAATATATTGAAGGAAATGGAAATGAATATATAACTCAAAGAGGACATGACAACTTTCTTCATGTTGATGAAATGCTGTTAATTGGATTGGATTTGTTCTGGTTGGCCCACAGGACAGTATTAGGAGCTGTTACTGAGAAGTAGACCCAGTTCTTGTATCAAGAAATAAAGTAAAAAGCATCTTTAAGTAAATGGAAGTTTTCGAGCATGAGCTGGATTACCAAGTTATTGAGAATTTTGCAGACAGGATCCCAGTTTAGAATGGATTGAAGTGATTAGCCTCTGAAGTCTATCCTAACTTTGTGATTTTATGAAATGCATTATTAACTTATTTTTTAAAGTTTTTTTTTTAACAGTTCTGATATTCTGTAAAGTATCTTCCAACTGCCTGGGGACAGACAAGGCTTCTGAAATCGTTGTCTATGGCTCCACAGTCACCAGTTCTTTATGAAGTTTTGAAAAAGAGCTCTATTTTTCCCAGACTAGCTAATGAGATATTTGGTTCTTAATTACTTAATTTCTGCACAGTCATAGAAGTATATCTCTTTGAGATGGAGAGCAATAGAGAAGATTTCACTGGTAAGTTTCAGTAACTTCCTGCTGAGTAACTTCCCAGATGGATACCTGCTTTGCAATTTAAAATCTCAGAGAACTGACCAGGAACACTAAGAGTTTAACTAACGAAAAAAGGAAATAGTGATTCATTTGGGGATGGAAACTGTCCCATCCACAACTAGTGCATGCCATATTATGGGGCAGAGGAGTTTGGAGGTGGGGGTGGGGGCAGATATGATTGTTAGTGATGCTGAAACAACTAAGGCAGCAAGAGAGAGTCATGAAGATTTTGAAGATCTGGAAAAATTCCCCCAGAGGTCTTAGCGAAGTTCCAGGAGAGCCCACCAATTAGGGCTTATGCTTTCAGGAACTGGCCATCTCAGATGTGCTTTTCCAGAAAAAAATGAAGAAAATGTAAATATTCTTTATAGGAGTGTTACTATTGTTATTTCAAAGACACTCTGCTAAATCCTTGGGAAAATGGTGGAAACTGAAGATCTATCAGAATTCCAACCTTGTTTACTTAGTAGCTTAGACTCATAGAAAAGCATATTGTTCATATCATGGGGTCTAAGGATAAGGGGGAAACATTAGAAGTTTAAAGTATACAAATAAATTTAAAATATAATATTTGATCTAAAAAGGATTTTGGAGTCAGAGGAGTCTTTAGACACCATCTTATCCAGAAGTGACAAAACACACTGGCTGCAGACCCCAAGTAGCTTGTAACAAATGTGGCCTGAGACACATACATATGTAAGTAAGAAATATTTAACAAAATGAATAAAAACAAATTGCATATAGATAATGTTAATGTGTTTTTCCAAGTCAGCACGTATCCCTTAAGCATCTTTATGTATGACTTTGTTGCCCCTATTTCAATTTGAGTTTGACAACATGGATATAATCTATCACCATCATATTACAAAGGAAGCAAATGAAACTCAGAGACACTTATCCAACGGCAAAAAGTAGTTAGTGATAGAGTAGAAGTGGAATCTGAGAATCTCTGGCATTGTGGACAGTTGTTATTTATAAAGTGACATATAGAATAGACTTTCCTTTACCTGGAATATCTCCCTCAGCTGTAGGACTACCAGAAGGCTAGCAGGTATACGAGTGACATATGTATTTGGCACCATATCTGCTTTCTGCAGTGAGTTGGGATTTAGATGCCTCTATAGAAATAAAGAATCTCACAGCTGAAGGGGAATCTAGAGATCACAAAGCCCAGACAGGGCTCTATAAGAATCCTTTCTACAGATTGCTAAGAGATGGTTATTGAGTCTCTTTACATATATATTTCCAGCTTTGGGGACCTTATGATTTCCTATATCTAATTTGTATTTTTGGCTGCTCTGATTATAAGGAAGATCTTTTTTATTTCAAGCAATAATCTGCTTTCTTCTGATTTTTACCCATTGTTTTTTATCTTGCACTCTTGAGCTATGTGGAATGTTGGTAATTCAGTTTCCACATGGGAGCCCTTGAGATATTTGAAGACTAATCATATCACTTATTATTTACATGACCATTGGCAAATCACAACCCATTTCTCTAACTCTAGTATTCTGTGATATTAGGTCTCTAGAGTCTTTAACAGTTTTCAATATGATATTTTCCAAATGTTTCACCATTTCCGGCAATTTCATCTCAGTGGACTTGGTTGGTAAATACTTTTCTTAAAACATGTCACTCAGAACTTACCATGGTACTCTAAATGTGGTTTGATTAAGATAGAATACCATGAGGCAAGTCCAGAGAGTCAAATCCTAGCTCTACCATGGGATAACCTGGGAGATGTCATCTTTGAGTCTTCATTTCTTCAATCAGAAGAAGAGAGAGGCAGATACAGAGAGAAACAGAGACAGAGACAGACACACAGAGAAAAAGACAGAGGCAAAGAGAGACAAAGAAAGACAAAGAGAAAGAAAGAGACAGAAATAGAGAAAGAAACTGAGACAGAGAGAAAAAGAAGCAGAGACAGAGAGACACACAGAGACAGAGACAGGGAGGGAGGGAAGGAGGAAGAAAGAGAGAGACACAGACAGACAGAGAGATATGGATGGAGGTAAAGAGAGGGGGGAAGGGAGGGAGGGAGATAGACAGACAGAGGCAGAGAGAGACAGAGAAACAGAGAAACAGACAGAGAGACAGAGACAAAGAGACAGAGATAGACAGAGAGACAGAGACAGAGAGAGACAGATCCGGAAAGAGGGAGGAAGGAGGGAAGAAGAAAGAGAGAGAAAGACACACAGAGAGAGACAGAGGGAGAGAGAGAAAGACAGACAGACAAAAAGACAGAGACAAGAAGCAGAGAGAGACAGAGAGACAGAAAGAGAAAGAGAGAAAGGAAGAGAGACAGAGAAAGAAACAGAGATAAAGAGATAGAGAAAGAAAGATGCAGAATCAGAGAGAGGAACAGAGAGTGACAGAGAGACAGAAACAGAGAGAGAAAGAGAGACAAAGACAGAGACAGAGAAAATTTGAGCTAAAGTCCTTTCCCATCTTAATGCCTGTGTTCTTATACTTTATTTATGGGACATTATACTTCTAGTATTTCAGCCTAGGATCTAATAAGTCTTTTCCCGCTTTATCTAGATACACTGAGCAACACACCCTGTCTCTAGGAGTCCCCTAGAATTTTAACTCCTTTTCAAATTAACATGTTCAACATTGTCAGCCTTATCTTGTACTCATACTTTCAATCTATGTAATTATCTTGGCTTGAAGGGTTAAACTGACATTTTGGTTGTTAGGGCAGTAATGGTGGCACAGTGAACAGAAGACTGGGCCAGGAGTCAGGAAGACCCAAATTCAAATCTGGTCACAGACACTACTAGTTGTGTGACCTTGGGCAAGTCCCTTAACCCTATTTATCTCAGTTTTTTTCATCTTCAAAATGAGCTGGAGAGGGAAATGACAAACCACTCCAGTATCCTTGCCAAGAAAACCCCAAATACACAGAATCAGACATGCCTGAAAAATTGAAGAACACAAATTTTGAAGGAGGTGACTTTCATCTTGTTCTTAGCCAGTTCATTCATCAGTGGTTCTCTATCCCTCAAACTTGGCAGAAAATGGGCAGAGAAGTCATGGCCCTACAGAGTGCCTTTGCTCTGTCTCCAGGTGGAGCTGGGATACATGTCCCTTCTCGACCTGCTAGGAATCATTTCTGAGAACCAAGCTGCTGATGTCATGTCTCTCTCCATTCTTGAGAATTACTGCCCCATTGCTCACTGAGGTGTAAGGCCCGTTTAACCAAAGGGGTCAGGTTGGTTACAGTATTATCCATCATCAGCGCTCTGTCATTGAAATGATCTATCGTCCAACACTAAGTGCCATCACTCCTGGAATATATTTTATCAGGCCCTGCACAGTGCTATATCATCGAGGGATGGCATTTACGGTCACATACATCATTGCTGGGAGAACGATAACTAGGTCCCCCTCTCACAGATCTGGGGAGCGAGGGCAAGTGCCAGGGTGTTATGAGGTTTCGGGGATAATTATGAGTCTCATATGTAAAATGCTTTAGTGATTCCCAAGACTCTTCAGATACATGGTCTCATTTTCAACAATAATAACCCAAATTACATTTCTATTGTCAGTCAACTAGCGTTTATTAAGTTCCTATGATGTACCAGGAACTATGCTAAGCCCTGGAGATTCAAAGAAAGGAAGAAAATAGCTCCTGCTCTCAAGGGGCTCCCAGTCTAATAATGGAGGCAACATGCAAATAGCTATGTAAGAACAAAACACTGGGGAGAGTCACAATAGAAAAGCACTATAACTAAGAAGACCAGAAAAGGCTTCTAGCAAAAGGATGGATGTTAGCGGAAGCTTGAAGAAAACCAGGGAAGCTAGGAGATATGAGGAGGGAGAAAATACCAAGAATGGCAGTCAGCCAGGAAAAAAACTGTCAGGAGAATGAGTCTTATATTTGAGGGAAAGTTTGGAGGCCAATGTTTCTGAATCACAAAATTCCTAGAAGAGAGTAAAAAGTAAGAAGTTTGTAAAGGGGCCAGTTTATGAAGGGCTTTACAAACAAAACAGAGAATTTTATATTGATTTTGGAGGAAATAGGGAGCCACTGGTGTATATTGAATAGGGGATTGATGGTATGAGGATCAAATGGACAGTTGAATTGAAATCAGCCTGGAGTGGAGAGAGAACTGGGGACCATGAGGCTGTTAAAATATTTCAGACTTGAGGTGATGAGGATCTGTTCCAGATAATGGTTGTATCAGAGGAAAGAATGAAGCAGCTATGAAAGCTTTTAGATAGCTAGGACAAAGACAATCACTCCCATTTTACTAATGAGGAAAGTAATGTTGTTTTTTTCCAGTCATTTCTGTTGTGTGACCCTATTTGGGGTTTTCTTGGCAAAGATACTGTATTGGTTTGTCATTTCCTTCTCTAGTTCATTTTACAGATGAGGAAACTGAGGATTAAGTGACTTGGCCAGGATCACACAGCTAGTAAGTGTCTATGACCAGATTTGAACTCAGGAAGGTGAGTCTTCCTGATTCTAAGTCTAGCACTCTATCCATTGTACCATCTAGATGCCCTCATTAATTTATATATATATATATATACATATATATATATACACACATATATATATATATTTCAAAATATTATTTTCATTGCACCATAATATCCCCTTTACATGAGGTTATTTTCTTAGTATATTAGAAAGAAAGGCATGTGGTAAAGTAGAAAGTGTTCTGGCTCTCTATGAAGAGGTCTTGTATTCAAATTCTGCTTCTGCTGCTTATTAGCTGTATAATCTTGGACATGTCATTTAATCTCTCTTTCCTTGGATTCAGTATCCTTAACTAAGGAATTGATCAGACAGCTCTGAATCTATGATCCTTTTGTTGAAGACATAAAGTTAGGAGAACTAAGACCATTCTCCTAAATGGGGATTCAATAATGTTAGGTCATCCTCTATCATTTACTACAAGTGTGACTTTGGACAAAACATACTCTTTCCAGACCTAAATTTCTTCACCTATGAGATGAGATCATTATATTAAACCACCACTAGGTTTCATCTAGCTTTAAAACTATGACTCTATGGCCTCTGTCTTATTTGTATTCTGATCCAATATCTATGTTAGGCTCAAAAAAAAAAAAAAAGCAGGTGTCAGGAGTTGACTTTCTCCTCTGTTTTTCCTCCTCTGTTGGGCACTATGCCCTACAGCTCCTTGAGTTATCAAGTTATCAGGAGAAATTAGTAGACTCCATCTCTATTAACTTTAGGTTGTGTAAGATGACCCATTTATGGTTCCTCTACTAGTTCTAATAATAAGAGAGGATGAGAGAACATCCATGTCTTTTCCCTTATTGTAATATAAAGGTCATTATCATTATCCTATATATTTTTATATCCCAGCATCTATATAAAGTCTTATTTATGATTTCTTTTGGACTATATCTGTGATTTCATTATTATAGGGAACTACTGATGAAGAAATCCTTCTTCTAATATAACCCATTCCACAACTCATAGTCCTTAGAGAGTTGTGTGGGGACTTGAGAGATTCAATGATTTGTTCAGTCACACATAGTTCAGAAGTAGGACATGAATCTTCCTAACTTTGAGGCCTCTCTACCCACTACTTAATATTGTCTGCCCCTTGTTCTTATGGAATGTGTGTCTTATACGTAACAGATATTGAATAATATCAGTTGACTTGAGTTACACTGAACTGAATTGACTTGTAACACTGTCCTGCTCTCCAACTCCAGGTCCAAGGTTCTTTATGTCCTACCTACAATCTCTTTTTTATTTAGAAGAAATTATTTCATTTGAAAAAAACAGAGTAAGAAAAAAAAAGAAAAACAGAAAAGAATACAAAACAAAATAAGCAAAACAAAAGAGAACATTATCATGTGCCCAGCAGAACATCATGGATTATTCAAAATATAACAACAAATTACTAGATTAAGAAAGTGTATATATATATATATATATATATACTTATATATGTGTACACACATATATATATATTAGTAGAAAAATTATATTCATGAATGTGAATTTTTTTTTACTTTCTTGTAAATTGTTCTTTGGTTCTTTGCTGTTCACCTTAATTTTTTTATTCTTTTTTTTCCCTCTTTCATCTTCCTCACCACCCCAAGTAAGCTATAGTTAAGAAAAGATATATTTATGTATACATATGTAGATATATACATACATATACACAATCACTCCCCCCTCAGATCCACATACATGTCTTTCCTATCCCTGTTGACTCTTTTATTAAATTCTGCTCCATAACTTGCCTTGTTATTACTTAACCTCCTCCAAACCAAGGATCCCTCCCTTGTCTTCTTCCCTCACCCTTTGCTTTGTCATATGCCCATCCCTTCTCCCTTATTTTTTTTATAGATTTTGGAGGGTGCTAATATCCTTTATGGTACATGTGTGTGTGTGTGTGTGTGTGTGTGTGTGTGTGTGTGTGTATGGTGTTACCTATTGAACTCATTCCCTATATGAGTAGATTTTCAGAACTACGTGCCTTCCTCCACCCTCTAAAGCCTCTGTATCTATTTTTCCTTTGTACTTCATTTGTATGATTACTATTTTTATCTTAACTCTGCTAGTCTTTCTTTTAAGCTACGCTATTATTGAAATGAGTCTTGAACATATAGTATATATTTCCCATTTATGGACAATTTGTCCATATTTAACAGTTTGTCCTTGTTGAGTTCCTTAAAATTGATCATTGATATTGACTCTTTTATATTAAAATTTCTGGCAAGTTTGGGTTTGGTTGATAGAAAGCCCTGAAAGTTTGCAAGTTTGTTGAATTTTTTTTCATTCAAAATTATAGATAATTTTACTGGTTATGATATTTTTAGCCACAGGCCTAGTTCTTTTGATTGTTGGTAGATATGAATCCAGGACCTGCAGCCTTTTATTATAGCTGCTGTCTTGTACAATTCTAATTGTAGCTCCAACATATTTGATTTTTTTTTCTTGTTTCTTGCAAAAGTTTTTCATTGATCTGGAGGTTTCAAAATTTGGCAATAATATTCCTGTGTGTTTTTTATAAAGGTTTTCTTTCAGGTCGTGATTGGTGGATTTTTTCTAACTCTACTTTCCTCTCATGTTATATCACTCCAGGACAATTTTCTTGGATTATTATATCACGGTTTTCTTTTTGGTCACAACTTTCTGGCAGTCCAATTATTCTTATATTTTTTTTCTTCTTGATCTCCAGATCTATCATTTTTCTTGTGTTTCATATTCTGTTCTATTTTCTCATTCTTTATAATCTGTTGTATTATTTCTTGGTCTCTCATAGATTCACTGGCTTCTCCTTGTCCAATTCTAATTTTCAAAGATTTATTTTCATCATTGCAACACTATGTCTTTTTCTAGTTGGCTAGCTTTTTTTTCATATTCTTGTTTTTCTTGGGTGGTTTTAATTTTTTTTAAATTTTTTTCCTCAATGTCTCTCATTTGATTTTTAAATTTTTTTTGAGTTCTTCTATAAATTCTCTCTGGGCAGGGAGCCATTTCAAATTACTCTTTGAGGTAGAAACTTTTTTTTTTTTTAACTAAAGTGTCCTCCTCTGAAGATGAACCCTGGTCTTTCCTGTTCCCATATTATGTTTCAATGGTGGGGTACTTTCTTTGCTGATTAATTTTTCTTTTTATTAAAAATATTAGTGTAAGCACCTCTAATTATGGGATGTGGGATGGTGCCTCAAACTTTCCTTCATTTCTCCTCTCTGACTAGGAACCCCAAATCAAGAGCTCCACCTTCCTGCAAGAATCCAGAGCAAGAAGCATCCTTGCCCCTGCTGCTTCTGCATTCATGGGGTGCTGGCTCCTTCTCACCCAGGGCTTTGGCACAGTTGGGCCTGGTCTTCCCAATCAGCTGAGGTTCACTCAGTCCTTCAGGACTCAGACCCCGACAAGACAAATAGTCCAAGAGGTGAAAGTCTCTGTGGTTCCTGCTGAGAAACCAGACATACCTAGCGAACCAAAGGGTCCCCACTTGGTGTTTTTGTGGAGCTAACCCAGAGATGTTTGCACTTCAGGTAGTTTAATTCTCAGTACAGCACCTTTCTTCAGATCTGCTCACCATGGATCATCTCTGTTCTGCCCCAAGTTTTCTTGATTTTTCATCATATATTTGTCCTAAGAGGCAAATTTATTGTATTTATGGGGGAAATTGGGAGAGCTTGAAATTTACAACTTACTCCACTATCTTCCCAGAATCCTCTCCCAATCTCCTTAGTTATGCTGTTCTATGAAGAAAATATGGAGCTCAGTTATTCAATGGGGAATTCAGGAGGGATTGGAGAAGCATGACTTGACAATAATTAATTAAAATACCTAGGGATTTTAGGAGATTACATACATGTTTAATATGAGACAATAATGAAATATTATCATTAAGGAAGCTATTGTAGTCTTTATGCTGCATCAAGGAAAGCATACAGTCTAGAAGTAGAAAGTTGATCCAACTGTATTCTGGTGTGGTCAAGCCACATTTGAAGTATCATGTTCAATTTTGAAGAATAAATTTTAGAAAGAACATTGATAAAGTGAATTATATTCAAATAAAGGTCAGTAAGATGGTGAAAAGAAGAAAGATTATGCCATTCGAAAAGAATATTTAAAGGACCTAGTGATATTTTATCTTAAGAAGATATGCTTAAGCTCTTTGGAGCCAATAGAGTTTCCTTCAAGTGCTGTTATGTGGGAAAGTGATTAGTCTTGAAGGATAATGGAGAAACCTTGGACAAATTCTTTAATGTCTCTCAGTCTTAGCATCTTCATCTGTAAATAAGAGGGTCTGACTGAATGGCCTTTAAGATCCCTGTCAGATATAATTTTATGATCCCATCTTCCTATGAACTAAATTGAGCAACTAAAAAGCACAAGGGTCAAGGGCAGCTAAAGTATGAATCACTGAATACAGAGAGAAAATGTGCTTTTTTCATGTCCTCTTCAGATATTTCTTCCTTATTCAATTCAATATGAATCAATAGATACTTATTAAATACTTACCATATTCAAGTCAATAGGGAAAATATGAATAAGAGATAATCACTGATCCCAAAGTAGCCTATAATATTGTACTAGAGGTACAAGAAAGACAAATAACTACAATTTAAAATAGAATATAAATGGATAGGTAGTACAGTAGATAAAGCATTGGCCTTGGAATCAGGAAGACTCACCTTCCTTAGTTTAAATCCAGCCTAAGACACTAGCTGTGTGATCCTGGGAAGGACACTTAATTCTGTTTACCCCAGTTTTCTCATCCGTGAGAATGAGCTGGAGAAGGAAATGGCAAACCACTCTCATATCTTTGCCATGAAAAACCTTAAATGGGGTCATAGTGGATGTGACTGAAATGACTGAACAATAGCACAAATGAAAAGGAGAAATCAGGAGAGGGAGAGGCAAGTAATACTTTTAACTTAGGAAATCAGAGAAAATTGACAGTGGCATGGGAGCTGAGCCTTAAAGAAGCTACAAGATTTCAAAAGATAATAAAATGAGCATGTGTGATTGGGAGGAGGATATTCAGGCACAGATGATAGATAATAAGAACATCTAAATACAGGGAGGTAGGAAAGGACTGGGTAAATTTAGAAAACACTAAGTAGTCCAGTTCAGCTAGAGAATAAAACATAAGAAAAGAAGAAAGATGAAATATGGATTAAAAGGTAGATTGGAGCCAGGTTGTGGACACCATTTAAATTTGAAGCTTGTATCATCAACCATTCCCCAAACTTTTATTAATACCTATTAGGTGCAAGATGGCATTATGCTAGTTGTTTTAAAGACAAAGATTTTTTTTAAAAAATCAGATATAATCCCTGACTTTGTGTAGTTTACATTCTACAGAAGTATGGGAGATGGGCAGAGACACAACATCCCACTAAAATGTAAGCTCTTTGAAGCTAAGGACAATTTCATTTGTAACTTTAACTTCTCATCATTAGTATAGCAACTTGCACATAATATTGACTATGTCACATTTAAGTACAACATAGGGTGGAGCATGATAAGAGATCCGGAAAATGTTTTAGAAAAAAAATTTATAAAGGAAATTATTAACTGAGGGTATATAGAAAGGATAAGGATTTGAATTTTACTCAGTAGATAGATAGTGGAGAGTCATTGAAGGACTTTTAAGAGGGGAGTGCTGTGATCAGAACTAGATTGCATAAAAGGTTTTCTAGTAGCATTTTTAGTATGGTTTGGAAAAGGTACAGATTCAAAGTAGGATGATTGAGAGGAGGAGACCAGATGGGAGGTGACTGACTTGGAAGCTAATGTCATCCACAACTTTGAAAAAAGCAAGAGAACTGACTCCAAAGAGGCAAGACAAGGCAACATGTCAGTTCATTTATCAGTTATGAAACCTCTACTATGTCTCCATGTTTGACACTGGGGATGCATGGGGGAAAAGTGAAATGACATCATTCATGTCCACATGAAGAGACTACTATAGAGCAAAGGTACTTAACCTGGAATTCATTGACTTCTGGGAGGGGGTCATGGATAAATTCAATGGGAAAAATTCATTTTTATTTTCATTAATACTTTACTGAAAATTAGCATATTCTCCAATTATTTAAAAAAGCTATTTTGAGAAAAGGTTCACAGGCTTCCTCTGACAACTAAAGAGGTCCATGACACAAAAATGACAATGAAATAATGGGGCAATGTTTTTCATGACTTCACATGCATTATAGGTAATGTTTTGATTATCATCTCAAAGAATAAGGGAAGAGCTGGAGGAAGAGAGAGAATTTGAAACTGAAACTGAAAATCTAAATAAATAAATGACTTCTGGTCAGTAGAAGTTGCCCAAATAACTCATGTGAATTTTTTTTCTTGTTTGTTTTTGCTGAGACAATTGAGGTTAAGTGACTTGTCCAGGGTCACACAGCTAGTAGGTGTTAAGTGTCTGAGGCCAGATTTGAACTCAGGTCCTCTTAACTCTATCCTCTGCAACATCTAGCTGCCCTAGGTGTTTCCTTTTTTTAAAATAACCAAATCTATAAGAGAAGTCAAACAACTGAATGGTTATGTGACTAGAGAACCCTGATTGTTGCTCCAGGAAATATGGACATCTAAAAAAGCTGATATTTCTAGATGAGTCCCATCATCTGTCAATGGAGAAGGAATGAATAATGGAAGTAAATGAAGGGGCAAGGGCAAAGGGACTTTGGGCACATGAGACAATGTAATCATAATCATCTGGGATCAATCAGGGTCTTTCCTTGTATGTTCTTTCTTGTGACTTCTTGCAGCATCTCTAGCAGGGGCACTGAGGAGTTAGTCTACTTGAAAACTAGATCCTGAAGGCAGGTATCATTTGTCTGTGTTCCCCTTGATAAAGTAGTTGATGTTTGTATTCCCATAAAATTAAAATAAAAAAAATAGGTTACTAAAAGGTTCAGTGACTTTCTGAGAGTCACACAACCAATAACTGTCAGAGGAAGAACTTGAACACAGGTATTCTTGGCTTTGGGGGTAGCCAGGTGGTACAGTGGATAGAGCTAGGAGGACCTGAGTTCAAATCTAGCACCAGATACTTATAATCTATGTGACCCTGGGCAAATCACTTAATCCTGTTTGCCTCAGTTTCCTCATTTTTAAAAAATAAATTGGAGAAGGAAATGACAAACTACTTCAGTATCATTGCCAAGAAAGCCCCAAATGGGTACACACAAGGTTTGACATGACTAAAATGACTCAACAACAACAACAACTCAACAATGGATTCAAGATTGGTTGTTAAATCATATCTTCAATATTCAAACCACAACTAAGTAGGAATTCCCTCCATTATTCTGATTGTTGCCACCACCATCATCGAATACTGTTATTCATAGTATTAATAGTAGTACTAGTGGCAGTAATAATGGTAATAGAATTTTATTTTGATCTCTTCAAAAAGTGGTTATCTAGCCTCTGACTGAAACCTGTAGTTATGAAAAACCCATTATATGCTATAATTGCTGATTAAACTTTTAATCAATTGTAATTATTACACGTTTTTCCTCTCCTATTTTGAATTGTAATTGGTCCAGTTTCATCTTTGAGGACCAAGAAGAACAAATCCAATTCCTGTTCCTTGTGATAACTCTTCAGATATTTGAAAACAGCAGTCATGTTCCTATCCAAGTCCCTGTTATTTTCCCTTATATTACAGCTCCTTAACCAGTTATTTTATTATTATCCCACATCCAAAGACTTTTTTACTACCTACCTCCACCTTCACTAGGTCGTAGAAATGTATGCCAATAGTTATAGAGTGTGAATGACTTCATATAACCAAACTTTATTGTTGGGAAACATGTTCAAATTCTGTATTCTAATAATGGGGTTTAAAGGCATCTAACAGTACTTTCCACTTATCCAATGACATATATTTGCAAAGTACTTTATATTCCCCATCCCAAAGTAATTCATGTCAATAAGACTTTATTCTGTTCCTATTCCATTTGGAGTTCTGTGTGTTTTGGGTTTTTTTTTTGTTTCTCACGACAAATCTGTGTGAAAGGTACAGCAAATTCTTTTATCCCTTTGATATTGAAAAAAAACAAAGGTTCAGAGAGGTTAAATGTCTTGTCCAAATCTACAGAGCTGTATTGTCTGCCTTCAAACTCTGCTCAATATTTTCTGTAGCATATAATTATATTTATTTTGTATTAATTACCACAGTCATTAGAGCTTGGTATATTCTGCATCAGATTTGATCTATGAGGGTAAATAGAGGGAACCTTTTTCTGTCCGTCTCTCTTCTCTCCCTCAATTCTATCCTGAGGTCTCAATGCATAGCTTGTTTTTTTTTTTTGTTGTTGTTGTTTTTGTTTTTTGCCTTTTCTCTCCAGCCCAGCTTTCCAAGGAAGGATGTCTTCCCCTGGCATTTGCTAAAATAAGTACTTTGTTTTTCATCTCTCTGTGCCCCACGATCTGTTGCATCTTAAGGAGTAAAATAATAAGGCAGCTCAAATTACAGGTTTATTTTCTAGTCTCTTTCTTTCTCTCTCTCTCTCTCTCTTTCTCTCTCCCCTTTTGGAAAGATTTCTGCTCATGTGTTGTCATTAGCTCCATTACAGAAAGAAAAGTGTGAATGGAAGGAGAAGGTGAAAGCTAACAACTTGTCACCACCACACTTCCCTTTGCCAGAAGCAGCAGTGGGGGTGGTGGAAGGGAGCTTGGAAAAAGATGGGGGCTGAGGGAGAGGGATGCCCACCCTGGAAGGAACCATCAGGGGCTGTAGGCAAATGCTATCCTGGGAAATTGAGAGGATGGGCTGGCTGACTGAGAATGGAGTATCCCAGGGGTATGAAAAAGAGAGGAGGGAGGAAAAAAAACATTATAACTAGATACAGAAAGGAAGATGAATGCCAATATTGATTTACTCTTTAATCTCATTTTCCCTATGTTCTTTTTTTCCTCTCTGCTTTCTCCTTCCCCTTCCCTCCTCCTATTTCCCCCTCGTCTATGCTTATATTTATTTCTGTATATTTTTTCTCCATTCCCAAACTTTTCCTTCATCTTTCTGTCTCTTATCCCATCTCTTTGTCTCTCCGTTCCCTGTCTCCCCTCTTTGTTCCTAATTCTATGGTTCTGACTCCCATTTCCTCTGCCTCTCTATTCCTCTCTACCTTTGTCCCTCTGTTTTCACCCTCTCTCTCTGTCCAATTCCATGTCTCCATCTATTCACTTCTTTCTCCCTCTCTTCCCTCTTAGTTCATTTTCTCTCTTCCATTAACTCCCCTTTCCTGTTTTTGCTGTCTTCCCCTCTCTTTATTTCTTCTCTCTCTCTGCCTCTCCCCATTCCCATTTGTCTTACTCTTTCATTTTATTTTTCCGTCCTATATCTTTATTTCATTTGAATTGTCCAACAGTCATCTTATTTCTGTTCTTGATGGGAAGAAAAGTTCTTCTCCCAGGACTATTCTATAAGAGATCCCCCATCCTTTCTCCTAGAGCTTGTGCTGATCTTTCTGCTGCACATTTCTATAGAAGTCAGTGGAAGTAAGACAGGGTAAGAGAACCATCAGTCCAAGATGAGGGAAAGAAGATCAAGGAGACAGAGAAACAGAAACAGGCAGACAGTGACATTCAGAGAGAGAATGAGACACAGAGAAAGACAGGAGTAAATGATCAGAATGACTACTTGTCCCTTTCAAAGTGAGAGCAAATAGGCATAATTTATCTATCAAGGAGAGAGTAGCTTTATAGAAAGCTTCTCCCCAGAGCAGCTGGGTCTGTCCCTTGAAACATATGAACTTCCTATAGTTAATTCTTATGATTTGGAAATAGGAAAAGAAATCCTGTGGATCTCAGTCTCTATAGTTCAGAAATATAGCCTCTCTGGTATAGAGATGGCAACACCAGAGCACCATATCTAGTATGACTTCTTCTGGCATCAAAATGCAATAATGATGGGGCAGCTAGGTGGCGCAGCGGATAGAGCACCAGCCTTGAAGTCAGGAGAACCTGAGTTCAAATTTGGTCTCAGGCACTTAATATTCCCTAGCTGTGTGATCGTGGGCAAGTCACTTAACCCCAAGTGCCTCAGCAAAAAGAAAAAAAATGCAATAATGAATAAATAAGAATAAATTAATTAAAGAATCAGCCTGTGAAGCTAGCCCAACCTCAAATATTAAAAAGAAAAAGCTCATGAAATCTGGATATTTTTGAATCCTGGTTCAGGTCCTTATTGGCTGCATGACTTTGGGCAAAATACTCAGCCTCTCTGGGTCTCCTTTACCTTATTATGTCATAATAAATCTTCTCACTGAAAGCCAAGACAAAAGACCTAGATTTGAATCCTGGTCTTGCCACTTACTAAATATGTCCCCCAAATCTCTCTACATCCCAGTTTCCTTTTCTGTAAAATAAAAGGTTTAGATTAATTGACCTACAAGGTCTGGCTTTATACAATCTAGTATTTTTAAAATGAGGGTAAAATGTTTTTTCAGCTTTACTATGTGATTAAAATTATTATTATTATTAACTGCCTGAGTTTGGCTCTGGTACTGTAGGTACAGAGGACAACTGAGATTCAAGGGAACTGGACTCTGGACCCAGTTTTGACACATCTTTCTGGAAAAGTCAGTTTCTTCCTGTGTAAAATGAAGGGTGGTAGTGGCCTATGTGATCTTTAAGGTGACTGAGACACAAAAACCTCGGTGATATTAGAAATGCCATTTGATCAAAAGAGAGGCAAGAAGGAAACAGAAAGTCAGGAAAGAAACTTGCCTGCAGAGAAGTGAACAGGAAGGGGTGTAGTCTACCCAGAAAGGCAAGGAGGAGGGAGCTGTAGTCAAAAGAAATCATGTTTTTCACTCTAAATGGATCTGAAAAAATGTTGAAGGGGCAAACCACAATGTAAGGGAGCAGCTGGAAAATTATATAGCTCATATTTAATTATGTAAAATCCCATAATCCCTCAGGGTGCACAAAGGACATGGAGTTGTAATTTCTTCTCTCTTGCAATTTTGAAGTCAGTTTATTAAATGACAAAAAGAATAACGCAGCACAAGAAGAAAAGAATTATGTGGTCAAATAGCCAAAGATGATTTTTATAGCTTTTGTATTTTTATCTCACACCTTCCTTTCCTTCTCTCTGTCCTTTTTGTCCCCTTCATTCATTCCCTCCCATCTGCATTTATGAATATATGAGTGAAAATTCTGGGCTCAACAATGAGTCAGGATTCTATAATAATAGAACCTTAGAACATAGAACATAGAATGCCAGTACTGTAAGATTCTTAGAATATAGAGTATTGGGAGTAGAAAGGATCTTTGGGATACTACTAATAACAAATAAGAACAAAATCAGATTTATACTGGTCCTCTCCCCAAGAGAAAGTATTATTTAGGAAGGATTGCTAGATATATTTATTTTGATTCTTGTGAGCCTCCAGGGAGGAAAGGGCACAGGCTGGTTTTACACAAAGGATGGGATTGATGGACTGGTACTTCTTTGGAGCTTATTTGCAAACAACAACAAGCAATCCAAAATAATTTAAGAAGCTATAAATTATGAAATTGGCTTCTGTTTTTGGAAAACAGAATTTCTGAGCCATTTCCAAATTCTCTTTTTCTTTTCTGGATCAGACTCTCAGGATGATTGTAATAATGATGAAGATGATGATACTTTCATATTTACAAGTCACTTTCCTCATTCACTTAAGCCCTATGAGAGAGCTCCTAAATGTATAACCACCCTCATTTGACAAATGAGAACTCTGAAGCTCAAAAGGAGCTAAATGAGATATGCAAGTAGGTCAAGTAGCTAGGATGTGGCAGACCCAAGACTTGGATCTTATTCTCTTATTCTTAATTTGATACCATGATCTAGGAGCTCATTCCCTCTACCTAATCATAGTCTCTTGGTTTAGTTGACTCCTCAATTCAGCCTACCCCATCTCAGCTTGGTTTGGGTTTATTTAGATTATAAATTTTAACCCTCTGGTTCACTGGAAAAACACTGCATTATACTTTAGGGATAAGAGATAGGGAAGGAGAATCATGTCTTTAGAGAATTAATGTAGAGAAGCTGAAAAGAGTTATCTAAGGGTTTTGTTTTTAAAGAAGACTGACTGTCAGAGAAACAACATTTGGGAAAGAAGGGAGATTGACACTTGTTAATCACTTGATAACTAGCATTTATATACTGCTTTAAGGTCCTAAAAGAATTTCATGATATCTCAGTTTTTTTTCACAACTCTAGTTGGTACTATTATTATTCCCATTTTACAGATGAGGAAACTGAGGCTACAGAGATTGTTATTTGCCTAGGGTCACACAACTAAGATAGGACTTGTCTATCTCCTGCCTCTTGTGAGGTAGCCAGCTAGTTTAGTGAATAGAATACCAGGCCCAAGGTCAGGAAATTCTGACTTAAGACACTTGTTGATTATATGACTTTAAGTAAGTCACATATCTCCTGCCTGCCTCAACCACAAAACAGAAATACTAGTAGTGCCAACCTTTAGGGTTTTTGTAAGCATCAAATGAGATATTTGTAAAGGGATTAGCACAGTGCCTGAAATATAACAGACTCCATGTAATCATCATCATCATCATCATTATTGAATATTATTATTTATCTGGACATTCATCATAATCAAGTTCTCCCCAGTGCTATATGTTATTTTCCCCTCTATACAGCTTCTCCCTCAAGATGAAAAAAAGTTCCTCAGATCCTCTGATCTCCATCTTTTGAAGCCATTTCCCTTGTATAAAAGGAAGGAATAAAGCCTAAAATGTTATTCTTATCTCTTTAGGGTAGCTATTCTTAACTTCTTTGATATCATGATATATAAAATGAAATACATAAGATAAAAAGGGGCCAATTGTATTGAAATATAATAAATAAAAATGTTTATCAACCTCAGATTAAGAATCCTTCCTTTAGAGGCACCTCTTCTCAGATTCTACACTTTTCCCTCCCATCCTTCTTTTACCAGTCTCAATAGTTCCAAGTTTCTTCTCTAGTCTTTTGGCCATTTTCCAGTACGCATTCCTACAGACTTCTACCAGTCTTCAGGATTACTGGCTTGCCTCCTTTGCAAATTCCATTATCTTTAAGGACAATTTTTTTTATCACTTCCTATATATAGTTCTTCAGTGGAAATTCATCACATCCTACTGGTATCCATCATGTATCCTGCTGTTACTCTTTGGGTTGCCCTCAGTTCTGATTCTTTATTTCTCCCAGGCTCCCAAGTACAAGAGCATTACCATTAATTGAACATTTGAGATAGAAATATAGTTCTTTGTGCTGAAAAGTAACTTGGGGCCCATTAAAACCACTGTGCAATTTCCAGCCTGAGATCCAACTCATTCTTTCTCATGGTCACTTGTGGACCCAACCCATTGTCCACCTTCAACAATCATCCTAGATCTATGTAATGAATTAGTGAACTGGCTATTCATATTTTGAACATTTTTTTGCCTAGAATTTTTTGACATATATTTCTAGGCTGATCTTTTTTGAGTAAATATGAATTTCATTGAAAAATGCTGTTACTTATTTTTTCTAGGCCTCAGTTTCCCCATGGTAAAGTGAAGAAGTCAACCACAGGACCTTTTGGGAAGGGTCTTTAAATTCTAATGTTTTCTGATTTTGTTAAGGTAGTGCTGGGAGCAATAATAAGAAAAAAACAAATGATTTATTCAGCAACTGGTCCTTTGTCATCCTGACTCCCTATTTCTGATCTGTTTGGGTTTTTTTTTTCTGACTTCCTAACATCTTCCTACTCAACTGATTTTATCTGGGTCATTTTTTTTAATCTGTATCACCACCACATTTACTTGGCATTTCAATCAAATCCCTTGTTAGGACTCAGCCTAGACGCATCTCCTAAAGTCATTCCCATATTCTTGGTCCTCTATTCTTTTACCCAACCAAGCCTGGCCTCTAGCCCAGTCTTTCCTCAGGACTCTAATGAGACATGACATCCTCAGGTAGCTATTTCTTAAAATTATTTGTTGTATGTATAACTGTCTTATCTCTCTAGTTCTTCTGACTCCAAGTCTATGCCAACACAAATCCTAGCTATGATATCTACAATTTCAGTGACCATGGACATATTACTGAGTTTCTCTGATCTCCCCTTTCTTTAGTTTACAATATCCATCTCCCTGGGCTGATGTAAAGATAATGCCTTGCAAACATTAAAATGTTCCATAAATGAGAGTTATTGCTAGTTTGCAAAGGACAATAACATCTTTTTATTCTCCTATAGCGAGTACCTAGACCCCAGCATTTAGAAAATGGATATATTTAGAAAAGGTAGAAAGGTGACCATAAGTCTGGATATTCAGACTTCTGAAGCAATGCCATATGAATACTTGTTTCAGGTAGCCTGTAGAGGAGAGGACTAAGGGTAATTATAAGAATTCTTTCAGTTTATAAAGAGATATGAGAATATAAGTTCTCTGAAGGAAGGAACAGTTTTTAATTTTTTGCCCTTGTATCCCCATCATGTAATAAAACAGTCAGTCATTAATAAGCATTTATTAAATGCCTACCTACCCTGGAGAATTGTTGTGAAGATCAAATGAGATAATTATTGTAAACCATTTAGCACAGTTCCATGGCACATAGTAGGGGGTATATACATAATACATATGTATATGAAATTTATATTTTATTTATTTGTATATTTCAAAATTATGAATTATAAAAAATGCAATATACTGTTATATACATGCACATGCACATACATATGCATGCATGCACACACACAGTGACTTAAAATGTGTTAGGAAGTGTGCTAAACTCTGGATCAGAAGACAAAATAATAATAATAATTATAACAATAATCTCTGCCTTCAAGGAGCTCACTGTATGCACATAACAGGCACTTAAAATCATTGTTGAAATATATTCAGTTGGACAGAGAATTATTGCCATTTATTTTCTTCTCTTTTTTCTTTTTGAAATTTATTTATTTTTAACATTATTTTTTTTCAATTCTACGTTCCCAGTTCTCTCCTTCCCTTCAATGCTTCCCCATATACATTGAGAAGGCAAGCAATAGTATACCTATTATATATGTGCAATCATGTAGAATATGTTTGCAGTTTAGCTGTGCTGTAAAAAATCAAATCAGAAGAAAAGTAAGGTAAAAAATATGCTTTAATTTGCATAGTTTAGAGTTCATCGGTTTTTTCTCTTGAGGTAGATAAAATTTTTCATCATGAGTCCTTCAGAATTGTCTTTGATCATTGTACTGATCAGATACCTAAGTCTTTTACAGTAGCTTATCACTATAATATTGCTGTTAGTATGTATATTATTCTCCTGGTTCTACTCACTTCACTTTGCATCAGTTCTTGTAAGTCTTCCCTAGTTTTTGAAACTATCAGCCAGATTATTTTTCATTGCACAAAAATATTCCATCATAACTTTTACTTTGTTCCCTCCTTTCAATGAAGCTGAAAGAAAAGGAAATAGTTTTTATTGGTATTTGGGACAATTTATGTTTTTAGAAGATGTTGAGATCTGAAAGCAAAACCATTGAGATTATAAGCATTCTAATTTTCTAATCATCTGCTGTCCTCAGTAGAGCTGATCTCATCCACTGACACCCACTATGGTTACCAATTTCTCACCATCTGCTACTTTCCTGGTTCCTATAATATTTAACTTCCAATTGCCTAAAAATAATTCATATACCTTTCCAATCCCCAACTTCCATTCTTTGATCCTCATTCTCCTCAAACATACACCTCCTATTTATCATTCCAACTTGCTTATCTCTTCCTTTGTGCTCTGGGGAATTCACATTGTATAATTAACATTCATTTCACCTTAGACCTGTACTTCTCAGGCTCCTTTTGTCCCTCAGTATACACCAAAAACTGGCAGTTTCATCCAGATGACACTGTATCCCTGAGTATCCTCTCCAGCCCTAACTATGCCTTTTCTTATATATCCATCACATTGGTCCTAGAATTGCCCTACTACTACTTCCAGACTACCTTTGCATCCATTACTCAGGAACGTCTCTTCCTTAGAAGTTCACTCTATCAAAATTCATTGTCTAATTTAGAAGATTGTGACTGTTGTTTAGTGACCCCCAGGATATTTTTTCTCATTTCTCCAATCAGTACCTACCTCACCCTTTCTCTCTATTCCCTAACTTCTGTTCTCACATTAGAGGACTTCAATATAATGATCTCTCCAACACTCCAATTCCTCATTCTCATGACCTCTATTTGTCTAGTTCATTTACAGAAATTGTGATACCATTGATTTCACCATCATCTACGAGAGTTTCACTTCCATGACTACTTTCCTGTATTCAGTGGCTTATATGATAGTATGTATCAGAAAGAACAGTGGTCTTCAGATCAGAAGACATGGATTCAGGTTGTGGTTTTCACCTTACATAATATGCAACAATGGACCTTACCTTCCCAGTCCCAATTTCCTTTCACTTATAAAACGGGGATAGCAATCTTCCCCCTAAGAACTTCACAGATTTGTTGTAAGCTGTTAAGCACTATGGAAATGTCAGCTATTAACACATGAACTCCCCCCTGGAGGTAGGGTGAAAGGCTGAATGACCTTTTGTGCTTCTTTCCAATTCTCTGATTCTCTGATTATCTTCCTGAAGCACAAAGCAGAGAAATCCTTGCACTGGCAGCTGAAATCTTATTGCTTAAGGATGAACTTTTCAATCATTTTAATTCCGTATTGATTGTTTAAAAGTTGTTCCTTTCATATGGTTTCATAGTTGAGCAGAAATTGACTGTATAAGAGGTGACACTCCACACTGAGCAGTATTAATGAGATGTAGTCTTTGGAGATGTGCTCTGCCAAAGAGGTTCATGAAGGCCAAGCTTGGAGTGTATCTTTCTGAAATCATCTAAGAACTGATAAGTAATTGCAAACTTTCTTGGATTTGTGTTTCTCCTGCTATAGCCCATTGGAATGGTGTGAGATTTTGATTATAATGCAATAGATAAATATTTTTACAGCAAATGATAAAATCTCCTCAAGGGCTTTACTATATAAAAGGGACTGGAGGAAAGTCTAAAAAGGAGAATTGGCCAGCTTACACATAGTAGATGCATACATAATGTTTATTATGCATTGGATAATGATAAAGTATTGACATGGATATTGACATGGATAAAGAATAACAAGTTCAGTGAGCCCAAAGTACTCCTGAATGGTAGCCAGAAGGACTGAGATGGCAAATAATGTTTATTTGATATTCATCATATGTTTATTAAATGCTTTCATGGTACCCAGAATTGTGTTATATTAAAGAGATAGAAAGACAAAAAAAGAGACTTCCTCTCTTCTTGGAATTTATATTCCCATGTGTATAAATAATTTAGAATATATATGTAATATACAAATTAAAATACATATGTATACATATCCATATGCACATATATGTGTATAGATATACATATACACACTAACACATACATATACACAGTAAGACATTTCAGCTATGGAGAGAGTAGAAACAGCTTGAGGGAATCAGGAAAGACTGTTTAAGAAGTGACACCTAAGATGAATTGATAGAAGCTAGAGATTCCAAGAGGTCAGGTGAGGACAGAGAGTATTTCAGATATAGTTGAACATAAGGAACACCTTTTGGATAGGGAGTTATGATTTCAAATTTGGCTGTTTCTTTGAGTCCTATTAGAAAACAATATCCTCAGTACAACAAAGAAATATTAATACCCACAGCCTACATGTTTTGCTTCCAGAAAAAGTTTTATCTCATTAGTAAAATGAAAACTTCTGAACTTGGTAAGTCTCTGTGATAGACTTCAAGTAAATTATGATCTTATTTATAGCTCCCTGTCTTCCAGAAACTTAGACGGCAATATGTTATTTGGCTCATAAAGAAAAAAAAATAAATGGCACCTCGCTCTGCTCAGTAACTAATTAGGGAGACTCCCAAACTGTAGCTAATTCAAGACACTGAAATATGCTGCTGAATATTATACACCAGCCAGGAGCTGTTTCTGAAGAGTTACACAGTGGCATAGTCTCCCGCAGCTGTGATACTCAGATTCCACATTAAGTCAAACAATTATTTTGACGGTTTGAGTGAGTCTCAGAAAGCCCCATTATAATAAAATCCTTCAATTACCTCAAGGAGGATGTTGAACTCAATGTGCAAGACAAGGCGATGTCAGATTGCTTCTCCTCAGCTGGTGTGGGGCATTAAACTATCCCTGAGTTTCACCAGATGTGATTCCAGAGTCCAGATTTCATTGTTCTAAGACATTGATGGTGACAGCTCTAAATTCAAGGATGGAAAAAGTCAAATCATATCCTCGCTTGTTAGGACTGACTATACTTCATACTAGAGGAATCTAGTATGGTCCTATAAGTTGAGTATACTTAGGATCCTATAAGCAGAGGGGACCCTTAGAGAAGACCTTGGAGTAAACATAACATATTTAGACACTGAGAAAATGAAATGCTAGAACTCAAGGAAGGGATTTTATAACTCATTTTTTTAAAATAATAGCTTTTTATTTTAAAAAATAGATACAAAGATAGTTTTCACCATTCACTCTTGCAAAATTTTGTGTGCCAAAATTTTTCTCCCTCCCTTCTCTCCACCCCTTCCTCTAGACAGCAAGTAATCCAATATATGTTAAAGACATGCAATTTTTCTATACATATTTCCACAATTATGCTGCACAAGAAAAATCAGATTAGAAAGGGAAAAAACGAGAAAAACAAAAAGCAAGCAGACAACAACAAAAAAGTTGTTTTTCTATGTTGTGATCCACATTCAGTCCCCATAGTCCTCTCTCTCAGGGTAGATGGCTCTTTCCATCACAAGTCTATTGAAATTGACCTGAACCACTTCGCTATTAAAAAGAGCCACATCCATCAGAATTGATCATCACATAATCTTGCTGTTGTTCTCTTGGTTCTGCTCACCTTACTTAGTTCATGTAAATCTCTCTGGGCCTTTCTGGAAATCATCCTACTGATCATAAACTCATGTCTTCGTAGAATTTAGAGCTGGAAGACTGGAGAAAATCTTAACTATTTCCCTCCCCCCTTCATTTTACAGAAAAGAAACAAGCACACAGATGCTAATTCAATAATAATTTGAGTAACTTCAGTGTGTCAGGCAAGACAAACCTGAAATAGATCTTTCTTTGAGGGATCTTACCTTTTCCCAGGGATTAGGTATTAGGTAGTAAATTTCTAAGGCAAGAGTTGAACATGGTTCCTCTCATTCTAAATAGAGAGCTTTTCCTAGTACACATAGTAAGTACCTTGCTGAAGCACTTCAGTTACAGAGGAAGAAAGTAAGCCTCACAGAGGAAAATATTTGCCCAAAGTTACATAGTGAGTTCATGGACCTAAAACCCAACTAGACATTACAGTGCTTTTTTGTAATATTGAAAGACCCCTAAGATTCACTCTCCCTAAATTTACAAAATATTGGTTTAATCTTAACCCTTTTATATTAAAAATTTGAAGTTAAGTGACTTGCCCAAGGTCACACAGCTATGAAATGTTAAGTGTCTGAGGCTGGATTTGCAGGTCCTCTTGACTCTAAAACCAGTACTGTTATCTTCTGCACCATTTAGCTGCCCCTTAAATTTAAATTTAAGTCAATAACTCACAGGGAAAATGTAGAAGACCAAGTAAAAGGAGAGTCAATTATGACAGCCCCAACCAAATGCCTCCTTTGTCTCTTAAATTCTTATACTGTCACTATAATACCTTATTTGTCAGGGAATCTGGAAATCTGATGATTCTTAAATGGACAAAAGATATTTGTAAGTATATCTAAACCTATACACATACACTTTTATATATACATTTATATAGAGAGAGACACACATAGAATACACAGGGCATATACAGATACATCTATATATACATATAAATGTATATATATATATACACACACACAAAACCACATATATACATACATACACTGGTTTAGACATATTTGTGTATGTAAGTACATGATATGCAAATGCACACATATACATATATATACATGCAAGTACACACACACACACACATCTACACATTTGTGTATATATTTGCTTGTTATGCCATTGTTGGTAAAAAAAAAAAAAAAAAAAAAAAAAAAAACTTTTCATTATGTTGGAGTTAAATGCCTGGGTTAAAGTGATATGGCCTTAGCCAATCCTTCACTGTCCAGTAGCAGTCATTTCCATGGGACCCCTCCCAAGATCCTCCTCCTTGCTAGTGTATTGATGGGAAGGAAATGCATTTGCTGATACCTCCAGGTCGCTGCTTTGCAGGCACATTTTTCACCTGTCACTTTCTCCTTGACCTCTGCTAAGAATTATGGGGAAAGAAGTGAAATTCAAATCAGGCACAAGCTTAATCTATTCTTCCTGATTCCTCTCAGTCTCCTACCTGAATAGGAAAAAAGAAAATGCGGCAAAGTTTCAGACCGACAGATTGAGCCAAGCTGATTTCATTGTGTCTTTTATTAAATGAAATGTTGGTCTCTAACCAGAGGAAATTATTTTATCTCTTTAATGCATCACCTCAAAGCTGTCCAGGGAATGTAAGCAGTAATAGAGCCTTCTGCTGGCTTTCTGGTCCTAACCTTCCTGACTTTTGAAAATGACAGAGACAAATTTGTCTGGGAGTAGGTCTAGGGAATGAAATGCTAATACTACCTGCAAGCTGATCATAAGCCTCTATCCAGACCAGATTGCACAGAACAATGAGTGCCAAACTTGGAAAAAACCATCTCAGTTTTAAGAGACTTGATTCTTCCAGTGGCAAGTTTTCTTTCTTTTTTGTATGATACCCTCTACTTTGAAGATTTATCATTCAGACACTGATTATTAAGTTAGACCTTGATCAATCTCAAGCACTGTCCTATGGATGAATGATTAGACAAATTTTGGATAGTGTCCATAAGAAGACTAATTGCAATAAATATAAGTTACAAGGAGGACTACTGTATAAAAGGCATGTTTTCACCACTTGAAACTGTCCAGTTGTGGAATGGTCAGTCTTTTGAATTAGGCAACCCATTATAGCTAGAAGAGCTAAAATGCAAAAGAAATGATAGACAGATAGACAGACAGACAGACAGATAGATATGTATGTATCTCTATATTTATGCAGTATTCAGTAGAAAAGGTAGGTAGGATTAGACTTTATGACTACTATATAGCTGAGAATCTGTCTTTATAATTCTAAGACTCTGTTTTGAAGAAAGAATTCTGGAAGTGAGTGAAAAGGTAGAGTAAGTGAATTCTAAGGAGGTTTTCACCTTTGAGTTTCTATAAATCTGTAGACTCTTTAGCTAGGACACAGCTAATAGAAATCTCATTTAATATGAAGAGCTTCTTCCAGTTTTTGATGATATATTTTTATGCTACAGTTTGAATAGAAATAAATGAATTTTTTAAATCATCTCATATCAGAGATTATATTTAAATTTCCAGGGTTTGTATGGCATCAGAACACATTCATGATACCACAGAATTATAGATGCTCACAGTTGGTGAATGCACCTCTGCAATCATCTATGGACATCTTGTTCTTAACTGGACAAAATTGCCTCACTACAACATTCAAATCACTTTTCATCCAGCATTTGAAAACTACCTGTAATAGTGAATTCATAACTTCTAAATCAACTCATGTCTTTTGGGATTGGTATTAATCATTCAGATGTTTTCCTTTATAAGAAGCTACCCATTAATACCAGGTCTATCCTCTTTAGAGAAACAGTACAAGTCTGATTTTTCTTCTATATGACAAATTTCTAAATATTTAAAATAACTCATATATTTCTTGAGTTTCATTTTCTTAAAGGTATAAATATCATTGGATCCAACCAAAATCTGTCTTATTGCTACTTTTATCTATTGGTCCCAGTTCTCCCTCTGTAGGTCCAGATAAGAAAAATTTAAACTCTTATATCTGTTTCATCCACTTGGATCATGATCCTTGATATTTAGAATGATGTTCCTGGAGTCTGGAATGATCTTTAGTCAGAAAAAAAGAATGAGTTAGTAATATTCAATAGACTTTTATTTAAAGATAGATATTTTGTTGAATTCTTAGAACCCACTCCTTTATTTAGGTCAAAAAGAAGGAGCTAGAGATATTGCAGATGTCACAGCAAGAAAAAGCTTCTTTACAATTTCCATTTCCTCTATCTGGAATGCTTGAGATGTCACAACACAAAAAACTTGTAGGTATGTAGATTTGATATGAAGTATTTCAAATGTTAAATATATCTTGGGTAGCATAATGCTTAGTTGAGAATCACAACTTATTAACATTGAAAATATTGAATATTTTTCATTATGTAGTATAGAAACCTGGAATAGTGCTTTTCCCCTCTTAGAGATTAAGTCAATGATTTATCATTGAAGAGTATGTTGTATGCACTAGTTTAATTGGAATAGATAAAATATTTCATCAATACATTCATAATATTTCCTGTCTTTCTATAGTAAATATTTAGTATTGGTTACGCTTATATTATAATACTTTGGTACCCTTTTTCAAGAAACTCAATAAAAGAATCTGGGTTGGAGCAGCTAGATGGTGCAGTGGATAGGGCACCATCCCTGAAGTCAGTAGGACCTGAGTTCAAATTTGATCTCAGACACTTAACATTCCCTAGCTGTGTGGCCCTGGGCAAGTCACTTAACCTCAATTGCCTCAGCAAAAAGCAAAAAAAAAAAGCATCTGGGACAAAATCTCAACTACCGATAACTGACCCTTCCTTTTTGTAGTCCTAGTCTCTCACACAAACACAGGATGCTAGAATTGTCAGGGACCTTAGAACATTCACTGCACAGTATCAGAACTGGGAGGAAAGTTAAGACCTGGATGACAAAGCTGAAAGAATCTTCAGAATCATAGAACATAGAAGATTATAATCGAGAGACATTTTAGAAATTACCTAGTCCAAATCTTCATTTTACTTAGGGAGGAACTGAGGACAAAAAACAAATTAATGACTAATGTAACTTCGTAAATAGAGCAGTAATATTTCTACCAAGTTTTTCTGGTTTTTTTGTTTGAAATTTTTATTAATGTTTTGTTTCTATATCACTGTAATTTCTCCAGTATCGTATCTCCTATCTGTCTGAGAAAGCCATGCTATATAACAAATAGCATTTTTAAAACATACAAAAAAATCAACATATTGATCAACACATTGAAAACAAAAGTCTGAAAATATGTATAATGTATAAGATTTCTGGACCTCCTACTTCTACAAAGGAGTCAGATGGTAGTGTCTTCTCACAATTCTTTTGAGTCAAGCTTATTCTTTATAATTTGGCAATATGCACTTTTGATTTATGTGTGCATTCCCATTTCCATTATTGTAGTCCAACCAAGTTTTCTAACACCATATTCAACGCTTTTTCCACTTTCAATGCTTTTTTCTGTTAAGTGAATAATATGAGGTATTTGAAACAGGGAGACATTATTAGTATTGTGAAAAGAATGCTTCACTTTGGAGTCAAGAAAAGCCTGTGGTAGAATTAGACTTTATTTCTACACCTCTGCATGGCCTTAGGCAAATATATTCATCTCTTTGGGACTTGTTTTCCTCTTCTGTAAAATGAAATTGAATTTGATGATCCCTAAGATCCATTTTAGCTTTAACAGAGTAGCTTTATTTTAGGCTTGGGTCTCTGAGATTTGAGCTGCTAACAGAATGGTATTTTTGCTCTTCTTTCCCCTACCCCAACATTCTAGAAACAGTATTAGAGTGATGTTGTTGTTCAGTCAAGTCTGGCTGTCTGTGGCCCCATTTGGGGTTTTCTTAGCAAAGATACTACAATAGTTTGCCATTTCCTCCTTCAGCTTATTTTACAGATTAGGAAACTGAGGCAAACATGGTTAAGTGACTTACCCAGGGTCACAGAGTTGGAAGTGTCTGAGGTCACATTTGAACTCAGGAAAAAGAGTCTTCCTGACCCCAGGACTGGCACTATATCCATTGTATCACCTAACTGCCATGCATTTAGAGTAGATGGCACTATTGTTATTGTATTACTGTTCCAAACTGTGCTTTTTCCTGTAAGCTGATTTGTAAAACAAAACAAATAGGCAGCTGACCTATGTGCCCTTAAAAAGACATTAATTAGAAGGTTTCTCCAAAGCATGTAAGGACTTAGAAATCTTTCAGCCAAAAGAAGGGGAATCTCAAAAGGAATTAGTCCACAGTACACCACAAATATTACTTGCAAGATCATAGATTTGTAGCTATAAGGAACCCTGAGTTCATCTAGTCCAGCCCTTTAGCTTTGCAAGTAAGAAAAAAAAAAGTGGTTAAGTGATTTGCTAACTTCCCAGAGTTTACAAAGGTAGTAAATAAAAAAGGCAACATTTATCTTTAATCAAGTAATTCCCATACTCACCCTCTAGGATGTAATCACAGATTATAAGATCAAGTTAACATGTTAAAAAGGTGTGATCCCTAGCGATCCCTTCATAAATGTGAAAGTTTTATTTTTTATTTTCCTGAAAGAATTAAAGGTAGAAAATCCAAGAAGAAATTGGCTATACCCCTGAAGCCCTTTAAATAGCAAAGCTATAGCATTCAGCTAAGTTATAGAGTTCAAGGCAGTCTAGCTTCTGAGCCACTAGTGAAGGAAGAATTTGGCTTCTGAGAAGGAATTACTTTCAGGGGGAGGAAGCCAGAGAGAGAGAAAGATTTTTTTATCTCCCATGGACCATCTTACTTTGAAGCAGATTAGTAGGAGACAGTATCAAGCAGAAAGTAAAGACACATACATCAGACAGACAGATACAGAGAGGCATTATTTAAATAGCTTTAAGGAATAGGACCAGGAAAGCAAAGGAAATATTGAGCTTTGAACTGGAGAGAGGGAAAACTGATAATATAGAATCATTCTACATAGAGGAACAGATTCTAGGAACCCAGCTGAGTGACCAGCAGATCAGAGGACTCTTGTGAGGGATTCCATGAGGAAAGAAATCAAGTTTCTATAGTACTTGAGGCTTGAATTACCTGGAATGCACCCTCTGCATGTTTATTTCTGCTATTCCCACACAAATGTTGTATCTATTTGTGGGAGAGTATGTTCCAGGTTTATGGTGGAAAAATTTCATAGTTACTGTTATTATTGTGCCATTTTAGTAAATGCTTCTGCTTTTTTGTCTATTGATGACAGTTAATTGGAACACTGATTAGGACTTCTGATCTATAGTTTTAAATGTATGAGATCATAAACTATATTCTCTAGTACCTGCGAATACTTGCCTCTTGGGGATAAAATCCTTGATTTGGGGTACATGTTAAGGATATCCCAAGGGGAATGCTGCATGATCATTGAAATCTAGATTTCTGTCCTGATCCTCTGATTCAAAACCCTTTGTTCTTTCTGATATCAGCATTGCTTCTTTTTAGATATTATTTTTTCTTCTTAGTGTTCTAGCTTCTGGGGGCCTGATTGTCACCTTTTTCGAAGTTTCATTATTGGGGTGATTAGAAGGGCACTAAAAATTGTTCTACCTTTTTATTTCCAGTATAGGATCATGAAGAGCCCTAGAGGAAGGGTAAAGTATGCACATTTGTGTTCTCAAATTATTCATTATTAAATAAGCAGTTTATTTATCATTTTATAATTATAATTTATTAACATTTATGATTAACAAAATACAGTTTATTATTTTATTATTTTATTTATTATTCAATAAGGAGGGCCTAGCCCCTCCATTATGGAAGATACTGATCAGGGTATGGCATGTTTAGGATTTCTGGAGAAGTGGGTCAAAAGGATTCAAGGCACACTCAAACTTTGTCAGAAGCAATTTCCCTCAGTAGTGGTATGATACTGTTCCTTTAATGGGCTTCTGGATTTCATAGTGGGTTTCGTCTTATGAATCCTGTGATTCTAGTTCATATTCTCATAAGACACAGAATCTGAAAGTGTCTTAGAGATCATGCTCATGCCTCTTTGATTTTGCAAAGAAAGAAACTCAGAAGAAATTCGAGAAGAAAGGTTGTTTGCCCAAAGTTACCTAAATGGTCACGATTTGGAGTTCAGATGCTCAGTGCCCTTTCAATTATGGCATTGTCCCTCTTGCTCACTCTCTGTTTCTTCTGGTTCCAGGCTCATTTCCCTCACATTGACTTTCACACTGGTAATGTGAGAATGATTCCTGTTTGACCCTTTGAAATTTGCCACCTGGTTTCCCCTACTATTGTTTCATGCAGACTCCAGTAAGATATTTCCATGTGAACCTCATTTAGCCTTTTGACAATCAAATTTTTTTAAGTGATTACTAGGTATTCAAGGCACTGTGGTAGACATGGCAAAAAGCAGAAGTCTGAGTTGAGAGAGCTGCAAAGCCAAAAACCACTCTTATTCTCACAGGTCTAATACATGGAGAAACATAATATGTATACAAGTGAATAAACACATTGTATCTACATAATGATACAAAGAAATTTGAAGGGAGGCAGGGAGAGAATACTTATATTTAGGAACATCAGGAAAGATCCTATAAAACAAGGTGGGAGAATTATACTTTGAAGGAGAAAGGTAGAATTTCTTTAAGGCAGAGGTAAAGAGGCAAAGGTAAGGAGCTGCTAGGTGGTACAGTGGATTGAGCACTAGGCATGGAATCAGAAAGGCTCATCTTCATGAATTCAGACCCAGTCTCAGACACTTAATAGCTTGTGATTCTTGGAAAGACATTTATTTCTGTTTGCCTCAGTTTCCTCATCTGTAAAATGTGCTGGAAAAAGAAATGGCAAAGCACTCCTTTGCTAAGTATCTTTGCTAAGAAAACCCCAAAAGGAGTCACAAAGGGTCATACATGACTGAAATGACTGAACAACAATAAGGATGAAATGCATTTAAGATAATGGGAAAGCCTGTGCAAAGAAGATAGAGATAGGTAAAGTGTTGTGGACATGAAACAGCTTTGGGGCCAGTTTGATTAGAACTATGAGTCTATGAAGGTAAATAATGTGCCATAAGACAGCATACATAAATGGGTTCCCACTGGTGAAAACCCAAAGATGAAGATCTTTAAGTGAAAAATCGAGGAGTTCATACCTTAACTTAGAGGCAATAGGGAGTCATTGAAGATTTTTGAGTAGGGAAGGGACATGATGAGATATGTGTTTTAGAAATATCTTTGTTTTTATATGGAGTGATTAAAATGAATAAGACTATAAAATAGTAATAATATAAAATATATTTATATGTTATGGTAACATAATGTAATACATATAATAATATGATATAATATAATTAGTAAGCTAATATTTTAATATATAATAGTATAACATAGTAACAATAGATATTATGATGGTAAAATAACAATGATAATAACTAGCATTTACATAGTGCTTATTATGAACCAGGCACAGCACTAAGTGTTTTTAAAATTATTGTCTTATCAGATCCTCACAACAACCCTGTGAAGTAGTTACTGTTAGAGTTACTATTCTTTTATACAGAGAAGAAAAATGAGAATCGAGATTAAATGACTTGTCCAGGATCACTCAGTTAGCAAATGTCTGAGGACAGATTTAAAGTCAGGAAGCTCAGTATTCTATCCACTGGGCCACCCAACTGCAGGAAGATAAATTAAGAATAGCTTATTATAATTGTCCAGGCAAAAGGTAATGAATACATGAAATAGGGAGGTAGTGATATGAGTACTGAGAAGGGGATTCCTTCTGTGAATTGAAGTATTTGATGCTAATTGGACAGTTGACTGGAGATATAAGAGAGATGAAAAAAAAATTCAGAGGACTCCAAGATTGGGACTATAGGTGACTGCAAGGATGGTGGTGATTTCAATAGAAATGGGGAAGTTTGGAGAAGGAATGGATTTTGTGGAAAATAAGAAGAAGGACAGAACGAAATTAGTATAAGTTTAGATATGTTGGTTTTGAAATGCCCACAGAACATATAGCAGAAATGCACTTATAATTCAGGTTCAATCTATGCTTTATCTAAGGGGGAGCAAAAGAGTGGGTTTGTTTGCTGTTTAATAATAAGGCTTCTCCACCAGCCCTGAAGTCAGGAGGACCTGAGTTCAAATTTGATCTCAGACATTTAACATTCCCTAGCTGTGTGACCCTGGGCAAGTCACGTAACCTCAATTGCCTCAGCAAAAAGCTAATAATAATAATAATAAAGCTTCTCATCACAGATTCCTTCTTATGATATTCTAGTGACAAATTCTTACATAAATCACCAGACACATAGGGAAGAGACACATGGCTACTTATATGTCCAGCATGGCTAGATATGGCTAGGTTGGATGTGGCTTGTTCAGCATGGTTACTCTTTTCAGCTTAGTGAACTTATGGAGAGAGTATCTATATCAGGAAAATTTTTCTTCAGAAACCCAAAAACCTTCTCATGCCTTTAAGGGTTGCTGTCATCAGACCAGATAAAAGCCCAAAGTACTTATGTCTACCTATCCTGATACCAGCCATTTCTGAAATATAACCTGTAATAGCAGCCTCTATCAGCAGCACACCAACACTGCCTGCCATTTCATTTCTGGCCTAGCCAGAAATTTAGAGCTTCTACAACTGCTAACCATTGTGCTAACCATTTCTCTCAAGACAATACTAATAGCAAGGGGCATAGATCCCAGCTTTTGCTTTGAAGCAACAACCATCACACATTTTGCCAACTTTTTCAGGCCCATCCTGTCATCTGACAAGGAGAATCGGAGTACATGGACTGCCAGGATAGAAGTTTCTTAGTATTTTGATTTTGGAAACATTAGAATGAACAAAGTAGGACTATCTTCATTTCTTCCAGAGACGTCAAATAGAGATGTTACAAAAATCAAAGATCCCTTCTCCAAATATACCGGGAACTAATAGCTCACCTGGGCCCATGAGCAATGTTATGTTCTTGCAGCTGGCGCTGGGGGCCTGAAGGTAGTGTAAAGTTAGCTAAGGGAGTTTCATTATGTTGTGTCTATTACAGGCCAAGCGGGAGGAGAGACACACGTCAGAGTGGTCCATTAGTTCTGAGTTAGGGCTATTTGCCTTTTTAAATGGGTAGATGAGTGAGACCCTTGAGGGAAAGTAAGCTACCCGAATCCCCTTTCTAGACAGATGGCAGAATTGACAGTAACATCACTGCAACAGGAAATGGCTCTAGCATTGGATGTGCATGCTATAATTGATTTAATCATTGGCTTCCATATTTTTGTCATTAATTTTTTTGAACTGCAATTGTCTCCTAAGTTACTAAGCACTGTTAGTCCTAATTAACCAGTTTGCAGGCAATTTTTCAAGCTATCAGGTTGTGAAATAAAATAATGAGGCAGACCGAAGAGGACTCGGAAGATGGCAAGTTCACTGGGGAACTGATATTTTATTACAGATTTCATTCAGGGTTGAGCTAAGAAGCCAAACCCACAATTTCATTCCTAATTGTACCTCCAAGTCAGAAGACTCCTGTCATGATATTAAGATGAAAGATGTGCCTCCATATCCTTTATAAATGAGCACAATTTAATTCATGATTACACCAAGTTAATTTGGTTGCCATAATGATCCCTTTCTCAGGATAGGGAAATCAGATTAATGTGATGATATTCCCATTTTATCCAATGATTCCATTTCTAAGGCTTTCTCTAGTTGTTTTTGTTTTTGTTTTTAACATTCATTTTCATCTTGTTGTACTTGTTGTACCAAATTTTCATTTGGAACAATTAGCCTAACAGAGAGGGGTCTAAGGCAGTAGATATTCCAGTCAAGTCATACCAGCAAGAACTGGCATTTAGAGTGTTTGAAAAGTATTTTTTCTCAAAAATACACTTCTGCAAGTATTATTATTTCCATTTTACAGATGATAGTCTCAAAAAGATAAAGTTAGGGGCTAAAGGTCATATAGCTAGTAAGTAGCAGAGGAGAAATTCATATTTGACTCTCAGGTCACTGCCCCAATTCACTATATCATACTGTTTCTCTTAGGACAACAAAGTAATAACATCAGCTTGTAATTATACAATGCTTGAAGTTTATAATGTTCACATATATCATTTCATGATTCCCACCTTATAGATGAAACAATTGAGATTCAGAGAAGAAAACAAATTTTTCCAAGGTCTCAATGAAGTTTCAATTCACTTCAATTTGACAAACATTTATTAATCACTAGGGATATGCCAGATATTGTGCTAAATGCTCAAGATGCAAAGATCAAAGTGAAAGCATTACATGCCCTCAAAGAATTTACATTCTTCTATTGGAATCAATCCCAGGTCTTTTGACTCTCAAACAAGCAGCATCATATGATAGGTAGAGTATCAAACTTGGATTAAGGAAATATGAGTTCAAATCCCATGTCACACAGTGATTAGTTAAATGCTGAATGGAAAATCAATCACAAATTCTTCTTTTTTTTGAAGGGGGGAGTTTTTTTAATAATAGCTTTTTATTTTCAAAATATATTCAAAGATACCTTCCAACATTCACCCTTGCAAAACCTTGTATTCCACAATTGTCTCTCCTTTCTCCTCCCCTCCTCCTCTCCCGTAAACAACTAATAATCCAATGTTTAAACATGCACAATTCTTCTATACATATTTCCACAATTATCAGCTGCACAAGAAACATCAGATCAAAAAGGGAAAAAAATGAGAAAGGAAAAAAATCAAGCAAACAACAATATAAAAGATGAAAATACTGTGTTTTAATCCACATTCAGTCTTCATAGTTCTCTCTCTGGATGTGAAAGGCACATTCCATCACAAGTCTATTGGAATTGATCTGAATCACCTGATTGTTGAAAAGAACCACATCCATCAGAACTGATTGTTTTATAATCTTGTTATCGCTATGTACAATGTTCTCTTAGTTCTATTTACTTCACTTAGCATCAGTTCATGTAAATCTCTTCAGGCCTTTTTAAAATCATCCTTCAGCAAGGAATTCTGAAAATCTCAGTTTCCTCATCTATTAGATGGGAATATAAAAGTTACCCTACATGTTAACTGCGAGGGAAATACTTTATAAACCTTAAAATGCTATATAATCATAATCTATTATTCCTAACTGAACCCTAGTCCCAAAGCCAATTGGAATGGGTCTTTTTTCTTCACTGGAGAAGGTGAATACCCTTCTTGCTTTGTGGGGAAAAAAAGATGCATGAGCCCAACTGTGCTTCAAGTTGCTGAAGGAAAAGACTATGGGAAGATAAGAGAGGGGTCAGAATTATCTCCTTGTTTGTAATTCGGTATTTTACAAATAATGGAACATTTCTTCCTGTGTGAGGTCAAGGATTCTCTCTTGGTTCAGCTAAGTTTAGTCACTCCCAGTGAGAGAGCTCCTTTACTCTGTATTGTCCTATGTATACCTTTTCTGGTGTCTTCTTTGGTAACTGATTTAGATAAATGGCATTCATTTATATGTTCATTATGGAACTGCTAATTAGAGGGAAAGGGACAAATCTTAGTTATATAGTTTAGAGTCCCTCTTCCCACAATATTGAAAGTTAGCTTGAATCTGAAACTCACATCCTACAATTAATAATATTTAAGGAAACAGAAAATTCTAGCCCACTACCCCCATCCCTGAGGAGAACAGAGTGGTAACCTCTGGACTCTGACCTCTTGCTTTCGGCAGAAAAAACGTCTCCTCTGGAAGAGGGTGTGGAGAAGAAGAGGCTAAAAATGTCTATTTTGCCTCCCTTCAAGCTATGCTATGACACTCCATGGTCCATGCAGAAATCAGTCCTTGCTACATTTGGGTTTTGACTACATTAATAATGATCTATGTTAATCTATATAATAATATATTCTTAATAATATCCAATTACTATAACTATTGGGGCAGTTGATGACTCAGTGGATAAAGTATTGGGTCTGGAGTCAGGAAAACCTGAGTTCAAATCCAGCTTCATTCAGTTCCTAGTTATGTGACCCTGGGGAAGTCACATAATCTCTGACTAACAAAATGAATGCAGTGGAGAAAGAAATAATGAAACACTCCAATGTCTTTGCCAAGAAAGCTAAAATGGGGTCACAAAGGGTTGGGCATGACTGCAAAGACTGAATAACAGAATTATAATTGATTATTCTTTGAACTATACCATAGTGGCAGCTTTTTATAGAGCAATTCTAGAAGACAAGTAGTTGCCAGATTCTTGGATGAGGAGATAGGAATTCTATAGGTAAAGATAATAAAGAGTTTATTCCAAGAGAAATAAAGACTGGATGTGTTTTGTTTTATTTAATGGATAACACAGGAACTGTAATTTATCATTCAAAAAGGTCCTGCTGCCTGTTGTTCCTCTTGCTGCTTATGCTTTAAGATAATCTTTGTCTTTACATATCATTACTAATTTCTAGTAATTATTCTTAATATTAAGTTACATTAATTGCTACTAATCATAGCTATTCTTTATATTCATTTAACACTTTAATAGTGTTTGATCTTCATAACAACCTTGTGAAAAAGAAAATATTCCCTCTAGTTGGTAAAAATAGCAATTGAGGTCTGTATAAATTGAATGTCAGTGGGGTCTACAGAAGTTAAATGACATTGAAGTGGATGATTTGTCCAAGGTCACACAACTGGAAACTGTTAGAGGTCAGATTTCTTGATTATAAGATTATTACTTTAGTAGCTGTCAGCTCAATGGTGAGGAATGATCACAATGAAGGATGGATTATTATAGCATCATTATATGATAAATATAGGATGCCCTAAAGGTTGTAGGGCAGTTTAAATTTATTAAATCTTTAATTGGCTTAAAACTGCACTGAGATTTTTGAAACACCCTCTACTTTGAGTTGACAGGAACCTGAGATGTTATGTAGTCATATTTTACAGATGATAAAACTGAGACCTGGAAACTCATTAAGAAGTTCATATTTTTTTTCCTTTCATTCACAACTTCACTTTGGAAGAGATAGTAATAAAATAATGTACCCTACTAATCCCTCTGCTCCTCCTCTTTCCATAAAAAAACCCATCTGCTAGGAAAAAATAGCCTTATAAAAGGAGATAAAATGTCATAACCATGGTGGGGCAACAAGGGCACAGTGGCACTTCTATTCATTCTTGGTAAATACAGTCTTCCTTGTCTTCTTATAGAACTGCATCCATTCAACAGGTTATTAACATAGCGTGTAGAAACTGAAGTTGTCTCAGCCACCCACCAAAGTCTGAGAGATCCCAATTTGTTGTATCTATAGATTACCAGAAAGCCAGGGACAATCAGTTTCCAGTGACAGTTTTAGCTCCTTTAAGAGAAAGATTGTTCTTATTTCAGGATTGCATCGATCTCTTGTTGGGTTGAGAGAAAAGAAGTTGAGTCAGGAGAAACATTCTCATTTTTGTTGCAAAGGCAGAAGGTACCTCCTTCCCACCTTCTTTGCAGATGTAATGGGACTTTGGGTACAGGATTGTATACAATTTTATTTTTTTAATGTATTGGCTAGTTTCACTGAATTTTTTTTCTATTATTCTTTTTGGTAGGGATCATTCTCTGAGAGGCATGCATTGGGAAATGAAAATAAAATAAAAACAAAAACAAAACACAAAAGAGCAAACATTTAAAAATATAAACTAAATTGCAAGCTGAAGGGAACATTTCCCTTTCCTGCATTATTTCCCATCCCCTCTGTACAACATATTTCAGAAGTGGCTATATTCCCTGTGTCCCTGCACAACTTGAGACACATTTTATGTCACTAATTTCAGGTATAGAAATTGTTAATTATAACTCTAAGGGGATAGCAACTCTCATGAACTGAGGCAGCAGGTACTTGTTTTTCATAGGCAACTACTTAAAAACAAAACAAAACAAAACAAAAAAACAAGGTAGACTTTCCTGAATGACTGTCAGATGTGCTTGAAGCTCAGAATGGCACTATAGAAAAGGCCTAAGTCTTGAAATCAGAAAGCTTGTGTGTGATTGTCTTTTTTTATATTCCCACACTTAATAATTGAATTGAATCCCTGCCATAAACATGCATGGAACACACCTGGTCCAGAATGGATGCACATTTAGGATTCCTGCTCTGATATTTAATAACAATTTGTCTTTCAACAAATTTTTTTGCCCCTTCCAGGCCCTTAGTTTCTTCATTAGTAGAATGACAGAGTCGGATTAAGGGGCATTAAAGGACATTTTCAGATTTACCAAGCTAAGAGCTGGTGTAGAAGACTGAAATATTTTGACTGCCAACTTTTAACGCAGATTAAAAAGCAGAGTATAAAGATGCTAGCAAAAGGCAAGGTTTACATATGACCTGACTAGGCCAGAAGGGGCAGAAAGGATGTCAGGAAAGGTGTCCAGGATGTATACACTGATAGACACATATACCCACATATCAGCTCCTGTTGTCACCTTTGGCTCTTCCTTCTCTCTTTTCTAGCAGATGGAGGAACTCCCAGCCATAACATTTCTCTTCCTTTTATCTGGCTCTGCCAAAAACCAAGCTTCCTTGTAGTGCTTATTTTTGAGGAACAAAAGTATAGCAGTGTCCCCTTTCTTGATGGACAGGTTAAAGGCCACATCTTTATTATTTTTGTCCTTTGCTAGTAGCAATTATTATTATATACATATCTCTCTCTCTCTCTCTCTCCCTCTGTGTGTGTGTGTGTGTGTGTGTGTGTGTGTGTGTAGTGTGTCTGTCTTCCTTTCTCTCTCTGTCACTCTCTCTATGTTTTCTCCTTATTCCTCCATCTTCTCCTTTTCCATCCTCCTTCTATCCCTCCATGTGTCTCTCTTTTCCTCCCCTCCTCTCTCATCCTCTCTCATCTTTTTATCTCTTTCACCTCATCCCTAATGCATATATTTCTTTAATCCCCTCATTCTTTCTCTGCTGAATTTGATAGGTCAAGTGATTTTGCTGTGGGCAAACTAGAACAACAGGACAGCAGATGAGACAATCTAATTTCTTTTAATCTATAGAAATGGTTATGGATCCATGTCTTTGTAATTATAGAGAAGAAATGAATTCTCCATTTATAGAAAGCATTTAAAAATAGATTAGCATGTTTCTATTGACTTAGAAATTTCAGTATAAGGCCACAGTATTGGTACTCTTCATTAGATATCCCTTTTCCCTGACATATAATTATATCTGTTATTGGGTGACATTCTGCCCTTTTTCTCATTCAGTTCTATGAACTACTTGAGAAAAGATTGCTGTCATTGATACTGAGGGAGCAGAGTCAATGTAACCCTGAATTTCTGTCCCAGAACAGTGGTGGCAGCAGTTAAGCATTATGGTGAGATATAAAAGGAGGCTATAGAATCTGCTTCCCTGGAACAATAGAATGGTTACCCATCTGTCTGATTAGTTCTGCTTAGATGGAAAGGGTGGAGGGTAAGGGGTTGAAACAGTGAGGGAAAATGTTAAATTTAGCATCTAGAGAGTTCTGAGTTAAAAATCCTGCCTTGAGCCCCTTATTATCTGGGGACTATAGACCAGTCAGTCAACAAGCATTTATTATATGCTTAATATATTCTGGAAACTGGGCTAAGTGCTATAAATATAAAGAAAGGTAAAAACATAGTCTTTCTTCTTAGAGTTAACAATCTAATGGAGGATGCAACATGCAAATAGTTATAGATGTATGAAATTCGTATAATGTGAAAAAGTTAGCTCAGAGGAAAGGGGGAAGAGCCAAGACTACCTTCTACATGGACCTAAGTCTTGAAGGAAGGCAGAGCATCCATGAAGCAGAGAAGGGGAGGTATAACATTCTAGGTGTGTGAAAGAATCAATACAAGGTATCAGAAAATGGAGAATCTTTTGAGGGATAGCAAGAGGGCTAGTGTCCCTGGACCATAGAGTATGTGGAGGGAAGTAAGTGCAGGAGGAATAGAAAGGTAGGAAAGGATCAGGTTATGAAAGGTTTTAAATGTCAGACAAAGCATCTCATATTTGATCCTGGAAGTAAAAGGAACCACTTGGTTTTTTTTTTTGGATGTTGTGGCTAGGAAGTGGGTGAGAATGGTCAGTCTTGCACTTTAAGTAAATCATTTAGCAGCTAAATAGAGGATGGATTGAAGTGAAGACAGACGAAGCAGGAAAACAAACCAGAATATTATTACAATGGTGCAAATAGAAGAAGATAAAAACATGTTCCATGAGGTTTATAGTCTAAAAGGAGAAATAGGATGAACATAAGAATTATTGTGAAGGTAGAAAAGACAAGATTCAGAAACAAGATAGAGAGATGTGGGGTGAATCTGAGTGAGGAGTCAGAGATGAATATAACTGGGAAGATGGAAAAGGAAAGTTCTGAAGAAGGGATAGTTTGGGGAAAAGAGTGACATGTTGAGTTTGAGCTGTCTCATTTAACCGCTCTAAGGCTCAAACATCTATAAAATACGAAGACTAATACCTTTAGCACTTGGCTTAGTGTTACTGTGGGAAGGAGAAATACATAAAGTAATATGTGTAAGGCATTTTGCAAACCTGAAAGTGAAATATAATTGTCATTTAGTATAATTATTAGTCTTAGCCTATCAAGGTTCTTTTTCCAGGAATAGACATCTATGATTCTCTGGATGACTTTTTTCTTATCAAACAGACTTTTTTACTCTACACTCCAGAGCCAGCATAATGTTCAGGGAAAGGGATTTTAAAGATACTGATAGGAAAAAAAGAAAGAAGGAAGGAAAAAGAAAAGAAAATTCCATCATTTCCATGATCTGATGCTATGTGAACAGAAGCATAGAATGAATGATATTAGGATCCTGTTGTAATCTAGCCTGATCAGGACATATCTAGAGTATTATACATAGAATATATAGAATACTGAAAAAAGTAGTGTGTTAATAAGATGGGCCACCATGATAGTAAAGGAATTGAACAGGAACTTAGTCACAAGAGCATACATTCTGGAAGGGACCATTTAGTCTTACTTGCTAATTCTACAATGAGGAAATTGAAGCTCAGAGAGAAAAAGTGATATGTACAAGTTGCAAGTAGTAAATAGCAAAGTTTTCTCACTCCAAATCAAATAGCATTCTTTCCATTGTATCTAGAACTAGAATATACATTACAGATCATCCAATCTATGAGAAAGCTAGAAACTAATGAAAGGAATAGGAATATTGAGCTATCATGAAGAAATGGAAAATCTTCACACATAATAATAACAATAGATATAATAGTTGATGTTTAAGCTTTAATAGCTTAAAACTTCAGTAAGATTTTTGGTATATCCTGTACAATGCTTCAAAGTTTGCAAACTGCTTAATATAGTTTTGTACATGAGAGGCATTGTTGATGTTTTCCATTTTACAGATGATGGGAGATAGCAGACTGAAACAGAAAAAAATGATTAACTTGGAGTCAGGAAGACTTGGGTCCCAAAACTACTCCAGATATTTTCTAGGTACATAATCTGAATTTTCTTCATCTTGAAAATGATTGATTTGAACTTGATTCCTTAGGTCTTTTCCATCCATAAATCTGTTATCCCATGTAACTGAGCCAAAGAGGGGAAAAAAGGTATAAAGTGACTTGCCCAGGGTCTCAGAGCAAGTAAACGTTAGAATCGTAATTTCACTCAGGTCTTTGAATTTCAATGTGAACCAATTAATAAACATATTAAGCACATATTATTGTCAGGCCATGTGCTAACACAAATACAAAAATTAAAATATAAATGCAAAATGCAAATACAAAACAGAAAAATGAAACACAAATGCAAAATGCAGATACAAAATACAAAAATGAAAATACAAAATACAAAAATGAAATATGAATGAAAATACAAAAAACAAAATATAAATACAATAAAATGCAAATTGAAACACAAATACAATACAAATACAAATTTTAAAAAATAAGACAATCCTTACCCTCAACATCCTCCTTAGTATGTGGTTTTTCGAGTTCTTAGTTCTACTCTCCAATCAGAGGAACAGAGAGTTCTGATGAAGTGTGAGTACAAGGGTTGATGTAATCTTAGAGCACAGTGAGGTTTCTTATGATGAGATTCTTGGGGACTTGATGGAGAAGTCCTAAAGAGTACAACTGAGTGGCAAATTCATTTATCTTTTTGCTATTCCACAACAAACTTTACAAAGTATAGGACAGATTATGACTTGGAAGTACATCTTCAAGATGTAAGAGCTGATTTAGGGTTGAGTCACAAAAGCAAAAATAAAGGCAGGATCAAATATTATCACTGGATGACTGTGGGTTCTGTAATGGAAGCCCTCTACTACAGAAAATCTCTGACTTCTGTTCAAATGATGTTCCACTAACAGTTGTGAGAACCCAAAATCAATGTAGGTCCAGAAATAAGACTTGCTGGTAGCTAAACTACAGATTCTTATCTGTTTCTGGCTTATGGGTCATATTAGCCCCTGGATCTATATGATAGAATCATAAACTTGAAGTAGGGACTTAGTAGTCCCAAATTAGATTGGTATGGAATAGTAAAGATCTAGACTGGTAATTGTACCCATTTTCCTCTTCCTCCCAAAATCCCACTTACCTTCCAAGGTAAGGTAGTATTACCTCCTCCCTCAAACCTTTAACAATGATATAACCCCACATTGGGATCTCTTGTTTCTAAACTCCTATAAAAATCCTATTTTGGGTGACATAGTTCAACACTTGTTGATATGCTTCCTGATACTATTTATTCTCCAGCTAGTTTTTTGTCTTCGTTGTTTTAAGTTCCCAATGAGAATACAAGCTCCTTGAGAGCAGGGACCATATCTTATACTTAATGTCAATCATAGTTTTAATTATATAGTTGATGCTTAACAACTAATTAGTAAAATGGCTTGAATCCAGCCCTTTCTCTTGGATTTCATTCAGTTTCTCAATTAGCCTCAATCCTTCAGCCCCTTAAGCTTCTAAGATTACTCAAGAACAATCAAAGTGCTGTTCAAAGCCTTGGGGTGGAGTGTCAAAATCACTGGTGAAGTGATTAAGCCATCTGGGAGCATGTTTGAATTTAATGAACCTAAGTTATGTAGTCATTTCCTCACACTACTTTTGCTGTAGAATTTTTTTTCTTTTACTCTGCTTCCAATAATATTTTTTGACAATTTCAAATTCAACAAACATTTACTAGCCATCAGTTACATGTTATAAGCAGTGTCATATAATAATAATAATAGTTAGCATTTATATATATTGTTATGTACCAGGTATTGGGTTGAATGCTTTATAATTATTTCATTTGATCCTTATTACCCTGGAAGGTAGGGCTGGATTATCACTATTTTACAGATGACAAATAGAGTCAAGGTGGCTTCCCCAGGATCATTTCATTATCAAACATCAGGCTGGATTTGAACATAACACTCTGTCCCTCACCTAGTTCTTATAGTGCTATAGCTGCTAAAGTGAATAAAGATCTATTCTTGATCAAAAGATGGGTTCAAATCCCATCTCTGACATATACCACACTATCTATGTCATCCTAGAAAAGTTACTTTCAATGTCCAAAGCAACATCCTAAGACTTTAAGTTTCAGTGGAAGTGTTGACTTATATTAATAGAAGGAATTTTCCTCATTGGGAATTCTCACACTAGTGAAATTACAGATCCAGTCTCCATTCCAATCCCATTTGTTTTTCACATTGTACTAGGTATTGGTAGTGATGGAAAGTTAAATTAATACATGGTACCTGCCTTCATAAAACTTAAGATTCTACTAGGGAGATGACACAAATACATAATGGTAATGCATGTCCTTTTCCTTTGAGCATCAAATCAAGTACTTCCATTTTCACAACCACTTCTCTGATTCTCCCAGCTGTAATGGGTCTCTCCATCCTTGGACCATATATATAAGTGATGAAAATTCTTATGTTTTTATTTCTCAGCATTCACTATGTTTAGTTGTGCTCTAAGATTCTGACCCAAGGTCTTTGGCTTAGTAGACATTGATTAAGTATTCTTTAAATTGAATTGTCTTCTTTCCCACAAGTGGGCAATATCTCTGAGGGAAGAACTGCATCCTATATATCTTCAACACTAGCAATTTGCATAGATATTTAATAATTATTCATATGTTTATTAAATTAAATTTCTCTTTTCCCCATGTATGAAGTCAGGAGGAACTATGTCTTACTCATCCTTTGCAGCCTAAGCATGGGAGTTTAGCCATATGATAGATTCTAAACAGTTATTTGTTCAAATGAATTTAAATACCCTTTCTCTTCAAATATTCAATCAATTCCTTTGGGCTTTTATGATGGTGTTGATGGTGATAATGGGGGCGCATGTGTATGTGTGTGTATGTGTGTTTGTAAGGAGGAGTATGCAAAGTCATACATGGTTAGAAAATATTTGTTCACAAATTGAATAGTCAATCCACAGCACCCTCAAAAGAAAGCCTCTCTTGAATAGCTTTGGAGTGTCAAAGTGGCCCATTTTCAACTAGGGCTTCTGGAACACTGTTGCTGTTAGTCATGTCTGAAACCTGCCTGGGTGGCTACAGATGTGTAAAGATTAATTAATAGAGGGGAGAGTATATAGAAGGTGATGGGAGGAGCTGGATATTTTAATTCCTATTTTTGAGCATCATTCAACCAGAAATCATTGAATGGTGACCCCTCTTCTAAGTGGTTGAACTCATTTCATAAGTTTAGGGGAGTAAACTGATAATTAAGCAATGAAACATCAAAGGGAGGATCTGACAGTGTTGGCATTCATTTAGGAAACTGGAGAAGAAATTATGATAGAAATAAAAAGACAATTAAATGAGTATCCCCTTAGAAGAAGGACAACAGTGTAGATGGGGAACTTAGAGTAAGCTTCTGCATTGGAGATAGTTGGGAGAGGCCCAAGAAGGACTCACAAGGATAAAAGTCAAGCTTCTAATTTCAGCTTTGGCATGAATTCTCTCTAGAATTCTTTAGTTTCTCTGATCACTGCTTATTTTTCCTCTCTGTAAAATGAGAAGGCTCTTTTATGGTAGCTATAATTATTTTTGCAGCTTCTTCATGCTAGTTCTTTGACCCTTCTTTTCCTTCCACTCATAATTCAATTTCAAATCATGAAAATGCTGGGATTGGGAGTAGCGAGTAAAGAGAAGTTAAGATAGATATGGAGGAAAGAATATACAAAAACATTATTTCAAGTGCTTCATGAGAATTAGTATTATAACTAATGTTAAGAAATATCTCAAAATTTGGTATAGTTCAAATTCCAAGAACCAATTCCAAGAATTAGTTAAATCCCCTCTATATACCAGTTTATGATCCTCCATTCCCTATGATTGATAAATTGTGAGATTGGTAATGGTATTTAGACTGTGGAATGTTAAAATTAGAGGGTAGCTTAAGAGGGGGATTGTTAATTTGAAAAAGACCTTGAAATATAGAATCAAAATCCCACTGCCTCAGGATAGGCATTCTCTGTTCTAAGGTACCCTTTTGTATTGCTCACATACCTATGAAAATTATTTTTGTAAGGTATGGTCATATCTGACATCACAACTTCCCTGCTCAAAAGAACTTCTGAAACTCTATTATGTCTAAGATAAAGCTCAAACACCGTAACAGGGTCTAAAGAGTGGAGCTTCGAAGAGAATGTAGATGCCTTCACAGAAGTTCCTGATATAGTCAGATCTCAATCCACCAGCATTCATTTTGTCAGATTTTGCAATTCTTCCCACTTATGACTTCCCATGTAAAGGATACACGACAAATTTACAACCTGACACAAAATATTTAAAAATAACCACCACCATAACAAATAATTTTCATGTGTCTCCCATCTCAGACTCAGTCATATCATTATCAATAAATGGTTCAAAAAGGTTTCCTAAGATAATTAATTGGAACAAAAGAAAGAAGTGTTTGCTAAGCCTGGTTTACTGGAAGAAAGAAAAGAGACTGAAGCAGAAGATTCCAACTAAAGGAAAACCAACTATAAGAAGAAAAGGAAAAAAAAATAAAGTGTTATGGTTCACTACATGATTCCATTGGCCTGTCCAACTTATGCTTAAATATCAGTTAAGTGAAGTTTCAATTATTCTGTTACAGATTTCATTACTAGAATAGCTTCTCAGGATTTCCCTATTTGCTACCTTACAATCAATGAAAAGATTTCTCATGGGACTCATGGCAATAAAAATTATTTTTACTATCTTTTGATTTTGTGACTTTACAGATGATGGTAGTGATGATGAGAGCATATATAATGTTTTGAAGGATCACAAAGTTCATTCCACACCAACCACCCTATGAGAGAGGGTATATATGTATCTAAAATCTTTTCACAACAAAGGAGAGCATGGTACTCCTAAGGATATAACGATAGAACTTGAAGTCTAACAATTCTACAAAAGAAAAACTTTGAATTTGGTCTTGGAAAAAGTTCATGTCTGCTTTCCAAGAAGCAGACTGCCCAAGATTTAACAATAGCAGACTGGCATTTGTTGATGAATTAATTGACCAAAATATCGCTTAGCCCTGGTCTGTCCCCTTCTACTTCTTCAATGATGATGTCAGAATAATAGAAAAGGAGTAACAGAGTGCTAAGAATCGCATAATTTTTCAATAATCTATACACATAACATTTCCTATAGGTAATTTCAATGTGAAATCCTTATCCAATGCTTAATGAATGTATATACTATTGAAGGAATTTAATTAAGCCAATACTGCCATTCTTGTAACACATCAAACCAGAAAACAAAAGTAAATTAAAGATACATGAAAGGGTGGTTCACAGATTTATAGAAGAAAATATAAGAATTGGTAAAGTTTTATTTTTTCATTGTGGGTACAAAAGCAGCAAAAAGAACCTGTACTAATCTCATGGGATTTCATAGTCATCTTTTATTGTCCTGCTCTAGTTAATTAAAGAATATAATCCATGATCATATAGTAAGAGAAAGGGGTAACTACATGGATAGCCCAAGTACTCCATTAGTATTCCGGAGGTATCAAGAGAAAGGAAGGTGGATTCCTGGTATATTAGCTGGGCCACTATGATCAACTTATGAGAGAACGAAGACGAGAATCACATAAGAAGTGGCATTGTTTGAAAGAATATACACACCTATGACATCTCAGAGTTATTCAAATGAGTATTCAGAGATGATGATTTTTGAGTTTAGAAACCTGAAGTGACTGGCCTAAGGTCATACTGCTAGTAAGTATCTGGATTCAAATTCTGGTTTCCTGACTCCAAGACTAGGGCTTTTTGATGATAATAAGGAGGATAAGAAGAGGGAGGAGAAGGAAGAAAAGAAGCAGAAGCAGTCACCTATGCAGGATCCTATTTAGGAAATTTGTATAAACAAGTATTTATCAATAACTTTAGGACACAAAAATATGAGTATTCAAGAAAGACGAAAATTTTTCAGTTGTGCCCCAGATTTTCACAAATGAAACAATGCCCCAAATGCCCTAGTATAGTTACATCTCTTTCACTTTTTTTTACAGTGTTTCACACTTTATAAAATGTTTTTACATACATCATATTATTGGAGCTTTAAGAAAATCTTCTGAGGAAGAAAGGATAGCAATTATTAGGTCAATTTGAAAGATGAGGAAATTGAGGCTCAGCTAAAGGGGAAAAATGCCTAAAGCCATATGGTGAATTTAAAGGAAGATCCACTAACACAATTATGGCTTCCTGACTCATTTCAGGACAAGTACTCTTTCCATTCCAAGTCACTATCTCTCAAACAAATGCTTTCTTGCTATTGCCTCCATTTCATGTCTTGCCATCTGGCATTTATTACATCCAATAACAGGGGATAGGTTTTCAATTATTGATTCATTCATTCGTGAAACACTAAATGTTTATGATGTACAAAATATTAATTTAATTTAGGAAATACACAATGAGAAAAGGAGGTGGGAAGACCATGTAGTGAAAGGAAAGGGTAACAGACAATCTAAGGACTCCATTCCTATCCACAGAAAGTAAATAGCTTGAGGAAAAAATGAGTACATTGGACAGCTTCTGTTTTAGAACTCTATGGGCAGATAAAGAGCACACATGTAGGATGAGAGAGCCAGGATGGATTGCATTCTGTACCTCTCTGGAGAGAGCATCTAGATTGAGGTGATCACTGATTATGAAGGTAAAAACTGCTAGTTGCTAGATCTATCATTTTATATTCCACCTTCTAAGCTCCCTTCTGGTTTTAACATCTACTATTCCATACTCTAACTTCCTTTTCCTTATGAATATTCTCTATTGTAATATTGCTTCTAGTTCTGTCATTCTCATTTCTGTGCTATAAGGTCCTTTATAATTCTGAAATTTTATGTTATTATGAGGCAATGGTAGGTAGAGTATATATAGTGTTAAACTTGGAGTCAGTAAGTCCTGAATTTGAATCTAAGGCATGAATCATGCCTTAGACATTTACAAATTTTTTAATCTTAGGTGAGTCACTTAACCTTTTTCAAGCCTCATCTATAAAATAGGGATAACAATAGAACCTCTCCCCAAAGTATATTATGAGGCTCAAATTAGATAAAATTTTTACAATACTTTGCAAATCTTAAAGCACTGTATAAATGCTAGTGATGGTGTTGGGGTATTGTTGCTACTGATGATTTTCTTTGCTCTAGTGTATCTACTAATCTTACTAATAATACTTCTATTCTAGCCTTTTAGAACCCTCTACTTTTAAAGTTCATTTCTTTATATCTCTCTATTCAGAGTCTGTAGATTTCACAAACTTGGACCTGAGGAAAGTATCTCAAAAGCTATTGAATCCAGTCCTTTTATATGTGAAAACTGAGGCACAGATCTGTCTCCACCTTTTTCTTCCTGTGGAATTTCTAAAGTGCTTCTTTTTCTCTTCTGAGTGTCCATTGCTCCCAAAAGTTTCAAAAATTTCTCTCTGCTGTTCCTATGGATTTTTCCTTCCTCTGCTCTTTCTGAGTGTGCTGAAAAGCCAGCAATCTCAGAAGCTTACTCCTCAAAGCCCAGAAGTAGAGGTATCCCCACGTCAGGACCCTTCCAGATTCTACTTAAACTATCCAGAGCTACTCACAGTGACTTCTGAGCTAAATCAATCATTTATAAAGAAGTTCACAAAACATTAATAAGAACTTATAAAATGACCCACATTCAAATCACTGGAAGTTAGGAAGTTTGTAGAAGTCCAGGAAATAAAGCTTCTAAGCAGGGCTCAGAAAAACATTTCTGGTCTGAATGACTTTAACGCTACTTATGTAGTACCCTCATACCTTTTGTAGGGATAAGTATAATTATTTCATTATGCTTTCCTCTGAAGTGTGAAAAGTTTCTTTACCAATCCTCTTACATTAGTTAAATATTATATTCTGTGAGACAAGAGATAGAGCAATGCTAATTGAAAGTGGAGAGGTGTTTATAGGGTGAGGTGACATATTGTGGCCAACTGTGACTGAAATTAATGTTTGTGGCTTTTGCTGTTATTTAATACTCCAGAGTTTATTAAATATGTTTGCCTCTAGGGGCAGGTACTTAAACAGTTGGTACCTATACAGTTCTATTCAACAAATTTTTTCACAACTTGTAAGGTATCTGCAGAGAAAGTGTCAGAGATGAGCCAATGAAATCTCTTCCTAAAGTACATTTTATTCCTCAATTGTTTTTCCCCCTCCAATGAAGGGATGGAGATAACATATGCAGGTTTTGTGGATGTAGGTCTCTCTAGGTAGATCATGAGATGCATCCCTTTTTGAGAAGATCATTGAATATCTGTCTTCCTTAGTGAATCATCGGATGGAAATCTCCCTGGATGAGTCGCTGCCTACATTTCTTTTCTGGATAGGTCGATGAATGTATTAGCCCCTGAATGAGTCATAGGTATATTTCTCTCGGAGTGGGTCATTGTATTGATTTCTTTTCAAATGGTCCATGGGCACAATTTTCTCTGAGTGAGTCACTGGATTCATTTCTGGGTAAATTATAACATACATTTCTATATGGAGGAATCAGTGGATACATGTCTTTCTGTACATTTCTGAGTAGGTCATGGGTTGCATTTATTTTTGAATGGCTCAAGATCTCTTTCTCTTGGCATAGGTCACTTAACCCATTTTTCCATGGCTGTATCACTGGATCAAGGCAAAAATATTAATATATTTTATTTTATTTTTTGGTAGATTATCAGGATGGATTACTCTTTGGATAGTTCACAGTGTGTGTGTGTGGGTGTGTGTGGGTGTGTGTGTGTGGGTGTGTATGAGAGAGAGAGAGAGAAAGAGAGAGAGAGAAAGAAACAGAAAGAAAGAGAGAGAGAGAGAGAGAGAGAGAGAGAGAGAGAGAGAGTGTGTGTGTGTGTGTGTGTTTTGAACAGTTCAAAGAATTAATTTCCTTCTGAGTAAGTCATTGTATCTATTCTTGTCCAGGTGGGTCACTGGATCAATGAATAGATATGTTTCTTTCTGGGTCAATTACTGGATATTTTTCTCTTTCAATAAGTCATTGGTTTGAGCCATTGATTTCATTGAATAAGATGACAAGCAAAGCTGGAAGGAACTTCAGAGATTACTTAGTCAGATCTTCATTTTGTAGTTGAGGAATTTGAGGGTCTAGAAAAATTAACTCATTTGTTTTAGATTGCATAGTTAGTAATTTAATAAGATCTGAGATTTGAATCCACGTCTTCCAAGTCTGAATCCAGTGCTCTTTTTAATGTATTATGCTGGTAGGTCCATTTCTCTTTTGGCAGACCACTGCATCCATTTCTCTCATGGTGGATTACTGGGTCTTTCTTTCTGAGTAATTATTGAATGAATGCTCTTTTTGACATTTTCTGGGTGCTTTTTTGGTGAGGGAGAAGGGTCATCTATCTTTGAGCATTTTCTATATCATGGAAGTAGGAAATCTTGCCTATGTGTTAAATGACTGATCTGGGATTCTCTAGTTCTAAGATATCTATGTATTCAGGAGATATTATTCTCTACTCTGGTCAAAGGGTGCATTTATTTCTAGGTAGGTCACTCACTATATGTGGCTCTTTAAAAAGAGGGCTCAATGATTCTTTCTCCATGTGAACTCAATTAGACCCACTGTTCTTAAGTTCCAGAGAAAGATGTTTGATTCTAACGAGAGAAACTTTCCTGACAGTGAGGGTGATTAATGAAGCTTCTCTATTCTTGAGTTTATGTAGGAAACTCCATTAAAGTGATGTCATATTAAGGAAAGAAAATTGGATTTAAAATCTGAAGATGTGCTTTAATATTCCCTCCCACTGCCACTTTCTAGTTTTAGGACTGTAAGTCATGTAATCAGTCTGAACGTAGTACCTGGCACTTAGTAGGAGTTTAATAAATGTTTATTGACTGATGAGTTTCTTCATCTGCTAAATAGGCATATTAATTCTTGCTCTATCTCCCATACCATATTATTATGCAATAAGTAGAGTAAGTGTTCAGAATCAGGGGAAAATGCCCCTAAACTAAGAACTTTTCAATATCCATGGGGGAGGGGCTATGGGAAATTTTTTTTATGATACAAGTTATGAGCCCTAGCATTTTGAGTCCAAGGCTTTCCCTCAGGATTCTCTTTGAGAGTCCCAGCCCTGACTTTTAGACTAATCAGATACTATGTCAATAGTAGGTTTCATACCTTCTGTTTAGACATACTTCCTTAGGAACTGCAGGTCTTATGACACATTTCTATCTATCAAAAGATGAGAGACATGATAAGAACCATGTTCTCAGATGGTCTGGGAAGGAGGAGGGAGGTCATACTTAAAAAAATCAAGGCTTGTCAACACTGATCTAAAGCATAAGGGTTCTGTTTGATATGTTGCTTAACATGAGAATTTTCATCTCCTTGCTTTTTCCTATATTCATTTTTTGTCCACCTGAGAATCCAGACAGGTCAAGTAGATATGATTCCCTCCCCTAATTCTGGCTTCACTCTTGTTTAAAAGTCTAACACTTACTCAGCTTCAAAGGATTTATAGTAAGGCAAAGTAGAAGACTGCCAGAAGTGACATAATCATCATGTAATCCCTGTGTGTAAATATATGTATGTATACACATACATGTGTGCATGTATATGGAAATATGACTGTGCTTAAATATATCCTCCTGGAAGGGGTAGAGAAGGGGAAAAAGAATAAAATAAAAAGTGCATAAGTACTATTATTTAGAACCAGAAAGTGATCTCAAATCTCATTCCTTTCTGCTAAGGAAGTTCTGCTTGTTCAAAAACTTATGAAATCCATTGATGTCTGAGACTTACTTATCTGATCAAGAAATCTTTAGTATTCATGGAACCTTGACCTGGACAAAAGAAAACAAATAATGAAACAAAGAAAAGATGGACAGCTCCAGACATAAGGTATAGTATTCATTATATAGGCTTTCTTAAATGGAAATTTATTGCTTTCTATGTGAATCCTCTCTTATGTTCTGCTGTGTGCTTGGTTTTTTTTTTCTTTTTCTATTTCATATTTAAATATTAATAAAAAATTTTAAATCATATAATCTAACTCCATTTTTGCAGATGGGGTAACCAAGTCAGAGAGATGAAGGAACTTTCCAAGATTATAACCTTGGGATTATATATGTATGAGATTATATATATATATATATGTGGGTTTATATACATGAGAGTTGGGATTAGAATTCTGATTCTGTCACTTATTACCTATGTGACCTAGTTAAGTTATTTCTCCTTGAGCAATTTGGAACTATGCCCAAAGGATTATAAAACTGTGCAAACCCTTTGATCCAGCAGTGTTTCAATTCTGATAAATCTGACTGTCTCCACCAATGAGATGATTGATGCCAGTTGCAATGATCTTGTGGTGAAGAGAGCCATCTACACACAGAGAGAGGACTGTGAGAATTGAATGTGGATCACTACATAACATTCTCACTCTTTTTGTTGTTGTCTGCTTGCATTTTGTTTTCTTACTCATTTACTTTCCTTTTTGATCTGATTTTTCCTGTGCAGCAAAAGAATTGTATAAATATGTTTACACATATTGGATTTAACATATATTTTATTATGTGTAACATATATTGAATTGCTTGCCATCTAGGGAAGGGGATGGGGGGAAGAAGGGGAAAATCTGAAACACAAGGCAATGCAACAGTCAAAGTTGAAAAATTATCTGTGCATATGTTTTGAAAATAAAAAAGTTTTTTTCTTTTTTTTAATCAAAACTTTTTATTTGCAAAACATATGTATGGGCAATTCTTCAACATTGACCCTTATAAAGCTGTTACAAAATTTCCCCCCTAATCCTCACTGCTCCCCTAGATGGCAGGAAATCCACTATATGTTAATTATGTTAAAATACTTGACAAATCGAATATATGTATACACATTTCCATACTTATCTTGCTGTGCAAAAACAATCGTATCTACATGAACAAAAAATATCTGAGAAAGGAAACCCAATGCAAGCAAACATTGATAGAGATCATGGAAATGATATGTTGTGGTCCAAATTTCTTATCCCTCTCTCTGGGTATATATGGCTTTCTTCACTGAACAATTGGAACTGGTTTGAGACATTTCATTGTTAAAGAGAGCCATGTCCATCAGAATTGATCATCATATAATATTGCGGTTGCCAGGTATAATGATCTCCTGGTTCTGCTCATTTCACTCAGCATCCATTCATGCAAGTCTCTCCAGGTTTCTCTGAAAACATCCTGCTGGTCATTTCTCACAGAACAATAATATTCCATAACATTCATATACCATAATTTGTTCAGCCATTCTCCAATTGATGGGCATCCACTCATTTTCCAGTTTCTAGCCACTACAAAGAGGGCTGACACAAACATTCTTGAACATGTGGATCCCTTTCCTTCCTTTTTGATTTCTTTGGGATATAGGCCCAATAGAAACACTGCTGGGTTAAAGGGTATGCACAGTTTGATCACTTTTTGAGCTTAGTTCCAAATTGCTCTCCAGAATGGCTGGATCCATTCACAGTTCCACCAACAATGCATCAGTGTCCCAGTTTTCCCACATCCCCTCCAACATTCATCATTATCATTTCCTGTCATTTTAGCCAATCTGACAGGTGTGTAGTGATACCTCAGAGTTGTCTTAATTTGCATTTCTCTGATCAATAGTGGAAAATAAAAAGCTTTTAAAAAAAGCCATTTCTCCTTTCTGAGGACTCAATTTCCTCATACATACATACATACATATATAAATACATATATAACATGTGGAAGAGTATTAGATTAGATGATTTCTGAGTTCCTTTCTTGCTATAAATCAATGGTCCTATGTTCTTACATTTTGTATCACTCTGTGAAATTGGACTACTTTTTTTCTGATCCTAATATCTTCCTCAAGCTTCTATACCTTGTTTCTTGCCCCACGACCAAGAATAGTGTGAATGAGCTAGTGTTTATTTTTTCCCTATCATGCAAAATTTCACAAATGATAATCAGTATATTTTGCATCACAGAATTATGTGTCCTAAAAAGAACCTAGTATAGTTTTCTGATTGATTGTTGAACTGAATTGAATAGAATCTCAAGATTTGTTTTTGATATTCATCTTTTCCAGATGAAGTAGTATCAATATTGTAGAACTCAGAGTCAGTATTGCAAAAAGGGAATAAAATGCATTTAGTCGGTAAGAAAACCTATCTTCTAGCCCTGGCTTTTCCAATTTACTATATTTGAAACTTTAGATAAGTTGTTATCCTTTCTGACTCAGTTTCCTCAACTGTCAAAAGGGAGAAATAACTTGCTGTGTCTCTTTCACAAGGTGTTTTGAATGTCAAAGGTATCATCATCAGTAAAATGGTTATCTTTGCCCCTCCCCCTCCTCCTCTTCCTCCTCCTCCTCTTCTTGTTCTTCTTGTTCTTGTTCTTCTTCCTCTTCCTCCTCTTCTTGTTCTTCTTTCTCTTCTTCCTTTTCTCTTCTTCTGCCTCTTCCTCTTCCTTTTCTTCTTTCTCTTTTTCCTCTTCTTCTTCTTCTTCCTCCTCCTCCTCCTCTTCTTCTTCTTCAAAAAGTGGTTTCAAATCTCATTTGTTTCTGATAGGGAAGTTCTGCTTGATCAAAAACTCATGAAATCCATTGGTATCTGAGGTTCACTTCACTAACCAAGAAATCTTTAGCACTAATGGAACCTTCAGAATGACTTTCCAGAACAACGGATTTAGAATTAGGAAAAGTACTTCGGTGCAGAAGTCTCAGTGGACTTTTGTAAGGGGAAGGGGATTTTTTCTTCAGCTTATTAAATAGCCCACAGAATACTGACTACTTGAAGAAGTGCCTTACATTGTTCCTGACCTTTTTTATGTGCATGGATATGAACTTGATTACTCGTGGAATCATTTTGCAGAGATTTGGGGGTTCTCTTTCCTAAGTCATATTTGGACATTTGGAACATTTGGCCTATGTTATATTGTACTTCCTGATGCCATGGACCTAAATTTATAATAAGTGATATCTTCTAGATTGGCATTCATTAATTTTTTACCTTTTTTAAATAGCTTATTTATTTAAAACCAAATGCAAAATAAGAAAAAGCCAAAGAAAAAAAGAAAAACAAAAGAAGGAAAAACAAAGTAAAACAAAATATTGTCATGTTGCCAGCAGAACATCAGGGAGGATTCAAAATGTGTAACAATATATTTCCTTTTCAAGAAAGCATATAGAATAATATAGGACATTTTATTCATGAATGTCCATCTTTTCTTTGCTTCCTTTAGGTTATTCTTTTGTTCTCTGCTGTGCACTTTTAATTTTACTATTTTCCCCCTTTTATTCCTCCCCCATTTCCTCCCAAGAAGGCTGCAATTAAGCAAGGATATATTCATGTAAACAATATACATGCATAAACATGTATGCATGTACATATGTATGTATATATAGTCTCCCTGACATCATATATATATATATATAATGTGTGTATACACCCATATTTATCTATAAATACACATACATAAACATACACACATATAGAAATCTACATATATACTTATACACAGATACACATAGACATTATATCTCTATCTATATACATATATAAGCATTTAGGCAAAGCCATATGTCTAAAACAATATTAATATGGCTGACATATAATGTAGATTTCTCTCTTGACTGAATCTTTAAGTTTTACTTTGAGATAATGATTACTAGTCCTACATTTTTCCCTAATAAATTCTATTCCTGATCCTTGTTATTGTGTTTATGCATATATCTTATTTTAAATATGTGTGTAAATATATATACATACACACACTCTTGTGTATGTATGTTTGTCTGTGTGTATGTATTGTTCCCTATTCCTTGTGAGTAGGTTTTCAGAACTACAAATCCTCCTCCCTCATCTAATGCTTCTGGGTTGGTTCTTCCTCTGTGATTCATTCATTTAGCATAATTACTATTTTACCTTAACCTAGATGGTTTTGCATTTTAGAAGCAGATCATACTCAGTTCTGCTCCAATTTTTCTTTTGGACTACACAATTATAATGTCAGTCTTAGACATATGGTTTACATTTCCATGTGTAAAATATAAACAGTTTGTCATTATTGAGTCCCTTGAAATTAATCTTTGGTGCTGGCTTTTTATGTGTTAATATTTCAATTGAGTTCATGTTTGGTGGAAACAAAATCCTTAAAATCTGTGAGTTCATTGAATGTCCTTTTTTTGTTCAATATTATGCTTAGTTTTGCTGGATATGATATTTTTAGCCACAGGCCTAGTTCTTTTGATTGATGATGTAAAATATACCAGGAGATGGTCTTTTATTGTGGCTGCTGATAGTTCTTGTAAAATTCTTATTAGAGCTCCAGAATATTTGAATTGTTTTGTTTTTGTTGGTTTCTTGTAAAATTTTCTCTTTAATCTGAGGGTTTCAAAATTTAGCAATAATTTTCCCATGTACTTTCCTTGTAGGATCCCTTTGATATGGTGATCAGTGATTTTTTTCTATTTCTACTTTCCCTTTTTGTTCTCTCTCTTCAGTACAATTTTCTTTGGTTATTTTTTGTATTTGTGGAAAGATTTTTTTTTGTCACAGCTTCCAGGTAGTCCAGTTATTCTTGTGTTTTTTTTTTTTTCTTGATCTGTTCCTCAGATCTATTGTATTTCTTATATTTCATATTCTTTTCTATTTATTTTTATTTTTCTATTCTTTATATTTTATTTTGTTATTTCTTGATCTCTTAGAGCTTCCTTTTGCCAAATTCTAACTTTGAAAGATTTTCTTCTTTAAGACTTTGGATCTCTTTTTCCAGTTGGTTGACTTCATTTTCAAGATCTTCTTGTTTCTTTTGGATGATTTCGTTTAGTTTTAGTTTTTCTTCATTCTCTCTCACATGGTTTTTAAAGTCTTTTTTTAAAAACTTTTTTCTATTAATTCTTTCTGGGCAGGTAACCTCTTTGGGATAGGAGTTTTTTTTCACTTCAATGTTCTTTGAAGATGAACTCCTATCTTACTTATGCTCTTGGTTCTTTCTTCTTTGCTTCCTCATTTTAAAAAAAATGAGAACTTATCAGTGTAATTATCTCTAGTCCTTGGGCAAGGGTGGGATGGTACTTCTGGCTTCATTTCAGCACTCCCCTCTGTCCTGGAACCCCAAATTTCAGTATCACTCTGCTACTCTGGATAAATCAGGATACTATTTTATCTGTATATCCTATGTGTCATTTGATTATTTCTATAATTAAGTTTCATGACTGGTAATGACATAGTCCTGTTGTAATTTTGCATTCTAAGTAGGGGAGATAGGAGATAAGGGAAAGGAACTAAGTCTTAGAATGGAGCTAAATAAAGCAATCATTCTTTCTCACTACATATACTCTTGGTATTTTGAAAATTATTTCTTCCTTTACCTCTTTTTTACCTTCTTCTTCTCCTTCTTTCTTCCTCTTTTTCTTTTCCAAAATTAAATATCATTTCTTCTTAACCATCATTCATGGATTTATAATCACCATTGAACTCTTTCTTGTAATGAACAAAAACAAGCAAAGATAGCCCAAACAGTAATCCAACAATGCACATTGCATTGTGCATCTATAGTCCACACCACCATACTGAAATGAAGATTGTCTCTTTATCTTTACTTCAAGACCAAGAAGGGTTAATATAGTTTGTCAGAGTTCACACTTTTTTGTGTTGTCATTTACATTATTGGAATAATTGCATATTTTTCTCATTTATGCTTCCCCCCCCACACTCTGCAACACTTCATATAAACCATTTCTCTGAATTGGTCTCTGAATTGGTCTTCTGGTCTTTGAATTTCTAATAGTTAATGCTTCTTTGAAACGATATCATTCCATTCCACTTCCATATAAAATGTGTCTATGTATTTCAGAGCTGATGGGAATCCATTGCATTGGTTTTTTTTTTAAACTCATACATAAAAATGTTAACATTACTATTTTGTTATATAAAGGATCTTTCTGTCATTGACTTCATTGGGCTATATATCCAATTGTTGAATTATTAGGTCAAAGAGTTTCAAGTCTTTATAAACTTTTTTTTTTCACAACTCCAAGTTAATTTTCAGAATGGTTAGAGGAATTCATAATTCAATCAATAGTTGTTAGTATTCTTGTCTTCTCACAGCCTCTTTAATATTAATTCTCTCTGTTTTCTATCTTTCTGTCAATTTGAAGTCTATGAAACAATACTTCAAAGCCATCTTATTTTTTATTTTTTCATTATTAATCACAGAACAGTTTTTCATGTGCTTATTGATCATTTGAATTTCTTCTTTTGAAAACTATGTAATTCTTTCCCCACTTATCTATTGGGGAATGGCTCTTGTTACAGTATTATATTGCTTACATATATGTATTTTACATATATAGGATATAAAATATTTAGTAGACATATCTAATGAAAATATTTTTGGAGAATTGAAAATTAGTATTACACAGAAGGAAATTTAGAAGTACAATCTGGGCAAGGTGAGTGTGGTCAAGCTATAATATTTAAAAACAAACTCAAACAATGAAGAGAATGGAATTAAAGCATTTCATCATAGAAATGTATAATAGAAAAAACAAAATAGGCAGATCACAAGGTGAGGATGAGGAAAGTAATGTGGAAAATACATCCCTTACCTTTATAAATTTATTATTCTATTTGAAATTTTATATGTCTTGTTTCTTCAAATGAACTTTCTTAACTAGTTTTATAATATAATCCTATGGTAATTTGATTAGGATATAAGTAAATCTATAAATTAATTTCAGTTGTACAGTGACTTTTATTATATTGGTGAATCCTAACTATGAACAATGAATCTATTTCTAACTATTTCTCTTCTTATAGTTTGGCAAAGTGTTTTATACTTGTGTTTATATTTAAGTCAATCTTGATAGTTTAACTCCCAGACAATCTATGAATTTTATAGTTATTTTGACAGTACTCTATGTTTTTATCATTTTCTCTAGTTCTTTTTTAGGACTATATAGAAATGGTATGATTTTGTGGATTTATTTTATGTCCTGCTACTTTACTGAAGCTATTAATTATCTCAATTAGTTCATTCAATGAATCTCTGGCATTTTCAAAGTAAACCATCATATCATCTTCAACAAGGGATAATTCTGTCTTCTCTTTGCTGATATTTATGCTTTTGAGTTCTCTCTTTCTTGTCTTATTGCTATAGTTAATATTTCTAGAATTATGTCAAACTACAAGGCAAGAGAGCAATCGTTGATTGCTCATTTCTTCTCTTCTACCACCACACATAGTATATAGAATTTTATTGATGTAGATAATAAAAACTTGTTTTGAGGTTTAGATAAATGTTATTGTATTTTCAAAGAGCCTTCCTATTTCTATGGGTTTTTTTTTTTAGTATTTTTAAGATAAATTACTGTGGAATTTCTGTCAAAGGTTTTTTCCTATATTAATTGACATAATTTTGTTTCTATTGAAATTATTTTATTGTATAAATTATGGTGTTATTTATTTTATTAAATTGAACCTTTGCACAGTATGAATATTATTTGGTCAGAGTGAATGATATTTTGTATATATTATATCCTCTTTGCTAAAATTTCATTAAAAGTGGTTAGCAATATTAATTGGAGTAATTTATCTATAATTCTCTTTCTCCAACTTTATTTAATGATATCTTTGTACCCTATCATAAGTACCTTATCAAATGTAATTCCTCCCCCAAAGTCTGTTAATTTCTCTGATTTTATTATTGTTTTTCTTTCAATTAGTTTTATATAGTGATAGAAGAGGAATAATAAAGACTTCTATAGTTATTGTTTTGCTATCTATATTTAGTTTTTGTGAAAATTGGTTAGCTTTTATAATATTGGATACTATACTATTTGTTACACATACGTATTTGGAAATGCATTTTATGGTGTTTGGTGCTTTTAAGTTTAATGTAATTTCACTAATTCTCTTTATCATTTAGAAATGTTCATGATTGTCTTGATTTGTTCATAATTACAACTCTTATTTTTTAGGAATTCCTTGATAAATAGTAAATTTTGTTCTAGTCTCTTATTTTCATTCTGATTGTGCCTTTATTTTTTTTTAAAATGTGTTTCTTATTTGCAATAAAATATTGGGTTTTGCTTTCCTATTCATTTTGCCATTTCTCTCTGTTTCTTTCAGAAGGTTAACAGTATTACATATAAGTTTAGAAATGTTAGGTTAGTATTTCCCTCTACTTTTGTATTAATTCTCCCCTTCCTTTAATTCAGTACTTGCTCTTTGATTTTAGATTTGTTTACACTAATTTTGATTCCAATCTGTTCCACAGGGGCTCTTTATCCTCCTTCCTATTTTCTTGCTGACTCCAATGAATCTTGATTATTTAAATCATTATTCTTTCTTATTTTTGATGTATAATTGATTATAATTACATTTGTGTATATTTGTATTTTACACATTATTCTTTATCCTCTTCAAACTCAAGTAAGACTGCAATTCAGAATCCTTTATAACCTCCCTTTGCTCTGACACAAACTTTTGATACTCAGCAATATATTCTGGTGCCCTTTATTAAGAAGCACTCATTTATTTCTTTTCTAAAATAATTTTTTTTTACTCAAGACTTTTGCATTTATATAGCCTAGATATTTCCTTTTATCTCTTCCTACCTTCATTTCAGAGAGGCATCCTTCATTACAAAGAATGTTAAAAGTAAAATAAATAAAAGAAAAAAAATCAGAACTTCTGTAAAGAGACCTCACACTCAGAAGATTGACAGAGATAGTACAAGTTGAGAATAGTCAACACTGAAGGCTATAGAAAAAGAAGAACATTAATACATCATTTGTGGATCTAAGAATTGTACAGCCATTGAGAAAAACAATTTAGAATTATGCAAATAAATAGACTAAAATCTCTACAGCTTTAGATGTAAAGATTCCACTAGTAGCTATATACTCCAAGAAGGTCATTGACTAAGAAAAGACAACATTTAAACTAAAATATTTATAGCAGCTCTTTTTATGGTAATGGAAATTATGGTAATGCTCACCAATTGGGGAATATCTTAACAAATAGTGGCAAATAAATGTAATGGAATAACACTGCACTGTAAGAAAGTGTGAGCATGATTAATACAGAGAAATAGGGAAAGGTTATCATGAATAGAAGTAAAGTGAATGGGAAGGCCAGAAAAACCAATATTCAGAATGATTACAAGAGTGTAAATGAGAAGAATAAGAAAAACAAAATAATAAAAAAATGTTGCAGAAGTATAAATAACAAGTTTGGCTCTAAACAGGAAATATTATAATATGCTACCACTTGCTCCTCAACCCTCTTCAGATAGGCAGTACACAGGTGTGAAACAATGCATATAATGTCAGATTTTTTTGGATGCATTGATTAGCTTTGTTGAATTTTTGCTTTTCTTTTTTTATTTTAAGAAATTGGGGGGGTGAGAAGGGGAAAAGAGAAGATACAGGGGGAACTTTGGATAATATAAAACAAAATACAGCAATTAGATACGTTTTAAAAGGAAAATAACTTAATTACCCCCCCCTCCGAATTTGCAGTCCAATATAAACATTTGTACAAATACTAATTAAAACTTGTTCCAGACTTGATCCTTTGAGTGTTGAAGGTCATTCCCCATCATTTCAGTTATCTATACCAAGAAGTAACTCTTTCCCTTTACTTTTGTTTTCTTATTGAATACTCTAATAGACTTCAGAAGTAAAGAAATTTCTATTTCTGTTTAGTCCAAATCCCACCAAAGACTTGAATGTCCCTAACATTACCAACAAATGTCCAACACTCTCTGACCAAATATCTCCAAGAATAAGGATCTCAGTACATCCCAAAGCAATTCAATCCAGTTTTGTGCAATACTAATATTTAGTTATTTTTACTCTGTCAAGCTAAAACCTTTCTCCATGTAACTCATCCATTGTTACTAATCCTGTTTTCTTGAGTCAACTAAAACATATCTAACTTCTCTTCCACGTGACAGTTCTTCAAAAACTAAAGGATAGTTATCTTGTGTTTTATAAATTTTCTTTTCAGTATAGGTCCTAACTCTCTTAACATCCTGCTTACCTCTCTCTCAATGAGTACCATTGTCTCAGCCTAGTTATGATGGTATCTTTTTAAAGTAGCATTTCATATTGAATCATGCCAAAGTTTCTTTTAAAAAATCTAAATTCAGCATATCCACTGATTTTTCATATTGAATACATTTTTTCTTTTCAGAGACCAGTAGTGTGTTAACTAGAAACACTGCAGTTAATGAAATCTTCATGTTTTTCTTCAAATAGGTTCTGTTCACTTCAACATGGTACCCATTTGGCAGTGAGGAGACATGAGTTATGAGTCCTACTCCTAGCTGTGGCACTAATAAGGTATGTGCCTTTGGACAAATGACTTAATTTCTGCAATCATTCCTTTTCCGTATGGTAAGAGGTCAGACTAGTTTGTATCTAAGCTCCTTTCAGCTCCATGACTTCATGTGAATTAATGTAAGTGTTCAGTGATCCTTCCCTTAATGAAATCTTCCATCAGCTCCTCCAGGAGAAGAGAAACTCACTGATCTGTAGTTCCCAGGGTCCACTCTGGAACTCTTCCCATACTAGATGGAGGGCATCCTGGCAATCATCCAGACCTCCAGCACAGTGGCTGTTTGTTGTGATACTTTCCATTTTTTGACAACAGTTCCCCAATTTCACCCTTGAGTTCTTTCAAAACACTTGGGTGGATGCCATCTAGTCTGGGCCATTTATCCAAATCTAGTTTGTCGATTAGGTTTGTAGCATCCTGCAAATTTACCACAATTTGGCTGAATAACTCCAACTTTTCGGCTTTGCAGGACCTTTGTTTATGTGAACTTCTTTTTTAGTAAAACTAATGGCCAAGAATTGATTTGATTCTCTTATTTCCATCAGTGAGAGACTTTCCTGCACCCTGATACTCAAATGGCCCATTCTAAATGTATTCCTGCCTTTCATATGATTAGTGGAATTCTTGTTGATCATAGAGTAACAAATAAAGTCTTTTTCATATTTTGTGTTGTTACTTTGGGGGCAGTCACTCACAGCCAAAGCCACTGATAAGAATTCCCTCCCACACACTCAGCAAGAGTGATCATAAGTGCATTAGATTCAGAGCTTGAAGACATTTAATTCTATTCTCTTGTTTTTGAGATGAAGACAGGAAAAGGTAGCATGAAGTAATAGTAAGAGTACTGAATTTGGAATCAGAGAACCCTTTGCTCTGTTATTAAATTACTACTTGTGTAATTGTCAGCATATTATTTTAACTTTCTTAGCCTCAGTTTACACCTCTGTAAGTTGAAGATGTCTGAATAGTACATTTGCCTATTTCCCTTTCAGCTCAAAATATTAAAATATTTGGAAAGAAATCCAGATGAGTGATATTGTGTCAAATGAGTAGTAACTGGCAGAGCTAAGATACCTGATTGAAATGGTAAAACTTGTCTGGAGCCTCAGGTACTACCTGTCCTCAGGCTAAAAAAAATGAGAATCCTTAAATATGTTTTCTTCAGTCAAATTTAGGGCTCTCAAGATACTTGATATATTGCTGATAGTGATATTTTACTACTGATTCTTCTTCTTTACTCACTACTACTGATTCAGTTATGAGGAAACTAAATTGTCCCCATTCTTCTCATACCCTGGCAGAGCAGCAACAGAATTCTTGCACTTTTCCCCTTCTTTTACCTCCTTCCCTTTCTACATTGCTGTAGAGTAAAATACTTTTATATTCTATTGAATGTATATGTTATTCCCTCTTTAAGCCAATTCTTATGAGATAAAGTTCAAGCACTCCCATTCACCTTTCCCCATCTTCCTCTCCATACCTTTTTTTGCATTGTTTTTATATGGAATATATTATCCCATTCTGCCTCTCCCTTCCCCTTTCTCCAAGTGCATTCCTCTTTCTCACCTATTTTATTTTTTTAGATAGCATCCCATCATATCAACTCACAATCATGCCTTTTTTCTACGTATACTCATAACTGCCCTAATAATGATATAGTTCTAAAAAGTAATATCTTTCCATGTAAGAATGTAAACAGTTTAACCCTGTTGAATTCTTTATGATTTTTCTTTCCTGCTTATTTTTTCATGTTTCTCTTGAGTCTTCAGATTTTCATTCAGTTCTGGTTTTCATCAGCAGCATATATTCCCTCTTCTCTGAAGAATTACATTCATTCCTCACCCCCTTCCATAAGTGATTCTTGGTTTTAAGCCTAGCTCTTTGCCTTCTGGAATATCATATCCCAATTTCTCTAATACTTTTCTGTAAAAGCTGCTAAGTCTTATATTATCCTGACTGTGGTTCCACAGTATTTGAATTGTTTCTTTCTGGCTGCTTGCAATATTTTCTTCTTGAGTTAGGAGCTTTGGAATTAAGCCACAATACTCCTGCTTTGATACTTTAGAATGAGAGTAAATTAAAAAAATGACATGGGAAGGGTTCAGAAAAACATGGCAAGACCTACAATTGATGCAAAATGAAAAAGAAGAACTGGGAAGTATTTGTAGACAGTAATAACAATAATATAATAATAATAACTAAGAGACCAGGTTACTCTGGTCAATGCAATGATCCAAGACAGTTTCAAAGGATTCATAATGAAAAAATGTAATCTCCTTCTAGAAAAAGAGAACTGATGAACTGTGAGTCCAAATTGAAGTATACATATTTTTTGCTTTCTTTATCTCCTTTTGATTTTTTGTTATATGGCTAATAAGGAAATATGTCTTGCATGATTTCTCATGCCTAACTAATATCATATTGCTTGCCTTCTCAATAAGTGAGAGAGGGATGAAAGGGAGGGGAAAATTCTGGAACTTGAAATGTTAAAAAATGTTTTAAAAAATAAATAAATAAGAAAGGGAATGAATGTAAGTTATAGAACTGGACCTGGAAGTGACCTATAATATCATCTTATTTAATCTCCATTTTATAGAAAAGTAAATTAAGGTCCATTTTGGAGAAGTGATTTACCAAATAGTAAGAGTCAGAATTCTAATAGAAGTCTGTTCTAAAAACAGTCATTTTTATACTGTATTCCAGTAGAGAAATTGAGAGAACACAGTGTCATCTCTGCTTACTAACATCCCTAGCTTCCTTCAAATTCCAGCTAAAATTGTACTTTCTGCAAGGTTTTTCCCAGTCCCCCTTAATGCTACTGTCTTTCTTCTGTTGATCATCACCAGTTTATTCCAAATATATCTTTTTTTATCCATAGTTGTTTGCATATTGTCTTTCCCATTAGAATGTGAATTTCTTGAAAATAGAAACTGTCTTTTACTTTTCTTTGTCAGCTCTTAGCTCTTAGCATAGTATCTGGTATATAGTAGGTGCTTAATAAATGTTTGGTGATTCAACAGTAGAAATGAAGGTTAGTAGTTCTGTTTACTATGAGAAAAGGTGGAGGAAGAGGGCCAGAATTGTAGCTTCCTATTGTCAGAATGATCTCCTCTATGACAATTATGGGGACAAAAAGGTGAGGGTATCTGGTAAAGGATGATTCACTTCTCCCTTATAAGAAGTCAGCTCAATGACACTAGGAGGCAGCAAGAAGCAAGTTGGTCAAGTGGTTGGAACTGTGGTGGGAAGCACATCCCCAGAGAAAGGCATCATCCCCTACCCTAAATCTTGGTTTGAGGGACCCTTTCTCCTCTAGTGAATTCTTCTGAAACTCTATTCAAATACCACTTCCTCAAGGAAGCCTTCTCTCAGATTCCTGGTCATTAATGACCTTGACCCTCAGATTTCAAACTGCTTCTGGCTGTCCAAAGCACTTATCTCTTCCCTATCTCCAGCTATCAATATAAATATAATAATAATAAATATAATATTAAAATTTTTTCCATATAATAAAGAAGAGCCATGAGCGCTAAGCCTTAGATTAAGACCATTAGTCCTGATCAGTTGCCTCAGACAAGGACAGGTTTTGGAAACTGGGCTGCTCTCTGTGCTGCCTCAGGGCCTAACTGCAGATTGTTGTTAGAGTCACTCATAATGCAGCCCCAGCGCTGACACATTCATATCTCCTTATATATCCAGTGCACTTTCTCAGCTGTCTCAATAGGGGAAATTCAAGGTCAGAACAAACAAACATATAAAATCAATTTTACCTAAGGGGAAAAAAAATCTCCTCTTACAAAACCATTGGTTGATAGCCATCTTCTCTGTGTTGGTTAAACACATTGGCTGATCCAGAAAAAGGCTGTTGACAAAGTAGTGCATTTCTGCAGCCCTGACAAACAAGACTCTTTTAAAGATCATCTAAAACAAAACAAAATGAAACTCCCCCTTTCGCCCTTTCTCTTCTCTTCTCTCTCTGCCTCTGTCTCTATGAATTCAACACTTAACATAGTACAGGACATACAGTAAGCCTTTAACAAATGCTGATTGACACTCTATCACTCTCTCTCTATTTCTCTCTCTCTGAAGGTCTTCCCCTCCCAGATTTTTATTTTACACACACACAAACACACACACACACACAAGTACATATACACATATATGTATACAGTATGCATATGTTGATAATGTTCCAATTGTTTTCCTTTGTTATTTTATGTATTTTAATTTATTCATTTAGATGATCTATAAGATGCCTTCTCGCTCTAAATCAAGAGTTCTAACCTTAGGAGCATAGACTCCTGTGTCTGTGAATTTGCATGGAAAAAAATAATACATCTTTTTAATTATTGCGATTATTACTATTATTATTGCTATATATTGGTTTCCTTTGTAATTCCTATGTATTTCATTTTATGCATTTGGGAAAGGGCCCATGGACTCCCATATATTGTCAAAAGGGTCCATGACACAGGAAATAAGAATTCCTGCTCTCTACCTTTCCCTCCCTCTGTTCCTTTATCTTCAACTCTCTGATTCTCCCACCTTCTCTCTTTTATATTGTCTTCCATCTCCCCTCTTCCACTCTTTTTTCTATTGAAATAGTCTTACAAAGAAACAAAGAATGATTCCAGTGCCATAAAACCTAAATTCCTCAACCAAAACCTAATTAATGAATATGAATTGATAAGAAATAACCATTTCTTGAATTCTTGAATGCTATGAAGTATGAGAAAGTTAGAGGGAAGGGTTTGTGTGTGTGTATGTGTATACATATGCACATGTGTTTACCCATTCTGGTGAGAATGCTCCCCTCTTCTCTGTCTCCCACTCCTGTCTCCTTAGCTCCTAGTATGACACTTGCCAAAAATAAGGAAACAGGCTGAATGATCTCCATATTCCCTTCCAGAATTCGCATTCTGTGCTCTAAGTTATCTAGCAGCTCATACTGGATAGAAAAGGAAAATGGGACAATAATGCATTGCATGTGTATAGTATTTTTAAATTTTCAAATTATTTGAACCTCCATGATCTCATTTTACCTGCTTAGAAAATGGAATGTTAGAACTGGGAAGAACCTTACTGATATTCCAGGACAGTCCCTTATTTAAGGATCAAAGAGTAGATCAGAGAGAAGTAACATGAAGAAGTCACATAGAGAATAGTCACAAAACAGCCTAGCATCCAACTCTCCAGGAGCCCAGATTAGTAAGTACCTAGTACACTGTACTGCTCATTGTAAAAGGCTGATGCTCGATGAATGAATGAAAACATTATTTCAGGGTGCCATGGCCTGTGAGACAGACCAGCATGAATCTGAGTAACCCCATTTTTCAAACCTGGCTGATTCAGTCCCCATTCATATAGATGGAGCTCAGGCCATCAACCAACAATTTGATATTTTTAAATGACTGGCAACAGGCATTTTCCATTCACCTCAGCCCCAGGGGCTCGTGGAGGACAGATGGCAGGCTGAGGCCATGGAAGGCTGAAGGCACTACCTGCCACTGTGGATTGAGCATCAAAATAAATGTGTTGTTTTGTGTCAAAGAAAAACATTGTCTCTCCCTCAGACTGTCTTCCCTTGGGAACTGGACAGTGGCATCTTATGCTCTTTATTCGGCATCTTGTTTGGAAGGAGAAAAAGGAAAGAAAACAATAAGCAAAATATTCCCAAGATTGGGGAACATTTTGCTTTTTGTCCCAGTGATCAATTCCACAAGTAGTTATCAAAAACCTACTCTGTGCAAGGCACTGTGCTGGTCATTCTTACTTCACATCCCAAGGCAAGCCTTCTACTCCCTTCCATTTGCACTGTCTGTATCTTGTCCATACATAGTAGTTTTTATGTTGTCTCCCCAATTACAAAAATGAGCTCCCTTTCTCATCTTTTCCTTTTTGATCTGATTTTTCTTGTACAGCAGGATATTGTGGAAATATGCATAGAAGAACTGCACATGTTTAATACATATTGGATTACTTGCTGTCTCAGGGAAGGGGTAGGGAGAAAGAAGAGGAAAATTTGAAACACGAGATTTTGCAAGGATGAATGTTTAAAATTATGCATATATTTTGAAAATAAAAAGCTTTAATTTAAAAACAAAACAAAATGAGCCCTTTGAGGCTGGCCTTCTTTGTATATTCAGCCCAGTACTTGGCATAAAGTAAGCAATTAATAAATGCTTGTTGACCAATTGACTTTTTGGAACATATAAGTTTGGAAAGAGGGAAATTAATCCAGACCCTTCCTTCAAGGAGTTGGAAATATTATACTGGGATGAAGGAAAATGCAACATGTACATAGATAAATAAGCAAAGAATAAATTGCAAAGAGAACACTGACAACTCTGGGTATCAAAGAAGGTCTCCCTTGGAAAGTAGCATGAAAGCTGAGTAGGAATTCTAATAGGCAAAAATGAGGAGGAAATGCATTCTAGATTTGGGAGATGACTTATAAGGATACATAGAGGTTAGAGATAGCCTGTTGTTTGAGTAATAGTTAATAATACAATAATGCTGTAATATAGAATTTGTAAAAGGAAGTGGAAAGATGAGCAGGAATAATATTGTGGAATGTTTCAAATATCATGGTGAGAAGTTTATTTTACCCTGTGGAAAATGGAGAAACACTGAAGGTGGCAGGTTTGTTTGTTTATGTTAAGCAGATGAGAGACATGATTAAATCTATGTTAGGAAGATGATTTTGACAATTGCATATAAGATGGACCAAAAAGAAGAGATACCCGAAATAGGGAAATCAATTAGAAGACTATTTGTATAGGCCATTTGAGAGGTGATGAGGGTCTGAATATATATGGTAATTGTGTGAGTGGAAAGAACAGGTTGAATTCAAGAAATATTGTACATAATCAAAAAGAATTGACAATTGATTGGTTTGGGGGAGCTCCACTGGAGCTCAATTTGAAATTTTCCATTATGGATTCAGGGGTCTGAAAGGGTGGCAGGCCCTCAATAGAAATATAGATGTTTGAAGGAATGACAAGTGGGTGGTGGAAAGGGAGTTCTGCTTGGGACTTATTGAATTTGAGATAATGAAGGAACATCTGTGAAAAGATGTCTATTAGGCAGCTGATTATGCAGAACCAAAATTCAAGGGAGATGTTATTCCTGGATTTGTTGATCTTGGATTGATCTGAATAAAGGATAAAGCTTTTGGAGATACCATAGGCATACATATCTGTATACATGTAGATACAAGTATCAGTCATGCTAGCACACCTTGGGAGAACATTCCTATTTGCCATATCATTTGGGGGGGGGGATTTTTTTTAATTCATTTTGATTCTTTCTTTTGATAGAATAAAACATATTCAAATACCAAAATCTGTTTAATTCTTCCATAACTAATGGATATCTACTTTGTCTCTAGTTCTTTGCTGTCATAAAAAGTAGCTATAAAATATTCAGTGTATATAAGACCTTTCTTTCAGTCTTTGAGCTCCTTTAGGTATGTGCTAACAGGGATTTCTGAGATGAAGTACATGAACATTTTAGTTATTTTTGTTTAGCATAAGTCCAAATTGCTTCCAAGAATGGTTAGAACATTTCACAGGTACACAAAGACATCGGTTCTATCATTAGGGTGCCTGTCTCTTTTTCTGCAGTCATTCCAATACTGATTATTCACAACTTTTGCTGTCTTTGCCATTTTGTTATTTAAGAAGTGAAACCTCAGATGTACATTTCTTTTATAATTAATGATTTGGAACTATTTTTCATAAGGTTGTTATTAATTTTCAGGGTTTTTTAGGACAGCTACTCTGTATCCTTTATTAGCTTGATTACTAAGGAATAATTTTCATATTTTATATATATGCACTTATATGTATGTACACACATATATATTATTATTAATTTTTATATATCTTGAACATCAGACTTTTATGCTGATGCAAAGATTCCCCCATCCCCAAATTGGAAACTTTCTCTTGTTATCATAGTTTCATCAATTTTGTTCATATAAAAGATGTTATTTCATTCAATTGAATTTTTTTCATGGTTACTTTTCTTCATCCTAAACTTGCTTATGAATTCTGCTTATTGACTTAGGTAAGTTAGAATCAAAATAATTTTCATAAGAGTTTGTTTGTTTTGTTTTGTTTGGTGAGAATTTGACCAAAAAAGGCCTACTTTCAGAAACTGAGAAGCCCCAAGAAACCAAGAATCAGAAAGGAAGAAATTTTGAAACCCCTTTAATTGTGTCATCATCTTACCTACATTCACGATACCTTCTGTTCCTGTGAATATGTTGAAATGTACATGTCTCCTTAATGGTCCTGGAAAGGGAGTTAAAACACTTCTTGTTCCTTGTCATTTTCAGTCTTTTCCTTTGCTATCAT
>JAJPUD010000713.1:479783-506550 GCA_023553655.1 Myrmecobius fasciatus
ACTTGGTGCATATATATTTAGTATAGATATTGCTGCATTATCTATGGCACCCTTTAATAAAATGTAGTTTCCTTCCTTATCTCTTTTGATTAGATCTATCTTGGCTTTTACTTGATCTGAGATAAGGATTGCTACCCCTGCTTTTTTGTTCACCTGAAGCATAATATTTTCTGCTCCAGCTGTTTACCTTCATCCTATATGTGTCACTATGCTTTAAATGTGTTTCTTGTAGACAACATATTGTGGGATTCTGGTTTTTAATCCAGTCTGATATCCGCTTCTGCTTTATGGGAGAGTTCATCCCATTCACATTCACAGTTAGAATAACTAATTCTTTATTTCCTGCCATCTTATTTACCCAAGTTATGTTTTCCTCTTTCCTTTCCCCTTTCTCCCTTCCCCCCACCTCAGTACTTTGCTTTTGATGATCTCTCCCCCAAACAATACTCCACCCTTTAGATCCCCTCCCCCTGTTTTTACTCCTTTCCCCTGATTCTTCTATTTTCCCTTCTATTAGTTTGTCCCTTACTTTTCCTCCTTTCCCTCCCACTTCCCTCTAGCAACAGACAAGTTTCTATGTGAAATCAAATGTCTGATATACACTTTTAGAGCCCAGCCTGATGAGAGTAAGATTTATACAGTGCTCATCTCCCTCCCCTCTTTCTCTCAATTATATTAGGTTTTCTTTGCCTCTTCAAGTGATTTTACCTTGTTTTTACCTCCTTTTTTTTTTAGATCTTATTTTACCTCTTTTTCCCTCTTTTCCCCAGCATGACAACCTTTTCCCCTCTAGTTCTCTTTTTCATATTATCCAAGTAATATCTAGTTAATTATACCCCCAAATTTTGAGTATCCCCCTCGTAAAAATAAAGTTCTCAATAGTCCTTTCCTTTTTACCTTTTTATGCATCTCTTGAGTTCTGTGTTTGGGTGTCGAATTTTTTGTTCAGATCTGGTCTTTTCATTAGAAATAGGTGAAATTCACCTATATCATTGAATGACCATCTTCTTCCCTGGAGGATAATGCTCATTCTAGCTGGATAGGTTATTCTTGGCTGTAATCCAAGTTCCTTTGCCCTTTGGAATATCTGGTTCCAAGCCCTTCGATCCTTCAGTGTGGAAGCTGACAGATCCTGTGTGATTCTAATTATTGATCCTTGGTATTTGAATTGTTTCTTTCTAGCTGCTAGCAGAATCTGTTCCTTGGTGCTATAGTCCTGAAATTTAGCCACGATATTCCTTGGGGTCTTAATTTTGGGGTCTCTTTCAGGAGGTGATCGGTGAATTCTTTCAATGGTGATTTTTCCCTTTGATTCTACAATCTCAGGGCAGTTTTCTTTCAGGATTTCCTGGAAGATAGTGTTTAGATTCTTTTTTTCATCATGGCTTTCAGGAAGTCCAATAATCCTTAGATTGTCTCTCCTAGATCTATTTTCCAAGTCAGTTGTTTTTCCTAGGAGATATTTCATATTTTCTTCTAATTTTTCATTTTTTTTGTTTTTGTTTGACTGATTCTTCAAGTCTTAATGAGTCATTCACTTGCATTTGTTCAATTCTTATTTTTAAAGTGTTGTTTTCTTCAGTTACTTTTTTAAGCTCCTTTTGTAACTGGCCAATTTGTTCATTGCACTCTTTTTCCATTTCACTAATTTAATTTTTTAATAAATTGGTGTCTTTTTCATATCTCTTTTGCAGGGCATCATATCCTTCTTGCAAGATACTGTATCCTTCTTGCACTGATTTCAGTTTATTTTCCCATTTATCCTCCAGCTCTCTTTTGAGGTTCTTTATGCAATCTTTCAGAAAGGCCTTTTGAAAAGGGGACCAGTGATGGTCCTTGCTGTTTTTTTCTGGATTTTTGTCCAAAGAAAACTCTAGATCTGAGGTCGTTTCTTTGCCTTGATAAAAGCTATCTATGGTGAGAGCTCTCTTTTGCTTCTTCATCATTTTTTTTTTAGACAGCTTGGATATCTTTTTAAGGATAGGGAAAAAAAAAACGGCTGCTGAAGACTCTTTGCCCTGGGGCACTTCGGCGAGTTGACTTAAGGTGCTGGGCCGGTGGGGGCTAGGACTAAGTCCAAATTACTCCTTAAACAAGGCAAGTCTGCCAGAACACCTGCCCCCAATCAGGGCAGAGTGTCCCGAGTGCCTCAGATAAACTCCAGGTGTTTGGAATTTGGAGTTTGGAGTTAGAAGTTTGGAATTTCTTCCATGATGAGGTGAGCTGAGTCCCACCCTTACTTGTGGCCTGCACAGTTGTCATCTATTTATCTCTCTGTCCGAGTCCGACTAACCTGATATGAAGTTATCCAGAGAGCCGTGCCCAAATATTTCTGAGTTCGTTGACTTGAAGATCAGTTCAGAGGCTTATTTTATTGTTGATTTGAGAGAAGATCGGAGGAGAGGCAGAAAGTCACCTTTTCACTCTGCCATCTTGGCTCCGCCCCCCCCCAAAAAACACAACATCTTCTTAAAAAAATTATTTTAATTAAAATTTTGTATGCCCACCTGATCATAGTGAGTGTTGTATACTGACAACTGGGACATTTTCCTTTTTTTCTTAAGGATTTCAGCCCTTGGTTAAAAATCTTCCTTCCCTCTCCAACTTCTGCCTTTGTCCTATGGTACTTCAATATTCACATTGATGCTTCCTCAAAATGTATAACCTTTTAGTTCTTTAATCTGCTCAAATCTCATGACTCCTTTCTACCTAAGCCACATGTACAAATGGTCACACACAGCATCTCACAATTGCTCACTACTCAATTAATTACCACCTACTCAATTACCCACCAAATCAATTAATAATTATATATTATGTGCTCTCTCTGTGTTAGACAACATTCTAAGTGCTGGGGAAAGAAAAAAAGGCAAAAGACATCCCTCATTTCAAGTAGTTTATGATTTAATGAGAAAGATAGGAAACAAATATATACAAACAAACTAAATATAGGATGAATAGGACATAACAGATAACTAAAAGTGGTTAGGGGGCTTCCTATAATCATTTTAATTATTATAAATTATATCATTCTTCTAAATATAACTTCTATTATTCTATTTCTCCCTAAATGTCATCCTCCCTAGATCTTCTCCAATTCCTCCCCAACTCAGTAATTCCTCAGGCCATTATTTCTCTGGTCTGATTTCAATTTCATACCTCTCTGCTCAACCCTTAGATTTAGTGGTCTCAGCTTTACATTGTTCTTTAGTTTCTGGTTCCCTTATCTCCTCTGCCCTCATTCCTTGCCAAACCCCAGTCCTGGATTTCTCTTTTCTGCTCCCACTTGAATACTTCTGAATTGAGCCAATTTAGCACTTCATAAATTCAAGCTACTCAACTTCTACTGGGTCTTCACTACAATTAGACAATCCTTCTATTTTTCTCCTGGAGCTTCCCACCCAACCTCCTCACACTCCCCAACTAAGAACTAACCCTTTTACTTTATCGAGAAAATTGTGATCTTACAACATGAGTTTTCTGTGTTCTGCTTTGTCGTCTCAAAATTCTTTAATTTCATATTCCAACCCTTTCCTCTTTTCTACTAATTTGGTCATTCCTTTTCAGTTTAGCTTGCTGGTAAATTATCCACACCATATCCATAACCATGGTTGCTGATCAAAGCTCTGTTCTAGGCCTTCTCTTTTCTGTCAATTCTAGATGACCTCATCTCTCATAGATTTAATTATCATATCTTTGCCATTCACTCACAGATTTATATATCTAGTGTCTGTTTTTCCTTTGAGCTCTTAGACCTGAATCATCAATTAACTATTGAACAATTCAAAATTAATGTTCTATTTAAAATTCAAATTAATGTTCAATTTCAAACTCGACATTTTCCTTTCTCCCAAACCCATTCTACTTTTAAATTTTGTTATTTGCCAATGGCAATATGTTTCTTCTAGTCTTCCTGGTTTCTAATCTTGACATTAACCTCAAACTCCTTTTTCTCTTTTACCCTATATATTGAATTAATTGCCAAGTCTTGACACTTCTACCCCTATAACATCTTCCTTATCCAATCAATTCTTTCTACACATACATCTGCTCCTTTAGTCCATGTCCTCATTACCTCTCTCTTAGCAAACTGAAATAGCCTTCTCCATGACTTCTGTGCCATAAGTCTCCATACCAGTCTATCCTTCACACTGATGGAAATGTTACTTTCCTTAAAAGTTATCTGTCCATGTTTCTTCCTTAGTCAAACCTAGCAGCTCCCTATTACCTTTTAAATCCCTTTATATCTTGGACCAAAATTTTATTGCTATTGTCCCTTCCATACTGTACAATCTAGTTTTACTGGACCTCTGCCTATACTTCATGTGTGCCACTCTAACTCAAGTGTCTATTCTTTTTCATCATCCCTTATACTTTAGAATCGATGATATGACATGGAAGGCACTGCACAAAACTGCCCAGCATAGGCTATTCTCATCAGAGAAGGTGTGCTCTATGAGCAAAATATAATTGAATTAGCTCAGAAGAAACATGAGATGCATAGTTAGAGTCCATTCCAAATGTCCAAAGGGACATTCTGAGCTCATATTGGTCTGATCAGCCACAGCCAGACACAGTGTAACTTGATTCTAACATAGTGATATCATTTTAGTCTTCTTCAAAAATGAAGGACAACAACCAATACTTAAAATGCACTCCCTCCTCACCTCTCTTTTCCCCTTTACAAACACAAAGTTGATGGTCATTGGTTGAGTTATGGAGATGCTTGATGGACTCTTTGAGAGAATAAGCCACTCCTACTCTGTTACAACTGTCTCTGATCCTGAGTGGCTCTCACAAAATTCATCACAAAGCATAATGAAGGTAAAAGTCTGTCCATGCAAGAGGTGAGATACTTTGTTTGAACTTTTTCAAGCGTACTTCATTGTGGCCCATTTCTGCTTTATTCCCTATCTTGGCAACAGCTTCTGAGCAATGCCCAAAACTCCCCTCTTAAGGTCTCTTGTACTTTTCAAATCAATCCCACGCTTGCCTTGGGTACAAGATTTCTATTATTACTTTTAGACTCTTGAAATCACACTTAGAATTAAAGGCTATTTTTCAGATTTCATTGTCCATATCCTTGTATAGATTTTTCACTCATTGGTGATTACTTGGGTGATTAGAATGAGCAATAGGATGCAAAAACTTGGGTTGGAATGAGTTTTATTTCCATTTTCACTTGTGTTATTATGATCAGGGAAACAGGGTAGTTGTGCTGAAAGAGCAGGAAGGAAGCTTCCAGGATACCATTCCATCTCCTTCTTTGAGAATGCTATGTAAATAATATAAAAACAGGAAAAATCTAACTTTATGGCCTAGTGTTCTTTAAACAGGGCTTTATATTCTCTGTGTGTTGTTCAGAGAGAGAGCAATGAAGCTAAAAGAAGCCCCTTCATAGTGGGTCAATGCACCCTGGGAGACTTGGGTTGCCTATATGGCTTCTGATTTATAACATGACCTATGTTCCACCTTAAACTTATAGTCAGGAGATCTATGTTCAAATCTTGCTTTCTTTGGTTACTAGCTGTATAACAGTACACAAATTTCTTTAACATCTCTGTAGCTCAGATTCATTGTTTTAAAAATTAAGATAAAAAAAATGTTTGTTATGACCCTAGATGACATTTTGTTATTGTTGTTGTTCACTTGTGCCAGACCCTACATGATTTTTGTCCATAGGATTTTCTTGGAAAAGATAATGCCATGGTTTGTCATTTCCTTCTTCAGTGTGTCCCCATGACACAGATGAGGAACTGAGGCTATTATGGTTAAGTGACTTATTCAGGGTCACATAGCTAGTAAGCATCTGTAGCTTTGATTTGAATTCAGATAAGATCTTTCTGACTGTGGGACTGGTGCAGTATCCACTATACCACCTAGCCTCCTTAAACTCTAAATATATTATCCTATGTTTCTGTCACATCTAGATATTATGAGGAAAGTTCTAATCTATGTAGAGGGTGGAGCTAAAATGACATAGTAAAGGCCAGAACTTGTCCAACCTCTCCCCCAAACTGCTCCAAATTATTTTAAATAATGACTAAAAAAAGATAGAGCATCAGAACACTCAAAAAGATGGAGCAGAACACTTTTTAGTGAAAGACAATTTAGAAGTTCAACAGAAAAAGTCTGTGACATCAGGTTGTGAGTGCTGGGGCAGCCCTGGATCCAATCCCAACTCCAGCCCCAGCCTGGCCTGACCTCTGAATAAGCAGAATACTGGCAGCTTCCAGACCTCTCAAACCAGAGACACCAAAGAGGACCTGGAAGGTCAGCAGAAAAGGGCTGTGGAACCAGAGTGGGAGCCTACCAGGCAATCCCAGCACAGACGTGGCCCCAGCCCCAGATCCAGCCCAGTGCTGGCAAGGTGGAGACTTTGAATCTTTGAATCAGCTGCAGTGCTGGAGGCTTCTGGACCTCTCAGCTCTGGGACACCAGGGAGGACTCAGAAGGACAGTGGAGAGGATCTGTGGAAATGGGGTAGGAGCCTGGTGTGCATCTCAGTGCAGCCCCAATCAGAGGAGCCCCAGTCCAGGGCCTGCACACTAGAGGGGCAGGGACCCTCCTAACAGCTCCAGGGCAGAAAAGAGTGCTTGTGCTCAGATTCTTAGTAGGATTCCTGAAGAACAGTTGCACAAAACACTTGAAGCTTGGGACAGTGCACCTTCAACTCTGGAAACAGATCCTTACTTTAATAAATATTTAAAAGCTGAGTAATAGGCTAAGAAAATGAGCAGAAAACAAAACAAAATAAAAAAGTTATGGTGACAAGGAAAATCAAAACACACACTCAGAAGATGATAACAAAATCAAAGTTCCTACAACCAAAACCACCAAGAAAAATAAGAATTAAGCTCAGGCCATGAAAGAGCTCAAAAAGAATTTTGAAAATCAAATAAGAGATAGAGGAAAAAACAGAGGAAGAATTGAGAGAGATACAACAGGAAATACGAAAAACTAATGAGGAGGATGCCTTCAAAAGAAAAATTGGCCAATTGGGAAAGGAGGTACAAAAGCTCACTGAGGAAAATTATTCCTTAAAAAATAGAATTGGGCAAATGGAAGCTAATGACTTTATGAGTAATCAAGATACAATAAAAATGAAAAAATAGGAAAAAATGTGAAATATCTTATTGGAAAAACAACTGACCTAGAAAATACATCCAGGAAAGATAATTTAAAAATCATTGGCCTATCTGAAAGTCATGATCAAAAAAAGAACCTGGACATTATCTTTCAAGAAATTATCAAGCAAAACCATCCTGATATTATAGAATCAGAGTGTAAAAGAAAATTTGAAAATTTCCACTAATTATCTCCTGAAAGAGATCCCAAAATAAAACCCCTCAGGATAATTATGGCCAAATTCTGAAACTCCTGGATCAAGGAGAAAATATTCCAAGCATCCAGAAAGAAACAATTCAAGTAAAGTGGAGCCACAGTTAGGATAACACAAGATTTAGCAGCTTCTATGTTAAAGGACTGAAGGGATTGGACAATGCTATTCTGTAGAGCAATGGAGTTAGGATTGCCACCAAGAATCACCTGTCCAGCAAAACTGAGTATAATCCTTCAGAGGAAAAGGTAGTCATTCAATGAAACAAAGGATTTTCAAGTGCTCATGATGAAAAGACCAGAGCTGAATGGGAAATCTGATTTTCAAATACAGGACTCTGGAGAAACAGAAGAAAGTAATCAGGAAAGTGATATCATAAGGGATGATATCATAAGGGACTTAATAAAGTTTATCTGTTTACATTCCTACATGAGAGGATGATACTTGTAATTCATTCGAATGTTCTCATTATTATGACAGTTAAAAGGAGTATATATGGAGGCCATGGGTGTGAGTTGAATATGAACAGATAATATCTTTTAAAAAATGATAAAATTAAAGGGTGAGAGAGGAATGTACTGGGAGAAAGGAAAAGGGAGAAATGGAATGGTGCAAATTATCTGCCATAAAAAAGAGGCAAGAAAAAGCTTTTACAGTGGGGGGGGGGAGAGGGAGGAAAGGGTAAGTAAGTGAACCTTACTCTCATCAGAATTGGCTCAAATAGGAAGTAACATTCATACTCAATAGGGGTAGAGAAATATATCTTATCCTACAGGATAATAGGAGAGGAAAGGGATATGGGAAGGGAGGAGAAGGGTGATAAAAGAGAGGACATATTGGGGGAGGAAGTGGTCAGTAGCAAAACACTTTTGAGGAGGGACAAGGTAAAAGGAGAGATAGAATAAATGGGGGGAAATACAATTAGCAATAGTAATTGTAAAAAAAAAATTTCTATAGCAAATTTCTCTGATTGAATATTATTGTTCTCTGGAAAATGATGAGCAGGATGTTCTCAGGAAAAAAACAAACAAACACCTGGAAAAGTCCTCTATGAATAAAGTGAAATATACCATATACAAAATAATATAAATGTTCTGCGATGACTAGCTGTGACTTTGTTACTCTCAGTATTACAACCATCCACACCTACTCTGAAAGACTTATGATGAAAAATCTTATCCATGCCCAGAGAAAGAACTGATCGAGTCTGAATAGAGATTGAAACATTCTCTATTACTCCCTCTATCTCTCTCTCTATTTTTAACTTAATTTTTCTTGAAGGTTTTTATTTTTATTAGGATGGGAAATCTATTTTCTTTCAAAACTTGACTGTTATGGAAATGTTTTGCATAACTTCACATGTGGTTTCTTAAGTGAGGGTGGGGGTAAGGGAGAGAACCTAAACCTCAAAAATCTTAAAAACAAATGTTAAAAAAAATTGTTTGGAATGTAGCTAGGGAACAATATTAAATAAATAAATTTAAATAGAAAAAAAGGAAAGTTCCTTGTAAATGGGACAAATGTGAAATATTATTACTAATTTTCTTATACTTAAGAAAATTCTTATGTGTTGGCCTATGCAACATTCTACATCAGGTCTCAGACTCAGATTATATATAAAGGCTTGGCAGTGATGAGTCTGTGTTTTAAATCACAAACAGCCACATCCTTGACATATTCAGAGGTCTCTTCTCTGAAACATTCACTGGGAAGGTTATACATCACATGTCAAATACTGATTAACCCTAGAAGTCACTAACAGAGGATCCTGATGTTATGTTACTTATTCTTCATTTCCCTACCTACAAAATAGGACTTCAAATCTGTTTTTACCTTCCCAGAAAGTGATAGAACATACAATGCACGGTCTCCCCTTTGAGTGCTGCCTCAGATTCCCATTATATAGCATGTGTCTGAAATTCTGGATTTGTCATTTTTACTATATTTGCATTAGAGAAATGTGATTTGAGCTGGATGTGTGTATAACCACTGGAATTGGATAATGCTCTAATAAGCTGCTCATGTCTTAAAGCCATTCACTGCTGAGAACCTTCATCAGACTAATGCAGTGTTTGAAATTCAAATGTTTTTCAAATAGCTTTGACTCTGTTTAGGTATAGGTTGTGATTTTTTTTTCTTCCTTTGTTTTCCCAGCCCTGACTTTAGAGCTGAAAATCCCATTAACTCTCCATTCATGGAGTAACCTCTCATTTCTTCTAAAGGCCAATTCCCCACTGGAAAGCAAAGGAAGCAATTCTGCATAATCCTATTGGCAGTTTGTTAAACTGATCAGCACATCTCTGAGGAGAGATCTTCCCTGCTAGTTTAAGAGAATACAAGATATAGATTTCTTTCTAAAGGATCATCCCTTAAACCTAATTCACTCTGGCTCTCATTTATTGGCCAACATAGGTCCCAGGCCAAGCCCCAGTTAGTCACTGTTGGACCCTGATTGACTCAGAGTGAAACTAAATAGCAATTGTTTCTATCTTGACCAAAAACCCTTAGGGTTTTCCTCTCCCAGATTGATTTTTTTTAATTAGGTAAAAGAGGCTATTATTTGCCCCAATTCTTACTTAGCCTTAATCATTGAATGGGCATTGTGCCTCAGTCAAACTGAGATCAGTTAACTTAGCAACATCTCCCTGTGTATCCAGGGATGTCTCCAGGCATCCTTAACTATGGATTCAGTTACTTCTGCAGGAGAAAGTGAGGGTAGTGATTTTGCATAATCTTTCTCTTCTTAAATCCAATTCACTTGCAGGTCAATGGTATCATCCATCATTCATAGACCTCTAGGAGAACAAAGAACAAACAAGAACCAGGAGAATCCACAAAAAGAAATCAGTTTCCTATACAAAACCACTAAACCAGGCACCAAACAAACTGTGTTAGATCGAAGTCTGAATTTGCACCAAATGGAAGCTATTTAGGAGTGAGCCCTTATTACTTTCTGCCCCATTCCTTTGGCCCAAAAGTTGCCTAGGTTGGGCCACTCACCACTGAATTATTCTGAAATTGGTCAGGTGTTTTCAAGAGTAAAAGACTAAGTGCTAGCAGTTTTTAAATGTGACTGAATGAAAGGCTAGAGAGACCATCTTATTAAGCTCTTTGGAAACAGAAAGGGGTACTGGGTTGATTTCAGTGCTAGTAGGCTACACAAAGAATCTCACTCCCATTAAATTCTGGGTTTAACTCAGATTTTTCCCCAGTTGTGTAAAATTGTAAATCACAGAAAAGTAAGACAGTATGAGAAGTCAGAGGTCATCTAGTGCAGCTCTGGTTACAAAGGGGGAAATTGAGGGTCTGTGAAGGAAATGATGAAGTAAGATCAGGCCCGGAGGTCAAATCACCTGCCTTTCTGACCAGTGCTGCTCTATGATCTTGCTTCTAATTAATGAAAACAATAGAACACGAAAATGAAGCCACTAAATGGTATGGTGGATCTGAAAGACTGCTTTAAAATTCTTCCTAGGATGTTTTCTAAGCTGTGTGGTCTTGGGCAAAACACTTAACTTCCCTCAGGCTCACTTTCCTCCTCTGTAAAACAGGTTTAATAACAGTACTTACCTTTCAAGGGTCAATGTTGAAAAATTATCCATGCATATATTTTGAAAATAAAAAGCTTTAATTAAAAAAATAAAATATACAAAAGAAATAACAGTACCTACCTTCCAATGTTGTTATGAAGATCAAATGAGATAATGATTATAAAGCATTTAACATAGTGTCTTGTTATTATTGCTCACTCTTTATTTCTGAAGAGGAGCAATGACATCACAGAGTGCATGAATTGGATTTAAGTGATTCAGTTTTGCACAAAATTGTCAGCCTCATTCTCTCTTCCAAAATAGTAAAAGTCCAATGGCAGAACAAAAATCTGGATGATTTGTGATTGCACAGGAAATAGTGGTCCAGAAGCAATGGTAGAATTTATATGATTACTGCTGTCAGAGCAAGAGTTGAAAAGTGGGGAGTGGGAAGCGGAGGAGGCATGTTAGGATTTTTTTTAAAGAAAGAAAGCAGCTTTTATTATATTTACACCCAACAAAATTTCAAAGACATTCCTTATTTTATAGATCAGAATCTTGGATAGGTAATGTAGCTCTAAGGAGTGGGGAGAGATGGGGGAGAACATTCTAGTTCCTGGAGTTGAGAAATGAGGATATAAACTATGTATGGGGAAACTATGTTTCTGCCTTTCTAAGTTCTCCTCTCCAAGGGAAATGGGTAGGGTAATACAAAAGTGATGCGGCTGATTTAGCTTAATGATGTGGCAACAGCTGATGTGCTTTAGGAAAAACACCAAATATTGTGTTTGGCCATGTGAAGAATTCACAATGGCTATTCTCTTTGGCAAAAGGTAGGTTCATTTATGAGAAAAGGTTACAATAGACACATCGACAATATACAAGAGATACAATAGACACTAGGAATGGTAAATGTGAAATAGAGTGGGAGAGCATATAAAAGACAAATCTTAGGGGAACTTGCAATTTCCCAGTAGAAAGGCAATACCCCATGAGGTTGGATCATGCCCTTTGCTGGAAATCTTAAAAAGAATTTAGCACTCTAAAAGACTTAGATAGGGAGGAGAAATGAGGTTGAGGAGCCTAGTGGGTTTAGGAGAGACTCCCTGTGGCATGGTGGAGGGGTAAGAGGAAAGACACCATGAGACAGAGTGATGGCGGATTGACCCAAAGCCAGCCAACAAGATATGGGTAGATTTACAGGAAAGAATTTAACCTCAAGAATTTGACATAACTTGGATTTCTGATGGGATTACCATTACAAAAGGTAGAATTACAGCTAAACTGATCTCTATCTGAATCTTCTTGCTTGCTTGCTCCAGAGAAAAATTTGATCCCTGGTCTAGGTTCTCTCAGTCAACTACAGCCACTATTCAAAACTTTGTCTACAGGGTCCAGGCTCTTTCTGCCAAACCAAAAATGGCCTTCTCTCTGTTCCTCTATGTAGCATTCTAGCTGCCATATCTATACCTTTTCATAGGCTATCCCATCTGCCTGGAATGCATGTCCTCTTCACTTCCATATCCTGGAAAGAATCCCTGCTTTCTTTCAAAGTTCACCTTAAACTCCATCTCTGAAGTGAGGCCTTTCTTGAATTTCCCTAGCTGCTAATAGCTCTCTTCCCCAGCAATTTTTTCTTTCATTATATATGTTTTTCATATACTTTGTGGACTTCATGGACTTCATTGAACATGAAGAGGCTATTTTGTTCAATAGAATGGAAACTCCTTGACTGAAAGGACCAATTCATGCTTCTCTTTCTATCCCAGTGAATAATCTATTGCCAAGAATACAGTAGATAATTAATAAATGCTTCCTGATTGATTGCTGGCATCCGGAACTCTTTTCTGGCATCAGAAAAATCTAATGGAATTGTAGCATAGTGTTAGATGCCTTTCATAAGTTGCCTTGACAGGGAAGACCCCAACTTACTCCTGTGCAACATCTACTGCCTGTCTCTTGCTCTTGGGGTGTTAAAGAGGGAAGGTTCTAGATTTCTCTGCTCCATAAAAAGGAAGGGAAGCTCTCATCTCAGCCCTGTTTATCATCCACTACCTAACTCTTGCTCTTGGGTTGTTAGAGAAAATTCAAAATTTCTTTATTGACAAAGAAGCAAAAGAGTTTATCTTGCATGGGAACACAAAGATAATTGCACCCAAATATATGAATTTTTCAATCTCAGTGCTAGAACTCATAATTGTTGCTTAGGGTTGACAAACTGAAATTTGTTTCTCAAAAATAAATAAATACATAGCTAAGTAGATAAACAAATAGATGAGTGAATGATTAAATAAATTAATTAATGAATAAAAATTTTGTCATTCCTACTAAAAAACCAAATTCAGTGTCTGCTAGTTTAAAACATAATTTAGCATCTATTCTATGACCCCTCCTAAATAATTGAGGAAAGAAAAAAAAGGGGGGGATTATGTAGGGTATAATGGAAAGAGAGCCAGATTTAAGGTCAGAAGAAATCTTTGATCATAAGATTCAGTAATTTAAAGATTTTAATAATTTAAAAGTAGAAGAAATCCCACTCCCCTAATTTTGTAGATCTTTTCTCTACCTTCATATCTTCTCCTCCTTTGCTTCTTCCTTTTTATAGCCCATTTTATAGATGAGAAAACTGAAGTCAAGAAAATTATATGAAAGCTTGTAAGTAAAAGAGATGAGATTCACAATTAGGTTGGATAACAGGGCCAAAGGATTATAGGTCTAGGGGATGAAGAAATTTGAGACCCAAGACATAGTGATAGGATCACACGGGCAATAAATATCTTTTTTTTGTTTGTTTTTGTTTTTGTTTTTTAATAAAGCTTTTTATTTACAAAACATATGAGTGATTTTTCTACATTGACCTTTGCAAAAACTTTTTTCCCAAGCTTTTCCCCTCCTTCCCCCCACCCCCACCCCTAGATGACAGGTAATCTAGTACATGCTAAATAAGATAAATTATATGTCACATACAATACATGTATACATATCTATACAGTCATCTTACTGCACAAGAAACATCAGATCTAGAAAGAGAAGAAAAAAAAACAACCTAAGAAGGAAAACAAAATGCATGGAAATATTCACAGAAAGCGTTAAAATGCTGTGTTGTGGTTCACACTCAGTTCCCACAGGCCTCTCTCTGGATGAATATGACTATCTTCATTGCTGAACAACTGGTTTGAATCACATCATTGTTGAGGAGAACCATGTCCATCAAAATTGATCATCGTATAGTCTTGTTGCTGTGTATAATGATCTCCTGGTTCTGCTGATTTCACTCAGCATCAGTTCATGCAAGTCTTTCCAGGCCTCTCTGAAATCATCCTGTTGGTCGTTTCTTACAGGACAATAATATTCCATAACATTCATATACCATAATTTATTCAGCCATTCTCCAATTGATGGGCATCCTTTCAATTTCCAGTTTCTTGACGGGCAATAAATATCAAAAATAGAATTTGAACACAGATTCTCTGGCTTCAAATCAGTTGCTCTTTCTACAATACCTTTAGTGGACAATCCTGGCTCTGGTTCTTGCCAGTTGTATGACTACTGGCAAGTCATCCACTTCTCAGAGACTCATTAGTTATCTGGAAAGTGGAGGGGGTAGGACTATGTAGGCTAAAAGCCCTTCCCACTCTAATAATCTGTGCTGAATGTGAAGGTAAAGGACCTAGATATAACTGTTAGCTCTCCATTTATTATGTATGTGACCTTGGGTAAATCAATGAATGTTTTCAGGAACCTCCAATATACACCTATAAAAATGAGGGGATTAGTTTGGATAACTTCAAAGGGATTTTCTAGCTCTAAATCTAAGATGCCATGATTTATGATGAGATGGCTTTATGATAAGATCCCTCAAAATTGGCTATTTACTTGTTGGTGCCAGGGATTACTTTCCTAGCTTCCTTCTTTCCTTGTAGAATCCATCTTGGGCAACTACATTGGGGCCCTAAATGGCCATCTGTGATGAAATTACTTTGAGTCTCCTTTGAAAATTGTTCTTATGGTATTTTTTTTTAAAAAAAGGTTCTTCATGTTGTGTTCTGTTTAGCTTAGCTGGAAACTGAGAAAAAGAGATAGAATCCCTTTAAAAACAGAGAACCAGAGGTTTCTGAACCTGTTTGTCATGGTTGCCAAGGGAACCAGTAGAAGAACTGTTTAATGTGTAAATCTCATCCTTGTTTTTAAATTAGCAATTCTAGTAGCTCACTTTTGTTGTAGTCCTTTCCTGAAAATAGCGTTATGAGTTCAAGTAATATAAATATTTTGTGTTATCCCTACTTCACAGATGAAAAAACTGAGGCTTACTAAAGTAAAATGTTTTGGTTAAAGTCTTATATCTAGTCCAGCCAGATCCAGGGCTAGAATTTCTGATCTCAGGTCCAGTGCTTTTTCATTACATTTTTTTGCTTCTACAAATATTAGCTTTAAGTCTCAGAGGCTAATAAGCAGGGGGCAGTGGAGACTGCAATAAGCTATCTAGTAAGCATAATGCTTTCTCTTCCCTCCATCTGAGATTATATGATTCCTGCCTAGATAGATGAAGTGACATGGATCTCTAGTTTTTCTTTCAATATTTTGTTTCTTCTCCTCTGAGACTAAGAAAAAAATCTAATTTATTTTATTTTTTTTCTTGCTGCCATGGCCACATCTCAATAAAATTACAAAATGACCTAACTCCATCTTGGGCACTTTTTCCACCCTTTCAAGACCCTTCCCTCTCTTTACAATGCCCACCCCAAGAGCATCCAGAGTACTCATTCACTTCCTCTTTGCCAAAGGTATTAATTTCCTGAGCAATGTTATGATCTCTGGCTCACCATTTTTAGGGATTCCCATTCTGAATCCCTACTTTCCCCTCTCTGTCCCCTTAAGAGACATCAAGTTATGTTGAAGTAGACAAAAAGATTTTGCTTTTCATTCAAGTTATTTACTTTTTTTTTTTGCTTTAAAAATTTTATTTGTGTATTCATTTATAACCTGTCCTTTCTACTATCCCCACATTTGATCAAAAGAGAATGAAAATGAAAAAAACTCTCATTATAAACATGCACAGTCTGGTAAAATAAATTTCCACATTTAGCCATGCCCCAGAATGCATGCAGCTAGGTGGCAGTACATGGATCACCAGACCAGGAGCCCAGAAGATCTGAGTGAATTCAAATCCAGTCTCAGATACCCACTAACAATGTGATGTTGGGCAACTCACTTGACCTTTCTATCTGAGTTTCCTCATGTGTAAAATGGAAATAATAATAGCATCCATATCTTAAGGTTGTTGAGAAGATAAAATGAGATGAGATTTATAAAGCATTATGTGTGGATCAATGGAATAGATTGGGAGTACATAAGACATAATAGTCAATACCTATAGAAATCTCATGTTTGATAAACCAAAAAACTCAAACTTTTAGGATAAGAACTCTTTATTTGACGAAAATTGCTGGGTAAATTGAAAAATAGTATGGCAGAAATTAGGCATTGATCAACATCTAGCATCCTATATCAAGTTAAGGTCAAAATGCATTCATGATTAAGACATAAAGGGTGATATTATAAGCAAATTAGGAGAGCAAGAGATAATCTACCTGTCAGATCTGTGGCGAAAAAAGGAATTTATGGCACAAGAAGAACTAGAGAACATGGTAAAATGCAAAATGGATAATTTTGATTACATTAAATTAAAAGGTTTTTTGCACAAACAAAATAAGTGCAGCCAAGATTAGAAGGGAAACAGAAAGCTGGGGGAAAAAATTCAGCCAGTGTTTCTGATAAAGACCCCATTTCTAAAATACATAGATAATTGACTCAAAATTATAAGAATGTAAGTAATTCCCTAACTGATAAATGGTCAAAGGACATGAACCATTTTCAGATGAAGAAATTAAAGCCATTTCTGGTAATATAAAAAAATGTTCTAAATCACTATTGATTAGAAAAATGTAAATTAAGACAACTCCCAGGTACTACTTCACACATCTCAGATTAGCTAAGATAACAGGAAAAGATAATGATGGAGAGGATATGGGAAAATTGGGACACTAATACACTATTGGTGGAGTTGTGAAATGATACAACCATTATAGAGAATAATTTGGAACTATACCCAAAGAGCTATAAATTGTGTATACCCTTTGATCTAGCAGTGTCACTACTGGGTCTGTATCCTAAAGATATCATAAAAGGAAAGGATCTACATGTGCAAAAATAATTGTAGCAGCTCTTTTTGTAGTAGCAAGAAATGGGAATAGGAGTGGACACCCATCAATTGGGGAATGGCTGAATAAATTATGGTATATGTACGTAATGGAATGTTATTATTCTATAAAAATAATGTGCAGGCTGATTTCAGAAAAGCCTGGAAAGACTTACATGAACTGATGCTGAGTGAATCGAATAGAACCAAAAGAACATTGTTCACAAGATTATGTGATGATTAACTGTAATGAAGTTGGCTCTTCTAGACAATATAGTGATTCAGGGCAATTGGATCACAGAATAGTATTTTCACCTTTTTTGTTTGTTTTTTTTCTTTCTCATGGCTTTCCCCCCTTTGTTCTGATTTTTCTTGGACAATATGACAAATATGGGAATATTTTTTTTAAATAGAGCATTATATAAATAAATGTCAGCAGATATGATTATGTCTCTCAAAGAGATGAGAAATCAAGAGATTTAGATCTGTCTCCTGTTTGGCTATATTTAACTATTGGACAATGCCTTAGTCACTTTATTTCTCCAAGATTCAGTTTCCACCTCTGCACAATTAGGAGGTTGAGTGACATAATCTCATAAAGTCCTTTATGGTACTAATCATGTCAGTTTCTATTTGGTAAATTTCTACATGGCCATGAGCTTGTCTTGGATTCAGAAAATCAGCATTGTAAAGAACGGCAACAACAACAACAACAACAACAACAACAAAAGACTTTAAGACACGGAACAGAGAATGTTAGAGCTTTAGGGACCTACTTATAATAGAAAATAACAAAACCATAAGGGTTCTGAGGATATAGAATATCAGACCTAGAATGATCTATGAACACTAAATTTTAGAATCATAAAGACCTTAGAACAGGAATAAGTAAAAGAAACTTTTGATACTAAGGAACTTTAGTCCAATCCTTTCTTTTAAAGATTAAAGAACTCTAGTCTAGAGGAAGGAATAATAACAATAACAATAATATTGTCTGGCATTTGTATAGTATATTAAAGTTTACAACACTTGCGTTTTACAAAAGGCTTGCACGCTTAATGTGACAGCTACATAGCATAATATATAAAATTCTGTACTTGGAGTCAGGAAGACCACAATTCAAATTCTGTCTTAAAACCTTGCTGGATGTGTGACTTAGGGTAAGTCAGTTACATCACTCAGTCTCTATTTTTCTCATATATAAAATGAGGATGTCTATTTCACAAAGTTGTGAAGATCAAATGAAATACTATATGCAAAATACTATTAATGTTAGCAAGATATTTATGCGCTATTTTCTTTGAGACTCACAACAATTCCATGGGGTAAATGCTCTTATTAGCACCATTTTCCTAATGAAGAAACTGAAGTAGAGAGAAGTGCCCAGAATCACAAAGCTAGTAAGTATGTGACATGTACTTTGAACTCAGATTCATTTTGAATTTTGAAGATTCATTCATATATGCTCAAATATATTTAACATTGGTGGCAGGAAAGAGGATTTTATGACTATGAAAACTTTTCTTTTGACAAGCCCCAAAGCCAAAAAGATTTTCCAGCTAAACCCAAGTTAAACAGAATGGTAAATATTAATTAGGACCCTCAGGTAGTAGAGTTTGTGACTGTATTTGGTTCCAAGTGTTTTATGTAAGACATAAATAACATTTTCTCTCCCCCCTTCCAGCCTGGTACCTACCCTGGATGTACTGCTGATGGCTTGGTCATCTACTTTCCTGTTGAGAGCTGAGAGTCATTCAGCTATTGTTAACAGGTATTCATCTGTACTCTCTGAAGCCTGGGAATATGTCATGATTCAAGGTCATTTGCTAAAACCCAGAGCCATCATTCCGGACTCTCAGAAAAATTAAGAGCAAATTTTGAGCTCTTGATGAATAGAGACATCTGTAACTAGTGATCTGTATGAATTAGGGAATCAGCTCTGAAGCCCCCAGGATGCACCTCCCTCCAAGGGCTTACTGCTTTGTTTCCACAACTATGTGATCTCTAAGGTCACTTCTGACCTCAACACTGTGATTCTGCAAAAGTTCTGAGTAATATATCATCATTCACTCTTCTTCCAGACCACTTCTCTCCCTCTCTCTCTCCTTTTCCTTCTCTTCCCTTTCTCTCCTTCTCTCTATCTCTCTCTGTCTCTCTGTCTGTCTCTGACTCTGTGTCCCTTTCTCTTTCACTTTTCTCTCACCCACCTCTATTACAAGCACCCACATAGCCAGTCCAACTCCCAATAGACTAACTCTGGGTAAGTTACTTGTAAAACATCAGTGTGGCCTTAATGGATGTGTGTGGGCATGTGTGAGAGGAGTGTGTTACACTGGAAACTAATAATGGGGAAGGTGTTTCCTGTGAAACATTCTATAAGCAGAACCAACAGATTTTTTTTCCCAGACAATTAAAATAACTATTTTGCTGGAAGAAATTGAATAGACACATGACTATTTATTAGGCATGTAAAATAGCAGACTTGTTTAGCAAATTGCATTGGGAAATTGGTTTGGCTTTGCCAGAGGCCAAATAAACCTTTTTGTAAGGAAATGGAGACTATTCATTTTGTATTTTAAGCTGGTCCTATCCTCCCTTTTACCTTCATCATGGTAGAAACCCAAGTCCCTTCTTTTTCAGAGCTAGAGTCAGAGGAAATCCATTGAAATTTTGCCTCTATTACTTGCTCCCTGTGTAATCTTGATCAAGTCACTTCCCATCTCTATGACTTGATTTCCTCTTCAATGTACACTCTCTTCCCAAAAATTTCTCATAGTTTACTTCCCTCATCTCTTCTGGAAGATTTGGTCCATCTCTGATGAGAACATTAACAAATTATAAATTCCTTGAATGTCAGTGTTGGAAGGGAACTTAAAACCAGAACATCTATGAGAGTTTAGTGTTTGTTTTTTTAAAATATTTTAAGAGGTGGGCTGTGGGAGTAAGAAATAATAAATATTTATAGGATAAATAAGGAATAAAGAAAGGAAATAGAACATAAAATGATCTATCTAGAAGGAACTTCAGACATTATCTAATCCAAACTTTCATTTTACATATGAGGAGCTCAGGTCCAAAGACAATCAAAGGAAAATAGAGTTAAAGCTAGATGGGACACGGAAGTAATCTAGTTCAACCTCCATATTTTATATTTTACTGAAGCCTAATAAGATTAAATTATGGAGTCACAAAGATAATAAATTTCAGGTGGGGGATATGAACCAAATTCCTGACTAAATTTGGTATTCTTTTCATAGTATTACATTAGGAATTAGCTTACTCACAGTCATACAACTAATAGGGGACAGTTAAAAATAGGCCTGATTTTTTCAGTGGTGACCCATAACTCTTAATCCAAACCCTATAGATCAAACAGTTTCTCTTTTTCATTTTCTTTCTATGTTTTTGTCCTTGTCCTCCTCTCTCTTCTCTTCCTCTTCCCTCCTTTCCCTTGTATTTTCCTTTCCTCTCCCCTTCCTACCCTCTTTTCCCTTCCCCACACTTTTTCTTCTGTTCCCTCTCCTCCCTCCCCTTTTCTCCTTTTTCTACCTTTTCTTCCCTCTTTTCTTCTTTCCCCTTCCCCTCCCTTTGTTTTCCCTTTTTCTCCTTTCCCCTCTTCCCTTCCCTCTCCTTTTTCCCCTTCTCCTCTCCTCTCTTTTTCTTTTCTCTTTTTCTCCATCTTAACAAATACATTTAACTTGTTCACATCATGGACGGTTGATATGGGATTGGAAGTGAAACACAAGTAAGTAAATTGTAGAAAGAATGAATATATCATTCTGATTGCAAATAAAACCTTCCTGCCTCCCTCTGATTACTTTATGTAAAAGGCCCCATAGGAGAGACCCTGGGAGGGACAGCTTCCACAGTGTAGGAAATGCATGCTTCATGAGGCAGGATTTCCAGAAGTCGCTAAGCCTCAGTGTCAATGATCCAGGCACTTTGGCAAGTGAGACATAGAAAACAGAACTATATGTATGGGATAATGTCATGTTCCCTTTTCAAAGAAACTCAAGGAAAGAAATTACTTTTAAAAATTTTAATATAGAGAAAGCCCAAAAAGTAGGAACAAGTAGAAAAGAAGTGTCAATATCCAGATAACTAAAAAAGGTTTTTGTTACCTGTTGCTTCTTCCTCTTCCAGGCAGTGGCCCAATCATGCTCTGATGTTGGTAATCTGGTCTCTTTCATCAGGTCAGGCTATTAGTGACTTAAATGCTAGTTGGTGACAGTTATGAAAAGATGATGTGAACTGAAAGCTTGACACCTCTAATTGGTGAGACACTGATCCCTGTTTGATTCTGACTTCTAAGTTGTTGCCTCCCTTGGAACCTACTGATTCTCTTCCAGGTCCAGAACACATGGTCTTGCCTGAGAATGGGGATTCCTTGGAATGGTAACCAATGCTTTGTCTATCTCTGGTCAATGTGAAGGAGGCCTGAGCCATGAAATAGAAAATATCAGATTGATTTAATTATCAGTCCTTGTGCAGTTCTAAAGGCTCCTCCTTCTACTCTCTGTCCATCATCTGGACCAGAGGAGTGCTAATAAAGAAATTTTATGATCAATTTGGGATAGAAGTAAAGGAAATTATTTTTCTCTTATATTAAAAACCAATTATTAATTAGGATTCCTCATTCATGGACTAGCCCTTCTAGGTCAGTCAGTCAGTTTCTGAAGGACATTGCCGATAGGTGAGATTGGCTCAAATCTCCTGATTACATGCTTCCCAATCTTGGGCAGGACTGTACCCAGTGAGGAGACCTTACTTCTTTTAATCTAATCTAGATGAATTTCAGTCCTAAAGCATGAAGTTTATGCCTTCGCACCCCTTTATTAGGGTTTGGGTAATACAGCTCACAAAGGAGAAAACCAACTATAGTGCCTGGGTAAAGATGGATTTCTTTGACCAGATTGTTGGAGGCAGCTGAGTCTCATGATCAAGCCACATTTTCAGCAGGAGGAGCTAAAGATTTTTAGCCCATCCAAACCCTCATTAATTATTCACCAATTAGGGTTGATTTTCATCTGTCTGGGGTATCCCCTCCTTTCTAAAAGCATAGTAAGATATTTAGGTACCTCCATTAGCAGTCTGGTTATCAAGAGAGACTAATAATCATCAATTTATCAGTTATTGGTTTTTGGTTATTGCTTTTTCAAGGACATCTAGGTGAGGAATAAGATATAGATATAGATATAAGATATCTATATCTATGCATGTGTGTATATATATGCACATGTACATACACACATGTACTGATTTATATGTATTTGTGGATACACGCAGGGAAAGAAGAATAGCAACAGAAAGCTCTATAAGGGAAACAGAATAGATAATATGTATATATAAATTTCCATGCATATTTCTATAAATACTTACACTATATATATATTCATATATAATACATATATACATATTTGCCTGCATAAATACATACATAAGCACAAAAAGATATATAGATATAGATATCCATAGACAGATAGATGGATGACAGATAAACAAATTTCATCCTAGTTGCAGGTAAAACCTTCTTGCCTACCTCCGATTTACCTTCTCCAAAGGGCCCCATAGGAGAGACTTCAGGTGGGACAGCTTTCCTATCTTAGGGCAGACACACTTTCATGAGGCCTATCTACCAGCAAAAGTTTCCAGGAGAGGAAAGAAAGCCTCATTATCAGTGATGTAGGTACCTTAGAATTTTATAGATAGCAAAGAAAACTCCATGTATTAGGATAATGCCATGTACCTTTTCAAGGACATCTAGGTGAGGAAATATAAGATATTTATCTATATGTATGCAGCTAGCTAGCTATAATACATTTATATACACATATACATAAACACATGTACTGATTCATATATAAGTATTTGTTTTTACATGGAGGGAAAGAAGAATAGCAACAGAAAGTTAAAAAAAATAATGAGATGCCACAAGGGAGCCCATGATCTTTATTTTTCAGATAATGTTCAGAGGTTAAGTGACTCGACCAAGATTATATACCCAGCACATAGCTAATAAGTGGCAGACCAATATTAGAACTTAGGACTTATGAGTCCCTGTCCACTATGAAAAAAGGTAATTCACCAGCTTAAAAATGTTATGTCATATCACTGTGATAAGGCTCTATGGAAGATACTTATTGAACAAACTAAAATGAATTCATTTAGCTGCCTTGCCAGGATTCAATTTTTATATTTGCAAAATGAGGCAAAAATAAGGACTAGATGATTTTTAAGGTTTCTTTCATCTCTTCTATTGTGCTGTAATAAGCTAAAGTCACTTCTAGATCTAGCATTCTATGTTCCACATACTATGGTGCAGTCCACATACTATATGTAGTTCTATGACCTCAAGTCCTATAGCTCTAAAGTACTATGTTCTGTATTCTAATTTCTCCTCTAGGTCTAACATTCCATTAATCTATGATTCTATGCTTCTGTAAAATCTGACACCATCCTCTCAACTTCCAGTTATCTTTTGAGTTATCCAGTATTGAAGCCATGCTGCTATATTGAGTGAGAGTCTTTAAGTACTTTCTACAAATCAGTGCACTTAACTCTGGGGATACAAGCAAAAAAGTAAGTCAGTACTTACATTCAAATAAAGGAGATAACACTTATAAAAGGGTTCAGCTGCAGGTCCCAGTTCCATGGTTTGCAAGGGCTCATTGCCCAAACAAATGGCCTTTAGCAGCTGATTTGACTGATGACATTTCATCAGTTTCTAGTGTTGAACTATTTGACAGTGGCAAGAATTTTCTTTTATGGGTATTTAGTAGCTCTACTTGGAGCAATTACAGAAGCAGTTGCCAAACTCCTCCCATAAGGGTCTACTGTTTGAATAATGGTTGAGGAGAAGCAAAACCAATAGTGTGAGGGAGGGAGTTAGTATAACTCCCAGGGCTCTTGGACTTAAGAATAAATTGGAAAGAACAATGGATTTGGAATCAATTCTAAACCTTCCATTGATTCATTATGTGATCCCTACAAATCATTTCAACTCTTTGGGTCTCAGTTGAGAAAACTAGATGAAACTTTATGATATTATAATCCTATGAAGCATCAGACTTTGGGGGTCTGAAATCCTGCCAGGCAATATGAAGAGAAAAGGGAATAGTTTGAAAAGATACTTAAGGCACAAACTAATAATAGATTAGCTACTCAGTAGTAAACCTCAGGACCTCAGAACAATCTGAAAACCTGTCTGTAAGCAAGTTTGAGCAAGTTAGTTGAGGGTTAAAATTCAAATGTAATGTAGTCAGCTATATGAGAAAGACAGCTTGAAAAACTATTCATATTAATTAATTATATTTCTTCAGGTTATTAAATAGTATCACTATGTTCCTCTGATGTTACAGTTCTAATGTGGTTAGTGAGCCATCTTAGTGATACAGTATCAAATGTCTTTTTTTAAGAGAGACAAAATGAAAAAAGTTATTGTACAACAAAACCGATGCAGACAAGATTAAAAGGGAAACAGAAAACTAGGAAAAAATCTTTATATCCAACAGTGCTGATAAAGGCCTCATTTCTAAAATATAATGAGTCAAAATTATAAGATTACAAGTCTTCTTCAATTGATAAATGGTCAAAGAATATGAATAGACAAATCCCAGATGAAGAAATTAAAACCATTTCTAATCATATGAAAAAATTCTCAATCACTATTGATGAGAGAAATGAAAATTAAGACAACTCTGGTGTACTACTACATACCTCTCAGATTGCCTAAGGTGACAGTAAAAGATAATGATAAATTTTGGAGGGAATGTGGGAAAATTGGGACACTAATGCATTGTTGGTAGAGTTGTGAACTGACCTAACCATTCTGGAGAAGAATCTGGAACTATGCCCAAAAGGCTGTCAAAGTAAGTATATGTTTTGATCCAGCAGTATTTCTACTGGGCGTGTATTTCTAAGAGAATAAAAAAGAAAAACTGTTTGTTGCAGCCCTTGGTGTAGGTAGGGACAAGGAACTGAAAACTTAGTTGGGAAATGACTAAGTTATGTTATATGAATGTTATGGAATATTATATATTCTATAACAAATGATCAACAGGATGATTTCAGAGAGACTTGAAGAGACTTACATGAACTGATGCTAAGTGAAGTAACTAGAACCAAGAGAACATTGTACATAGCAACAATAAGATTACATGATAATCAATTCTGATGGATGTGGCTCTTTTCAACAATAAGGTGATTCAGACTTGTGATGGAGAGAGCCATCTGCATCCAGAAAAAGGACTCTAAGGACTGACTGTGGATCACAGCATAGTTTTTTCACCTTTTTGTTGTTGTTTGCTTGTTATTTGTTTTTTTTTTTCTAATTTTTTTCCTTTTTTGATCAGATTTTTCTTGTGCAAGTGATAAATATGGAAATATGTATAGAAGAATTGTGCATGCTTAACATATATTGGATTACTTGCTGTCTAGGGGAGGGGATGAGGAAGGAGAGAGGAAAAATTTTAAAATACAAGATTTTGCAAGGGTAATATTGAAAACTATCTTTACATGTATTTTAAAATAAAAAGCTATTAAAATAAAAGAAGAAGACAAATATGGATAAACAATCAGATAATTCCATCACAATTATATACTGCAAATTGTTTAGCCATTCCCCAGTTAATGGGCATCCCCTCAATTTGTAATTCTTTGCCACCACAAAAACAAATTTACTATAAATATTTTTTGTACAAATAAGTCCTTTCCTCTTTTTTCTTTTTTTTTCTTTTTTTTGAGCTCTCACATACAAACTTAGTAGTGGTTTTCCTGGGTCAGAAGGTATGCAGTTTTTTAGCCCTTTGGGCATAATTCCAAATTATCTTACAGAATGGTTGGACCAATTCACAAGTCCAACAGTGCATTAATGCATCTATTTTTCCACTTATTTTCTTTTTCTGTCATGTTATCAATCTAATAGGTCAGCATCTTTTTAAAAATTAGATTGTTATTATGTACCAAGAATTTTGCTAGTTTTGAGAATACAAAAAGCAGAAACAATCCTTGCTTTCAAAGAGCTTAGGTTTCAGTGAAAGACACACACAAAAGAACACTGAGTAAGCATGAGCCACAGTAGCCATGATGCCTCATTAATGCAAAAGTGTTAGCTGGCTCTTTCCTTCTCTTCCTATTCCATAGTTACATTGCTTTGCCAATAAAGAATAATGAGGGCCTACCTAAAAGCATTTTAGCCTACCTAAGCATAGGCCTACCTAAAAGCATGGTTTAAAGTGGGTTCAAATATTAGTTTTACTACTTACCCTCTCTGTGATGATTGTTCTGGGTGAGGGAAGTTTTGGTGATTAATTAACATCTAAAGATCACTGCTAATATAGCAAAGTGATATAATTAAAAACCCACTGGACTTACTGGTAGTTTGAAAAGAAACTTTTCATTTTCTTTCTTTTTTTTTTGATGTTTCTGGGAGTATTCTTTGAATTTCATAAGGCTCATGTGTGCTATGCTGCTTCTGCTTTAGATATGTCCCTTCTTTGAATCTCTAGCCCTATGTCAGTCCCCTGGGCTTTGCTAACCAATATATGGCTTCTCCATGCCTATGACATCACTAGTGATCAATCAGATGAAACTTAATGAAATATTGCTGCCCCTTGACCTGAACTCCCTACTGCTCCATAAAAGTAATAGTAGTAGTAGTAGTAGTAGTAGTAGTAGTAGTAGTAGTAGTAGTAGTAGTAG
>JAJPUD010000713.1:513459-533797 GCA_023553655.1 Myrmecobius fasciatus
ATATATATATATATATATGTATGTATGTATATATATACGCATATATATGCATATATATATGCATATATATGTGTATATATATATATATGCATATATATATATAACTTTTTACTTAATATTTTCCCCAATTACATTCAAAACATTTTTTACATTTGTTTTTAAGATTTTTGAGTATTTGATTCTCTCCCTTATCCATAATTAAGAAACCATATGAAGTTACACAAAACATTTCCATAAAGATCAAGGTTGTGAAAGAAAACATAGATCTCTCTCTAATGAAAATAAAAACCCTCAAGAAAAATTATTTAAAAGAAAGAGAGCTGGGGGTAGCTAGGTGGCACAGTGGATAGAGTACCAGCCCTGAACTCAGGAGGACCTGAGTTCAAATCTGGCCTCAGACACTTAACATTCCCTAGCTGTGTGACCCTGGGCAAGTCACTTAACCTCAATTGCCTAAACAAAAAGAAAAAAATAAAAATAAATAAAAATAAAAAATAAAAGAAAGAGAGCAATAGAGAGAGAGAGAATGCTTCAGTCTGTACTGCCATGATCAATTCTTTTTTCATCATAAGTTCTTCAGAGTAGATATGGACAAATATGCTACTGAGCATAGCAGAGTCATTTACAGCTGTATACCCCAGTATTTTTTTTTGTACACAGTATATTTTACTTTGTCTATAGAGGACTCTGTGGTGTGTTTTTTTTCCTGAGAGCATTCTGCTAATCATTTCCCAAAGAACAATAATATTCCATCACAAACACATACCACACTTTATTGAGCCATTACCCAATTGATGGGTATCCCCTCAATTTCTAATTTTTTTGGCCTGAGAAGAGAGCTGCTATGAATATTTTTTGTACATATAGGTCTTTTTTTGTTTCCCCCCCCAAATATCTTTTGATATTCATGCCTAGTAATGGTTTTGTTAGGTCAAAGGATATGCATGAATTTATAGCTCTTTGGGCACAGATCATATTTTTTGATCATTTATCAACTGGAGCATGAGTCTTGTTTTTTATAAATTTGACTCAGTTCCCTCTGTTTGAGAAATGAGGCCTTATCAGAGAAAGTTATTTCGAATTTTTGTTTTACAATTACTATTTATTCTCATTCTCCTTTTGTCCTGTCCCTCTGAAAAAATATTAAGCTACTGATCACTCCCTCCCCCAACATGCCCTCTCTTTTATCATCATCCCCTCCCTTCTCATATTTCATTCCTCTCCTATTATCCTATAGGGTAAGATAGATTTCTATACCCCTATTGAGTATGAATGTTATTTTCTATTTGAGCCAATTCTGATGAGAGTAAGGTTCACTTAATCACCCTTTCCTCCCTTTCCCCCCCTCTACTGTAAAATCTATGTCTTGTCCCTTTCGTAATGATAGGTAATTTGCACCATTCTACTTCTTCCTTTCTGTTTCTCCCAGTATATTTCTCTTTCATCCTTAATTTCATCATTAAAAAAAAAGATATTATCCCTTCATATTCAACTCACACCTGTGCCCTGTATCTATATATCCTCTTTCTAACTACCATAACAGTGAGAATGTTCTAATCAGTAGCAAATATCATCTTCTCATGTAAAAACGTAAACAGATAAACGTTAAGTCCCTTATGATATCACTTTCCTAATTACTTCCTTAAGCTTCTCTAGAGTCCTATACCTGAAAATCAAATTTTACATTCACCCTTGATCTTTTCATCATGAATGCTTGAAAATCCTGTTTCATTAAATGACCATTTTTTCCTCTGAAGAATTATACTCAGTTTTGCTGGATAGGTGATTCCTGGTTGCTCTCTAGAATATTATATTCTGAGCCCTCTGGTCTTTTAACGTAGAAGCTGCTAAATCTTGTGTTATCCTGACTGTGGCTCCACTATACTTGAATTGTTTCTCTCTGGATCCTTGTAATATTTTTTTCCTTGACCTAGGAGTTCCAGACTTTTCTTTAATATTCCTGGGGATTTTTATTTTGAGTTCTCTTTCTGGAGGTAATTAGTGGAATCTTTCAATTTCTCTTTTACCCTCTGGTTCTAGAATTTCAGGACAATTTTGCTTGATAATTTCTTGAAAGATTATGACTTGTCTCTTTTTTTGATCATGACTTTCAGGTAGACCAATGGTTTTTAAATTATCTTTCCTGGATCTATTTTCTAGGTCAATTGTTTTTTCAATAAAATATTTCACATTTTTCCCTATTTTTTCATTTTTTATTGTATCTTGGTTACTCATAAAGTCATTAGCTTCCATTTGCTCAATTCTATTTTTTAAGGAATAATTTTCCTCAGTAAGCTTTTGTACCTCCTTTCCTAATTGGCCAGTTTTGCTTTTTAAGGCATTCTTCTCCTCAATTAGTTTTTTGTATTTCCTTTTACATCTCTCTCAATTCTTTTGCTAATTTTTCCTCTGTCTCTTTCAAAGTCCCTTTTGAGCTCTTCCATAGCCTGAGTCTAATTCTTATTTTTCTTGGAGGCTTTGGATATAGGAGCTTTGATTTTGTTATCATGTTCTGAGTGTGTGTTTTGATTTTCCTTGTCACCATAATAACTTTCAATGGTCAGAAACTTTGTTTGTTGTCTGCTCATTTTCCTAGCCTATTACTCAACTTTTAATTTTTTGTTAAAGTAGGGCTCTGTTTCCAGAATGGAGGGTGAACTGTCTCTAACTTCAGGCATTTTGTTCAGCTGTTTTCATAGATCCTTCTAGGAATCTGACCACTCTTTTCTGTCCTGGAGCTGCTAGCTATATCTCCACCCCACTGTAGCTGTAAGATCTAGTATGCTGACTGGGCTGGCACTGGGATTGCACACCAGACTCCAACCCCACTGCCACAGATCCTCTCTGATGACCTTCAGGGTTCTCCCTGATATCCCCAGTCTGAGAGGTCCAGAAGCCTCCAGCCTTGTTGCTGATTCAGAAGTCCTGCCTTGCTGATGCTGGGGTCCAGGTCAAGGTTTAGGACAGGGCCAGGGCCTGGTCTGTGCTGGGATTGCTCAGTAGGCTCCCATTCTGGTTCCACAGACCTTTTTTGCTGACTTTCCAGCTCCTCTTTGGTGTCTCTGGGATGAGAGGTCTGGAAGCCACCAGAACTGCCATTAATTCAGAGGGCAGTCCTGGGCTAGGTTGGGGCTGGATTCAGCTCTGCACTGGCATGGCCTGTACCAGGACTCTTAACTCCCATCCTGATATCACAGACCTTTTTTGCTGAGCTTCTAAGTTGTCTTCTGCTAGAAAATGTTCTACTCTATCTTTTGGGTGTATTCTAATGCTCTAACATTTATTTAGAGTCATTATTTAAAGAAATTTGGAACAGTTTGAGGGAGAACTTGGGCAAATTCCTGCCTTTAGTCTGTCATATTGACTACCATTCTTTTAGTTTCTTTGCTAGGAAAACTCCAAATGAGATCTGACATGTTTGAAATGATTGACAAGAAAATCACAAGAGTATTTTTAGTTTGAAAATTCAATGTTCTATGTCCTAAAATCCTTCCCAGCTCTGATAATTCATGTTGCAAAGTACTCTCCAGCTTCAATATTTGATATCCTATACTCTAAGGATCATTGCAGATCTAGCATTCTATGAGTTCATTTTTCTAGGAGATCAAACCACCTATATCTATTTCTTTTCCCTTGTAATATAATGAAGTAGCAAGAAATAAAGCATTTTAAGGGTGCCCAACATTTAGTTTGTACTACCTATTCTGCTAGGTACTTATTGATAGCTTTTAAGGAATAAATAGCTATTTTACATGTAATTACATTTCAAGAAAGTGAAATAAGGGGGAAAAGGATATAATTATGAGGACATTTTATTAAGATATTATTTAATGTTATTGACACATTGCACACAAAGTCAAAAAATGTGCAAATCAATACATAGCTACATCAATGTTTAATCTACTTTCAGTTTTTTGCTGGAGTATTTAATTAACTTGTGATATGGAAAATTGCTACAAGTGCACTGGAAATTAATGTTGGGAAAAGAAAAATCAGTGATTATGTGATTCTAGAATCTTAAGAAAAAATATGGGATAGGAAACTTTAGGCATGTCATGTAGAGAGAGATAGCAAACTTGGAAATCAGGGAATTATGCTGACAGATGATAAGAAACATTCACATTTATATTTGATTCTTTGAGCATTTTCTCATGTGATCTTCACAGCAACCCTGAGAAGCCAAATGTATGTGTGGCTCAATATAAGGCCAAATTTCCTAATAATTAGAGCTGAACAAAGTGAAATGGGGTCCTTTGGGAAGTGGTGTCTTCCCATCACAGTAGGCTTTTAAGCAAAGGCTGGATGATCACCCTCTGGGGATTCAATTGAATTCAATCTAGCTATCCTCTATTAATCAGGCACTTAGATTGTAGGTTAGATACAGATTGGATGGCTTGGAGTTCTTAAGTTTTGATGCCATAGCTTAAGAACATTGATAAACTGTTGAAAATTCAAAGGTGGACAACTAAAATGGTGAGGGGCTTGGAATTCATGATAAATAATAATTGTTTGAAAGAATTGTGTTTAGACTGGAGAAAAAGACAAAGGGAGGACTTGACTGCTTTCTTTAAGTATTTGGGGGTCTATAAAGAGGAAGGAAGAGGACTTGCTTTGCTTGGTCCTGGGACATAATCTAGGGCAAAGAGAAAAATTTAGATTTGAAGTCAAGAAAAAAAAAAAAACAACAGCTACCTAACAATGAGACCTAAGAGAGAAATGCCTTGAGAGGTAGCAAGCTTTCTCATCTTGAGGACGTCTTCAAGCAGAAACTGGAAAGCCATTTATCAAATATTTACAATATTTTGGTATACAAGTTGAACTAGGTGACTATCATTGTAACCCCCAAATCTCAAATTCTGTGATCCCATGGTTTCCAACTTTGAGATTTACCATGTCTTCAAATGGGGAAGCTGAGGTTGAGAGTAATGCAATGATTTACCCAAAGTTACCATGTCACCTGGAGGCATAGCTGGGATTCAAATCCCAGGTCCCTTCACATCAAATTTTGTGCTTTATCTACTATTTTCTATTGCTTGGGATATGTAAAGCTATTGGCAACAGAGGTTTCAAGAATCTCTTTGCAATCCAATCTAGTCTTAGGCATCTTAATGGAAGAAAAATTAATAGTTCTAAGGTCTTCTCAAACAAAAAGTACATTTTTGCTGCTGGTGAAATCCCCCCCCCCGCAATGCAATTTAGAGTTTGAATTTTTTTTTTCCTTTTATAGATGATCTTTCCTTTTGATTTATTTCTAGAATCCCTCTTTATCTTCTTAAGTACAACATGTATTCTATTTAGAGTGAAGAGACTCCAATAGATTGCAATCTGCATTGCTTTGGAGAATGCATGTAATCAATTCACATGATATAACTTGGTAAAATCTTCTGATGCTTCATCCTGGCATGGAGATGGCCCTGGCTTTGAAAGATATGCTAACAGAGCTCAAACTCAAGCAGTTCCCACAAAATGAGAAAAGTTATAAGTAGGTTCCAATGAAAGATGTTGGTCAACAAATGTTTATTAAGCATTTGCTACATGTCAAGCACCATACTAAAAATCTCTAGAAGTATTAAAACAACAAAAACAAAAACAAATCAGGTGAAAAGAGTCCCTGCCCTCAAGGAGTTGACATTCCAATGGCAAGACAACATAAAAAGAACTTTGTACATACAAAATATATGCAGAGTAAATGGAAGATAATCTCAGGAAAAAAAAGACCCTAACATTGAGGGTACTGAGAGAGGTCTCTTGCCAAAGGTAGGATTTCAACTTATTCTTAAGGATGAAGAAACTCCTTCTATCCATAAGAGTCAGCACCTTATCTGTAAATGAGATCATCTTAAACCACTACATTGAGAGATTAAGTGACCAATTAGACCAGGTTTATAAATCCTGTATATGTCAAAGATGGAACCTGAAACCCAAGTTTTTCCTGGCTCCAGGACTGTTATATACATATTATAAAATATGTGTGTATATGAATGTATATGTAGATGTGCCTGCACATATGCACATAAACACATCAATCACACACATGTTTATAAGTGTCATATATAACATATTGGATACTCATGGACACTCATACTTCATATAACTGCATTGTGCATATAGTCACAATGTATATCTGTCTATATATGTGTACATACATATACACAGCTGCATCACTGACAAGTGTGTATGTTTATGTATTAATATACTGGTGCATCTATGCACACACAATATAAACACAAGCTTGAATATAAAACCTGTGCTTCCAATGCATTTATATCTATAGAAACATATCTGCATACATGTATGTGTGTGTCCTCTAAAAATACAGGTGCATTGGGTATATACATGTGTGTATAGGTTACATATATTTATATATTATATAATCCTTATATATGTGTAAATAATGCATAAGATAGATTATGTATACAAAAGATAGCCTATGTCTATACATAATACATAAGATAGACTGCTTCATTCCCTAATAGACTATAAACCCCATGAGGGCTAATATCCCAACTTAACTAAATCCCATCAAATACCTATCAAAGTACCCCATACCAAAACTTCTTAAACTGTGGGTTGCATAAGGTGTCATATAGCTGCATATAAGGGTTGCAAGAAATCTGGCAACTGTTAAAAAGTATTAAATATTCCACCAAGATTGAATTCTTTATGTAAAAATGAATAAGCACATCCATTTCATTACTATGTAAATTTACTTTCATCTTTTATAAATGGTAAAATTATATATATATATATATATACCAAGGAATTGTTTTAAAATAAATTTATTTATAATTTATTATCAGTAAATGTTTGATTTGTATACATATTTTATATACCTATATGCCCAGGATCATGAAAAACTTTCTTGGACAAAAAGCCTTCTCCAGTAGAAAAAGTTTAAGAAGTTCTGCTCTGTACCACATAGGTGATTAATTAGAAGCACTTAATAAATATTTGATGAATGAATGCTATGTCTCTACGAAAGTAATGTTGTAGTGATTATTGTCAAAAACCTTATCAGTATTCACTATCAGGGATGGAATTCCAAGTGGGCCAAGTGACCCAAAGTCTTATCACAAGACACATAGTCTCTTGAGAAGAGACATGGCTGAATCTTCAATTGAAGACAAGGGAATCACATCCAGTATCTATTTTTAAATTTACTTTGGTCAAAAAAAAAGAGAGAGAGAGAAAATAAATTTTAAAAAATAAAAATAAAATTTGCTTTGGTCACTGGTAGGAAGCTAGAAATGCTCCCCTGTAGGATCACATGTTCACAACCAGAGAACAAGGGTGCACTTGAAAGGCAATATGGCATAGAGGATAGAGTGTGGGGCTTGGGGTGAAGAACATTTGAGTTCAAATTCCATCTCAGGAACTTACTAGCCCCATTCCCCAAGGCAAGACATTTAACCTTTTAAGGCCCCTTCTAGATCTAAATTTATGAGGTACTACAATGCAATCATAAAAGCACAGAGAGAGTGATGACGAACTTGAAATGAAACTGTCTTTCTAAGATAAAACTTAGGAACCCACATAGAATAAACAAAAAGGATACACACAAACACATACATGTATGCGATATACTTCTGTGTATGTGGGTATGTATGTATAGATGTGTATATTTAAGTTAGTACTGAGTTGGCAACTGTAAAAAGTATCAAATATTCCAAGGTTTAATTCTTTATGTAAAAATGAATAAGTATATCCATTTCATTACTATGCAAATTTGCTTTCATCTTTAATAAATGGTAAGATTATATGTATACCAAAGAATTATTTTAAAATAATTTTTTGAATTATTTTAAAATTTATCAGTCGATATTTGATCTGTATAGCTACTTTATATATTTTTATACCCAGGTTTACATAAAACTTTCTTGGATAAAAAGGGGTCACTAGTAGAAACTGACTGGTTGACTGAAAGGTAAGAAAAGCAGCATAATGTAATGAAAAGAAGACTCCATGTGGATCATGAGGTCCACCTGTGAATTTTTCCTCTAATTTTGACTAACTGTAACCACTGGCAAGTTACTTAGCTTCTCTGACACTTTATTTCTTCATTTGTCAAAAAGAGATGATAATACTTGCTCTTCACACCTTGCGGAGCTATTATAAGGAAAATACTTGGGAAGACTTAAAGTGTTATTTAAATATGATTTATTATCATTATTGTGTGGTGTCTAAAATCTCCATCCAACTTGAGGTATTTACTGGGCAAGTCATTTAATCTGTTTGCCTCAGTTTCCTTTTCTGGATACTACTTGTTCCCAGAGTTGTTTTAGCATCAAATGAGATAATTGTAAAAAAGTGCTTAGTTCAGCACCTGGCACATTGCAAGTACATATATATATATATATATATATATATATAGCTTTTCTTATTAGAGTTAAAGGTTTATGCAGATAGGTCCCAAAGTCTGGAGGAGGTAACTTTAGGAATCATAGAGAGTAGAGTTCTTTTTCATAGGAGTGGAGAGTCAGGGATCAAGGAAGGACCATGGTAAACTTTCCCAGCCTTTGGTCAAGGGTGGTAACAGAAGGACTAATCTGAAGGCATGAAGGAAGAAATTCTCAGCCTTTATTCTGGGTTCTAGTCCTTGGAGATAGAGAAGCAAATGATGACAAGCAACAATTGGCAACCTTGGCCAGTCAGTTTGAAGCAGTGGAAAAGGAACCAAGCTGACATTCAAATCAGGACTAGACAGAAGAAATGTAGTCAGAAGGGAGAGTAGGAGCACAGGTTGAATGTCTTGCAGTTATAATAGAAGAACTGTGATAAATTATTAAAACTTTTGTAAGGTGTAAGTTGGAAACATCCTATCTATCCCCACCCTGAACTTTATGGGTCCATGTATTGCTTTATAATAAAAACTCTTTAAATCAATTTAAGAGGTTAGTATGTCCTAACTGGGGAACATATTAGGTATGTGTATATGTGTGTGTGGAAGTATTTGGAGAGGAAATCCCCATGGTCTTCCTGAAGCAAGCCCTTGGGTTTTAGGGGATTCTGAAAATTATTTGGATAAATATGTCCTACTATCTGAAGGAGAGACTGCTATCTGGCCTTGCTGGTAGGGAAAAATACTACTATAATCCCAACCCCTTCCACTACTACCACCACCACCACCATCACCACAAGCATCACCACCACTACTAGTACCACTACCACTATCATACTATTACCATCACCACCACCACTATGAAGAAAAGCTAACTAGCCATTATGCAATATGTTCTTGTAACCCACACTGTTCGATTCTCTCCTCTTCCTGGAGTACAGCTTTGCAAAAGTCTGGAGCCACGTTAGAGGAAAAGGAAAGATGTACATTGTGATGGAAAGAGGATGCAGGAAACAAGAGAATAATCATGCTTAAAATGAAGGAAATGATCTAGAATGTAGTGCACATTAGATTTTTGGAGGAACAGACATGAAGGAATGAGAAAGACAAAATGGCCATTGGAAAGGAGAAAGCCTGTTTCTGTCCTGGTAATCACCCTCCCATAAGAAGACTATCATTATCCTAGAGTGGGAACCAGCTCATGAATCCATGACAAACATATACACTATAGAAGGGCTATAGACATGGCAGAGAAGAATAGATAGTAGGTGAATTTGGGATCACCCCAAGGTTGAGGAACAAATATCTGATTCAGATCCTTGAAGGGCTCCACACTGCCCTCAAGGAGATATGAATCTTGGCAGCTAAACTGTATTCTTTTGTTTTTATTAAAGCTTTTTCTTTCTTTTTTTTAATTAAAGCTTTTTTATTTACAGGACATATGAGTGATTTTTCTACATTGACCTTTGCAAAAAAAAAATTTTGTTCCAAATTTTTCCCTTCTTTCCTCCTACCCCCCCAGATGACAGGTAGTTTAATACATGTTAAATATGTTAAATTATATGACAAAACTAATATGTATACATATCAATACAGTTATCTTAACTACACAAGAAAAAATCAGATCTAGAAAGAGAAAAAAAAAAAACAACCTAAGAAGAAAAACAAAATGTAAGCAAATATTCACAGAAAGCATTAAAATGCTGTGGTCCAAACTCAGGTCCCACAGGCCTCTCTTTGGATGTATATGACTATCTTCATCACTGAACAAATGGAACTGGTTTGATCACCTCATTGCTGAAGAGCAGCATATCCATCAGAATTGAATATCATATAGTCTTGTTGCTGTGCATAATGATGTCCTGGTTCTGCTCATTTCACTCAGCATCAGCTCATGCAAGTCTCTCCAGGCCTCTCTGAAATCATCTTGTTGGTCGTTTCTTACAGAACAATAATATTCCACAACATTCATATGCCATAATTTGTTCAGCCATTCTCCAATTGATGGGCATCCATTCAGTTTCCAGTTTCTTGCCACTACAAAAAGGGCTGCCACAAACATTTTTGCACATGTGGGTCCCTTTCCCTCCTTTAAGATCTCTTTGGGATATAGGCCCAATAGAAACACTGCTGGATCAAAGGGTATGCACTGTTTGATAACTTTTTAAGCATAGCTCCAAATTGCTCTCCAGAATGGTTGGATCCGTTCAGAGTTCCACCAACAATGTATCAGTATCCCAGTTTTCCCACATCCCCTCCAACATTTGCCATTATCTTTTCCATTCATCTTAGCCAATCTGACAGGTGTGCAGTGGTAAAAATCTTTTCATTTTCAAAAGATATGCATGGATAGTTTTTCAACATTGACCCTTCCCAAACCTTGTATTCCAAATTTTCCTCTTCTTCCCCCATCCCCTCCCCTAGATGGCAGGTAATCCAATATATTAAACAGTATTCTTTAAACTCTTGTATTGCCTTTGAGCTTATCTAAGGACAATAGACCCAATAGTACCCTGAACTGACCTCCTGAATTGTTCATTTAACTTGTCTGTAGACTAAAACATGACTAGATTACCTGGAACTAGAAAGAACTAGCCTATGTAGCACCTATGTAATTCTATTAATATAATTGGGATATTTTTCTTTTTTGCTTTTCTGGTTCTGAGCAAAGAATAGTAAATACTTAAGTGGTAGGCTTTATTATGCCATCCTTAGGAATGGCTGAGTTCCATTTGCAGATGGTAGAAGAAGGCAGAATCTTTCTTCTCCTCCTCTTAGCTCTCACCATGAGCAAGGGTATAAGCTATGAGTTTATTTTTACACAAATAAAATCCTTGGACTAATGAGACTAGCACTGTCACCTACAAGGAGGGATAGGATCAGTGGGTAGAGGTAGTTCTCTGGTAGACATAGAGGGCTAGGTGTTTCCCTAGGACACTTTTTAATACTGAGTGAAGCATATAATCACAGGGGACCAGCATCTGGTCCTTAACAACCAATATGGTCAGGAATCTAAGCAGTAGTGCTCCTGGTAGTTAAATCTATAAAGTGCTTTAAGACTTATTGATATTATATTACCACTACCAATAATAAAAAACAGGTTAGTTACATTTAAATATTGTTTTAAGGTTTACAAAATACATATATTGTTTTGCCACAAATTTGTGAGGCAGACAGTGCAAATATTTCCATTCCCATTTGGCAGATGGAGATATTGAGGCTCAAAAAAATCAAGTCAGTGACTTGTTTAAGACTCTCCAGCTAAAACTATCTAATGGTGAAGTTATAGGTGGCTTGTTGCAACATACAATGCCTTAGGGCACTATTTGCCTCCTTTTCTGTATTGTCTTATTCCTTTGGGATCTTCTCTATCTCTGTAGCTGGCCTGGATTCCTGATACTTTCCTTTCATCATCTCTTCAGTCCATCCTTCTGTTTGCATCCTGCCTGCTCAAGCTGCCTCTGGGGCATACAATCCCTGATATAATCAGCACCATCACAGTGCTGAATTACCTTATTTCTCTGTTGTTTGTCAGCAGGAAAGGGATTTATGATGGGGATGAATTCTTCTTTGTACCTTTCATCTATCCCCCTCTTTCCCCACCCCATACACCTACTCTTTGTATTGCTCTTTCTGTCTAAATCTATCAGCTTCCTGGAGTCTATGTATCATCCTCCTGCTTTGGCCTGCTCTGTTTCCCACCTCCACCAAACTCTTGCTTTGCTTGTCTTTCTTCCTCATTCACTTCCTCCAAGACAAACATGGATGACGAGTACTAAGAAGATGTTCTTACATTGCTCTTTGGCAGGGGAAAGAGGGAGGCTATTTAGGAGTGAGATGTGAGGATGATTCTCATTTATGTTTCGCAGGAGCTGAAATATGGCTGCAAAGAGCTCCAAGAGCTAAGCCCATCCTTTCCCCTCTGCAGAATTGAGCCATCTTTTTCCTAGTCACTGCCTGCCACCCTCGCTGAAAGGTTAATCTGTTCCCCTTCCCAACTAGTGCATTTATCATATGGAAGTGGTCTGTTGTGGAAAATATTGATCAAAAGCTTGCCTGTTTCTTTGCTGGGTTGAAATTGAGTGTTGCAGTCAATCAATTGCTCAACAATTGGTGCGGTATAAGGGAGACCCAGAGGCTCTGAATGTGCAAAGGTGATATCATAAGTGCAATTTGATCTTTCATTCATAGTCACTGGGCTTTGGGTTTGATCCCATTCATTCTTCAAAACTCCCTCTCTAACATATATCTCAGTCCAATGTCATTGCTTTGCTATTGTAATTGGCTTGAAGACTGAGAATTGTATAAATATATATTAAATATACTTCCAGATTACAAGTATCCAGAGGGAGCTTCAGTGAATTCTGTGTATGAAGATAATGACTGTTTCTGTATTGCTAATTTATATCTAAGGTCAGGGCAATGATAGAATTATAGAATGTTAGATAGAACTAGATAGAACCTGAACTCCAATTTCATTGATTCATTATAGTAATTGGCACTGGCTTGAAAATTGAGAATTGTAGACATATTAAATGTTGCTGTTCTTGTTGGTCCTTCTTTCTCAAAGATTAATGACATCTTTATTTGCAAGTGTACTGGATTTAAGCCGAACAGAATTGCACAAAGTCATAAGCCTCACATTCTCTTCCAATCATTAAAGTTCAGTTATAAGATAAAACTGGTTATGGCTTGGGATATCGAAATCAATGACAGAATCATAAAATATTAGACTTGAAGAGATCTCAAAGCATAGAGCATAGATTGTTAGAGTAGAAGGGGTCATAGAACAGAGAAAAGAGAATACTAACTTTGGAAGGGCACTTTGGAACATAAGCAAAGAGCTGAAAGTGGTTCTAGAATATTAAATTTTAGATTTAGAAGAGACCTTCAATCACAGAGCATAGGATGTCAGAGCTAGAAGGTACCCACACTTTAAGAATTAGAATGTTAGAGCTGAAATTGACCTTCAAATGTAAATAATGGAATATCAGAGATTTTTGAGATTATTTGATTTAAGCTCTTCTTTTTTATAAATAAGATTATGACTTTCCCAGTGTCACATGATGTTAATGACAAAGATTAACCTAAAATCTTGGTTTGCTAACTTCCTGACCAAGTGCCTTTATCTGGCAAATCTAAACCAAATCTAGATTTTCTTTTTTTTATTCCAAAGTGGAAATAAGAGAAATATTTGAACCAAATCTAGATTTACTTTTCTTTATTCCAAAGTGGAAATATGAGAAATATCTGCCTTCATTCACAGGAAACAATGTATTTTTTTAGTACCCACTTTGTGCAGCATCCTCATAATTTACTCAAAAGTTCTTAGCTTCAATCATATTAACAATTCACATTTCTAGCCCTTCATGGCTGCAGAATATTTCACATGCCTTTTGCTATTTTGTCCTCATAAAAACTATGTGTTTTAAATAAGGGATAATTAATAGTATCCCCCATTTTGCCAATGAGAAAACTGAGGGTCAGAGAAGTTAAATACCATAGCTTTATGAAAGCAGGTCAAGACTAAAATCAATTACATCTTCCTAAGCCGGTCTAAGTCATCTAAGGCTGAGGATATGCTAATACTTGACATCCTGGTAAAGATAACACTTTACTGGGTAAACACCTTATGTACCAGGCTCTTCATAAATAAAGAATAGTTTTCCATGTAGGCTTCAACTACTTTAGCATTCTACTGTACTTGGATCTATGTTACATATTTATAATACATCAATAAGATGAGTATGGTACTGAATAAAAACTAAAGGCAGTATATACATTATGGTACTTTCAGATGACTTGTTCAATAATTACCAAACCTGTAATACTTTACTCATCATACTCATACAACTTTTTTGGTATATTTTTTTTGCTACTCAGGCAATGTATTGTCTTCTTTGGAGTGTTTAGAAATATGTTTTGATGATATAAGATGTGAATGTTTTATATGAAGTACAAAAGCACACAATCATAATATATTTGATAAAGTCATTATCCTTTAGTATTCAACAGTATGCCCTTTGAAGCACTATAAGAAGAAATGCTTCCATTTATGGCTTCATAAGGATACTCTGAAATTCTCTTCCCCTTACACAGATCTTTGCAGGACTTCCCCTCTCAGGTTTAAATGAGAATAACCTACAATATGATGGTTGGAGAATCAAATAAAATAATACAATGATATTATGGAGTTTCCTACAATGGTTTAATGGTTGTACCTCAATTTGAGAAAATATATATACATATATGTGTGTATGTGTGTTTGTGTATATTTAAAAGCATATACAATATGTGAATAAAGAAAGTAATTAGTATGTGCTTTTTAGCTCCAAAGGTTTCATGTTGTGTAATGAGTTCAATTATCTTCAATTCTTATCCCTACTAGCCCATCATTCACTCATCCTTCTCTAACATGTTACAAACTTTTCCTTATATTAAACCTAAATTTTCTTCTTTGTGATCTCTTTCCATGCTTCTAGTTTCTCTCTAGGACCAAGTAGAACAAGTCTAATTATACCCATCTATCTATAAGATATATGTATATATACACATATATATGAAAATTTATATCATTTCCCCATGTGATAACACTACAAAAACTTAAAAATACAATTCCAAATGTAGGCAACTCACTCCCCCTTTACACATATTTTTTCTATTTTAAATTTTCTCTTTTCCTTCAATTGATCTTCACATTACATGAACTTAAGGTCTTTCACTTACCTGGCTTTCTCATCTACCTAATCTCCATTTTCACAATGCTGAATGTGGAATGTGGAATTGAATATATTACTCAAAATGTGTTCTTCTCAGGGCAGATTGCTCTGTAGCCCCAGATAATATGACTCTATTAATATAGTGAAATTCAGATAGAATACTGGCCTTGAAGTCAGGAGGACCTGAAATCAAATCTAGCCCCAGGAACTAGATATATGACTCTGGACAAATAAATCACTTTAATTCAATTGTCTCCAAAAAAAAAAACCCAACAAAGAAACAAGCAAACAAAAAACCAATAAAAGTGAAGTTGTCAGTAATATTCTTGTTTGCTATATCATATTGGTGGCTCATTAAGACTGTAGCACAGTGAAACCCCTTGATCTTTTTTCAATCAAACTTTGATTATTTTCAGCTTTGCAGAAAATCTCTTTGCAAATCCATATATGAAACATTGACTTCCCTCAGTAACCAATTCTTTCTATTTGGATAGAATCAGATCCAGAAGGGAATTTTTTATGATCATTTTCTCTACCTTTTGAAGACTGAAATGATTGTCAAAGTAAGTTTAAAAAACTATTATATCGTCTGCTCTTGGCAGAGAGAAATACAGTATATTTCAATAGTACTATCTCTTCTGCATTATCTCTTCACATCTTATTTTTTAAGAAGATAATAATAGCTTGTGTGTGAGTAAATATATACATATATATATACCCATATATTCATACTATATATAGTGACAAGAGGCTTCATATATATGGAGTATGTATGCATAATACATGTACATGTATATGTATACCATACTATATGTACCTTGCCTGCACATTATATAGACATGTATATGTACTATATATATTTGTAGTTAATAGGCTTCAGATATAGACAGACATCTGGCATCTCTCATATACCTTTGTGTGAGACTCTTTCATGCACTCTTCATCTATTTCCTCTTTCTGCCTAAGTGGTCTATAGTATACTTCAAGAGCTGGACCACTTCTGAATCATCTCTTTACATCCTATTTCCTAAAAAGATAACAACAGCTTATGTTTATATATGTCTATATACACACACACATATATACAGACACATATATGAATAGACACATACACTGACATATACATAAATGTATGTATACATATATTCGCAGAGATATGTATGAATATACATATATATACATGCATACATATATTACTTTAAGATCTTTAAAATACACTCCCTACAAATTAACAATAAGTCTATCATATAGAGGTATAATTGAGATTGAGTTATACTTCTGAAGTATCCTCCCAATGAAGCAGAGAAGAAGGCTTTGATCTAAGGTCTTCTGATTTTAGTACTATACTGTACTTCTATATTACACTTCTATTGCATACACTATTCTTGGTTCAGACTGACAAAAACCTTTTATTTTGATGCTTTCAGAAATTTTTCACCCATCTAGGAACCTTCCTAAGTCTCTTATGATTCTATAGGTAGCTTTTTTTTACTCTAATCCTACTTTTGTCTGCATAATATGAGAATCTTCCCAGAAACTGCAAATAGGCAGTAGTATATTGCATGGGAAAACACATTAGACATACTGTTAGAAGACCAAGATCTGAATCTAAGTTGTGAACTTAGGGAGAAGTCATATCTGGTCTCTGAGAATCAATTTCTCCATCTCTAAAATGGAAATATTTACACCAGCTATCTCACTTTGTTGGTGTGGGGAAAGTCATTAATAAACTTTAAAAAGCTATGGAAATATAAGTCAACAGGATAATGTGTTGGATATCAGAATCAGGATTAAAAAAAATTAAACTCAAAAATTCAAAATTCACTAAGCACTTATTATGTGGATCTTCCTATACTAAGTCCTGGGGAAAATAAACACAGAAACAAAACAGTCCCTACTCACCAAGGCACCTGTCTTGCATGGGCAAGTAGAGTGATCATGCTATTCAGAGTCAAGACATCTGATTTGAAGCCCTGCTCTTTCACGTAGAGCTGTGTGACCTTTATGGGTGACAAACTATCCTCTCTAAGTTTCAACTTTTTCATAAAGTGAGAGCGTTGATTTAGATGACTTTAAGATTCCTAGTTGTGCTCTAATAACACAGTGAGGTAAACATGAAAGAATATTAAGAAGGAGAAATGAATAACAACTTAGTAAAGCAGCAAGGAATTGGGACCGCATCACAAAAGAAGGGAAACATGAATCAAACCAAAAAAGAAGCTAAGTATTCTAAATGGGGAACAGAGAGATCTATTCTAGGTTTAGGAGACTGTACACAGAGATAGGAGATAACCCACTGATTACAGCAGTATAATGCTGTATAATGAAGAATATTCTAAAATAAAAGTAAACGAGAGCCACACTGTAGAGCACTAATGCCAAATTCAATTAGAAACAAGAGCTAGTAAACATCACAAAGATTCCTGCAGGCCACACATTGACTTAGAAAATTCTATATCAACATTATTGATGCTCTTTTGTATTTTTATTTTACTGAATATTTCTCAGTTACATATTAATCTAGTTCAGGCCTTACTCAGGAAGGCTTGGTACCAACAGATTGTTTGACACTTTTATTGTAGAAAGTTTTAAATGCCAAGTTGAGGAACTTATATTTTATTTTATATTAATATTTATGCATAATTTACTTATATATTTATTATAAATTATTATAAATATATTTGTATATTATGTATATATGTATAAAAAGTGGGAAGGAATAATGAAACCTTGAATGTTTTTGTGAAGGGGAAAGATAATCAGAGCTATGTCATGGGAATATGATTTGACAGCTATGTAAATGACATATTATAAAGAGGAGAGATAATCAGGAGGTTAGGGGAACAGTTCAGTTTGAGAAGTAATGAGGACCAGAACTAAGATATGAAATGGAGAGGACAAACAGGATGTGAGATGTAATGTATGTAGAAACTACTAGACTGAATTGGGAATGGGGAGAAAGGAAAAAGAACCGAGGATGAATTCTGAAGTCACAGAACTGAGTGATTAGAAAGATGGTGGTGACTTCCAAAAGATAAGTAAGCTGGGAGGAGAGGAAAATGTAGGGAGAAAATAATTAGGTTCATATAAATATATATAGAATATTCAGATGGAAATGTCCAGCAGGCAGTTGACAAAGTGGGACTAGACTTCAAGCAAGAGCTTAGAGATAGGTACATAGATCTGGAAATCATCTGCAGAGAGATGATAACCAAAAAATATTTTAGCAAGTTGAAGGGTTGGGCTAACTAATTACATGAAATTTAATAGCACAAATATAAAGAGGCAGAGGATATGACTGGATCTATAATTCCATTGATATTGGAAACTCTTGACACTGGAGTAGATTGGCAGTATCTTCTCTACAGTTTATAGTCTCAGAGTTGCCTTCCTTATTGAGATGTTAAATCATCATCATCACCATACATTATTCAATCATTTATTTCAATTTTGTCTGACCCTTCATGTCCCCATTTGGGATTTTCTTGGCAGATCCTGGAATGGTTTGCCATTTCTTTCTCCAGCTCATTTTATGGATAAGGAAATTGAGGCAAACAGAGTGAAGTGACTTACCTAGAATCACTCAGCTAGTGTCTGGGGTCAGATTTTTAAAAATATTATTCATTTAAAATTTAAAGAAAAAAGAAAAAAGGACATTTTCATGTGTGCAGCAGAATATGAGAGGATTCAATAAAAAATAATAAATTTCCATTTCAAGAAAACTATATAATATATACTATACATTGTTTTCAAAGCTACTCTGCTTTTCTTTCTTTCTTTCAAGGTTTTCTTTTATTCTCTACTATGCACTTTTAACTTTATTTTACCACTTCCTGAGGACAGATTTGAACTCAGGATGAGTCTTCCTGACTCCAGACCCATCCATGTGTCACCCAGCTGCTCTAATAATAATTAAATATCTAGTATTTACATTGACTTTTAAGCTTTACAAAATGCTTTACAAATACATTTTTGTATTCTCACAATGGCCCTGGGAAGCAGATGTTACTATTATCCCCATTTTACAAATGAGGAAATTGAAGCAGATAGGGATTAATTGTCTTGCCTAAGAGCGCACAATCAGTATATGTCAAGGGTGGGATTGGAAACCAAGTGCTCTTGGTTCCAAGGCTACTGTACCTCACTATAAGCTTTCAAAAATCAAGGTGAGATGAGTAAAGTGCTGTATTTGGAGTCAGGAAGATCTATATTCAAATTCTGCCTCAGATACCTACTAGCTGTGTATCCACTAAACTCTCTGAGCTTCACCTGCAAATTGAGGTTAGATTTGGTTCTCTCTAAGCTCTCTCCCAGCTTTAAATCTATGACAATGAGGAGAGGTAGCAGTTTATCTAGAAAATTATGTGAGGATCTAGGGTACTATGTGCTCCTGGTAGAGTGTGATATGGTAGCTATAGGAGAAAGTAGTTTGGCTATGGATGCATGAAAGATGGATAATACTGTATCTTAGGAAGGCAAAAAAAGCATCCAAGGACAAGAGCCAGGATGGGGAAGGGTGTTAAGTTCATGGCATGAATAATAGAAGATTTGGATGAAAGTTCTGTGAATTTTTTCACTGTAGCAGAGAGGATGAGCTGGGGCTAGAGAAGGGTGGATATGATAGTTGTCCTTCAGTATTTGACAGTAGACATGTGAACAAAGGAGAGGCAATGTGGTACAGTAGATAAAGGGCTGTTCTCAGAGGCAGGGAAACCTGGGTTCAAGGCCCTGCCTCTGACATATATATACAGGTCGGGTGACCTGAGCAAATCCCCTTAACCTGTGCTCACTTTACAATGCTCTAGGCCAGAGGAGCAACTACATGTAGAGAGTGACAAATTGAATTCAGCCTCACTTAGTAACTGTGTGGTCCTGATCAAGTCACTTCATCCTGTTTGCCTTAGTTTCATCACCTGCAAAATGACCTGGAGAAGGAAATGGCAAACCACTCCAGCATCTTTGCCAAGAAAACCATAAAGGGGATTACAAAGAGCTGGACAAGATTGAAACAAGTGAAAATGCTGAAGATGTCAAATACACAGTGCTGTAACACTCTTGAGTGTGTCCTGAGCAAGATTAAAACATAATTCCTATCTGATTTTAATGTGTTGATATATTAATTTTAAAAAATTATGTATGGTTTTCTAAGTAAATATGTAGTCCATGGAGATCCTTATGTATTGTTTAATGACCCCCATTTCTATTTGAGTTTGACACCACAGCTCTAGGTAACTCTCCAGAATTAAGGTACCTGCCCTGGTGGAGGTGTTTTTTCATCTGG
>JAJPUD010000713.1:542771-554609 GCA_023553655.1 Myrmecobius fasciatus
TTATTTTTACTTTATTTTACCTCCTTTCCCCTCCCCCCCTTTTTTTACAGTATGATATACCTTCCACCTCTAATTTCTTTTCAATTATTATAAAAGTAAAATCAAATTATATCCCCATTCTTTAAGGATACCCATAGTAGAGATATAGCTCTCGAGAGTTCTTTCCTTTTTACCTTTTTACGCTTCTCTAGAGTTCTGTGTTTGGAGGTCAAATTTTTTGTTCAGATCTGGTCTTTTCATTAGAAGTAGGTGAAATTCTCCTGTATCATTGAATGACCATCTTCTTCCCTGGAAGTTGATGCTCATTCTAGCTGGATAGCTTATTCTTGGGTGTAATCCAAGTTCTTTTGCCTTTCGGAATATCTGATTCCAGGCCCTTCTCTCCTTCAATGTGGAAGCTGACAGATCCTGTGTAATTCTAATGACAGTTCCTCGATATTTGACCTGTTTTTTTCTAGCAGCTTGTAATATCTTTTCCTTGGTGCGATAGCCCTGAATTGTGGCCACGATATTCCTTGGGGTTTTAATTTTGGGGTATCTTTCAGGAGGTGATCAGTGAATTCTTTCAATCCCAATTTTGCCTTCTGATTCTAAAATATCAGGGCAATTCTCTTTCATGATTTCCTGGAAGATAGCATCAAGGTTCTTTTTTTCATTGTGACTTTCAGGGACTCCAATAATCCTTAGATTGTCTCTCCTGGGTCTGTTTTCCAAGTCAGTTGTTTTTCCTAGGAGATATTTCATATTTTCTTCTATTTTTTCATTTTTTTTGTTTTTGTTTGACTGATTCTTGAAGTCTTATTGAGTCATTCATTTCAAGTTGTTCAATTTTAATTTTTAAGGTATTATTTCCTTCAGCTATCTTTTTTAGCTCCTTTTGTAACTGGCCAATTGAATTTTTTGGTTCATTGCATTCTTTTTCCATTTTGCCAATTTTATTTTTCAGTGAATTGTTGTCTTTTTCCAGTTCACTAATTTTGTTTTTCAGTGAATTGTTATCTTTTTCCAATTCACTATTTTTATTTTCTAGTGAGTTGGTTACTTTTTCCAATTCACCAATTTTGTTTTTCAGTGAATTGTTGTCTTTTTCCGATTAACCAATTTTGTTTTTCAGTGAATTGTTGTCTTTTGCCAATTTACTATTTTTTATTTTCCAGTGAGTTGGCGACTTTTTCCAATTCACCAGACTTATTTTCCAGTTTTTCACATCTCTGTTGCAGGGCGATATTTCCTTCTTGCACTGCTCTCAATTTATTTCCCCAATCTTCTTCTAGCTCTCTTTTGAGATTCTTTATGCAATCTTCCAGGTAAGCCTTCTGAAAGGGAGACCAGCTTAAGTCCACCTTTGTGACTTTATCTGGGATTGTTTTCAGAATCTCAGGATGTGGGGACTTCTCTAGCTTCTCTCCGTAAGAGCTGTCTGTGGTGAGAGCTCTCTTCTTCTTGCTCATGATTTTTTAGCTGAGGTATCAGTCACCAGCAGGGAATTCTGCAGCAGCAGCAATTTCAATTTGCCCTGGGGCAATTTGCCGAGTTGACTTCTGATCTGGGGCTGATCTGGCTAGATCTGCACTAGGACCACACTTTCAGCTGCTCTCAATCCACCCTTTATCAAAGGTAGACCTGCCAAAGCACCTGCCCCCAAGCAGAGCAAAGTGGCCCAAGGGTCTCCCACGGACTTCCTGGCAGCCTAAAATCTTCTGGTCCTTCCCAGCCCTGGACTTGTACCCCGGCTGCGCACTGTCGTCTGAGCGCTGGGAGCTGCTCGATCTCCTGCCTGTCTAAAACTGAGCTCAGGAGTTCTTTCAAAGTAGATATTTGATAGAAGTGTTTTGTAGTCCAAGTGTTTGGTGGAGCCCTCACTCCAGAACCAATTCGGAGGCTCAATTTGTCTGGGTCTGAGGGAAGGTCTCAGGAGCTCACAGAGGACGCTGTCTGCAGTTCACCATCTTTGCAGGGAATAGTTGAAGCAGAATTCCACTAATCTTATTTTCCTTGCTCACTGTTCCTTTCCAGTACTCAGCTCCATCCAAGTTCTTTCACCTTCATGCTTGTGCTCACAGATCCCAACAATGACCAGATTTGTCTAGAGCCATGAATGGAGAAGTTACTTTCTCAGCATTCTTCCTGCATTTAGGGGAACACAATTTTCTCGACACACTGGATTTTTTTTTTTGACCAGGCAAAAGGGAACATTCTTCACCTCAATCACTGAATGGATATTGTCTCAAACTGAGACCTGCTAAAGACCTTAGCTTTAAAAGACCAAGGTGTCCTTGTGCATCCATCTTCACTTGTCCAGATCTACATCTTGCCACTGGAGCCAGATGGCTCTGGAGGAGAAAGTGAAGCTGGTAACTGCATATCCCTCTCTCACTGCAATCCAATTCACTTGCATGTCAATGCATCACCTTCCTGATGCCATGGCCATCTTCAAGAATGAAGGGCAAACAAAACAACACGAAACAACACAAAACAAAACAATTTCTCTGCATCCTATCTTTCTACTTACCTCTCCACCTCCCAAACTACCCACCTATAGAGATAAAGCCAAGAAACTGCATTTAAAATGTAATCACCCTAACAGCAAAAGGAACTTATAGTACTTTAGAACATGTATTAAAATCTGAAAGGTTTATTTATTTATATTTTTGCCACCAGTTTCTCTAACTTCATTTACCATGTTTCTCACTGTTAACCTATTATTGAGACTGAGAGAAAGAAAGAGGACATAAACCTAGTAATGATATTGCTGGGTAAAAGGATATGAACAATTTTATAGCTCTTTGGATATAGCTCCAAATTATTTACCAGAATGATTAGACTACTTCACAGATTCATCAACAGTATATTGGTGTATCTATTTTCTCATGCCCCTTCCAGCAATTCTCACTTTCTTTTTCTGGCATTTTAGCTAATCTCATAGGTTTGAAGTGGTATTTTACAGGTGTTTTAATATGCTGCAATAATTTAGAGCATTTTTCATATGACTATTGATAGCTTTGTTCTTTATTTTTGAAAACTATGACATGAAGTGGGAAATGAATTACTTTTGTGAATTTGTCATATACATATATACATAAAGCACATATATGAAATGAGACATAAAAGAGAAACTTTTTATAAAGTATTTTCCCCCACTTTCCTATTTCTAACTTTGGCTACGTTGGTTTTGTATGTACAAACCCTTTTTAATTTAATATAATTAAAAGGAACCATATTTACCTCCTGTAGAGCCCTTTATCTCAAGTTTGGTCATGAACTCTTCCCTTATTTATAAATAGGTCTAATAGGAAAATTATCCATGCTCCCTTAATTTGCTTATGCTGTCACCTTTTATGTCTAACTCACATATTCATTTTGAGCTTATTTTGATATTTTGTATGAGATTTTGGTCCTCTCTCTTCTGCCCTCTACTCTTAAGAAAACATTTGTAAATTGTTTACTTTCTTTTCCTAAGATACTGCTTCCTTTTCTTTTCTTTTCTTTTTTTTTGGTTAATTTTAGCAATTTATTTTTTTAATTAATTCATTAAATTTACATTGTCAATATTATTGGCACATATTTGGGCAAAATAGCTCCTAATAATTGCTTTTCTTTTATTTTCTTTGGTTTTGCTTTTACCCTTTCATTTTCTACACAGATAATTTTTCCCTTCTAAGTCAAATTAGCTAATATTTAATCTGCTTTGTTGTTTCTTTAAAAAACAGTTTCAAATTTTATTTACTAGTTCAATATTTTTTTTTATTTTATTAGTCTCTCTTTTGCTTTTCAAGCTTTCTATTTTGGTGTTTAATTCAGAAGTTTTAAATTTTGTTTCTTTCTCTCTCTCTTTCCCTCTCTCTCTCTCATTGCATGCCTAATTCATTGATCTACACTTTCTCTCTTTTACTGATGCAAGCATTAAGAGATATAAATTTTCTCCCAAGTATTTCTATAACTGTATCCTATAGATATCTCATGATCATTGTCTCATTATTATCATCATTAATGTTAATGATTAATATCAATAACAATCATTAAATTATATTAATTGTCTTATTAATTTTAATTCAATTATCATTTCTATAATTTGTTCATTGGACCACTCATTCTTTAGAATTAGATAATTTGGTTTCCAATTAAATTTTAATCTATTTTCTAAAGGCTCTTTACTGAATGTAATTTTGTTGCATTATGACTTGGAAAATGTGTTAATATTTTTGCTCTTCTGTATTGTAATTAGGGGATTGTTATCCCTTAATACATGGCCAATTTTTGTGAAGATGACTTGCACAAGAATGTTTATGGCAGCCCTTTTTGTAGTGGCCAGAAACTGGAAACTGAATGGATGCCCTTCAATTGTAGAATAGGTGAATAAATTATGGTATATGAATATTGTGGAATATTATTGCTCTGTAAGAAACAATCAGCAGGATTATTACAGAGAGGCCTGGAGAAACTTCCATGAACTGATGCTGAGTGAAATGAGCAGAACCAGGAGATCATTATACACGGCAACAACAGTACTATATTACGATCAATTCTGATGGACATGGCTCTCTTTAACAATGAAATGATTCAAACCACTTTCAATTGTTCACTGAAGAAAGCCATATACACCCAGAGAGAAGGATGTGAAATGTGGACCACAACATAACATTTTCATGCTCTCTATTGATGTTTGGTTGCAGTGTGTTTCCTTTATCTGATTTTTCTTTCTTGTAGACACGATTTTTCTTGCACAACAATGATAAGTGTGGAAATATGTATACATATCTTCAAATTGTCAAGTATTTTAACATAATTAACATGTAATGGACTTCCTGCTATCTAGGGGAGGGGTGGGGACTGGGGGTAAAATTTGTAATGGAAAGCTTTGTAAAGATCAATGCTGAGAAACTCCTCATACACATGTTATGCAAATAAAAAAAATAAAACAAAGAAACAAAAAAAGATGACTTTCACAGCTGAGAAAAATATGTAATTCTTTTTATTCCCATTTAATATTTTTCAGAGGTCTATTAATATAACTTTTCTAAAATTCTATTTAGCTTCATATTTTCTTTCTTGTTTATTTTATGGTTACATTTATCTAGGTCTGAGAGGGATAAATTGAGGTTCCCCACTTGTATAGTTTTACATTGTATTTCCTCCTATAACTTTCAGCTTTTACTTTAAGAATTTGGATGCCAAACTACTAGAAACAATTCACAACTTTAGCAAAGTTGCAGGATACAAAATAAATCCACATAAATCATCAGCATTCTTATATATTACCAACAAAGTTCAGAAGCAAGAGATACCAAGAAAAAAATTCCATTCAAAATAACTGTAGATACTATAAAATATTTGGGAATATATCTGCCAAGGAAAAGTCAGGAATTAGATGAACTAAACTACAAAACACTTTCCACACAAATAAAATCAGACTTAATCAGTTGGAAAAACATCAAGTGCTCATGGCTAGGCCGAGCAAATATAATAAAAATGACAATACTAAAAATGACAATACTACCCAAACTAATTTACTTATTTAGTGTGATACCAATCAAAGTCCCAAGAAATTATTTTACAGATCTAGAAAAAAATAGTAGCAAAGTTCATTTGGAAGAACAAAAGGTCAAAAATTTCAAGGGAATTAATGAAAAAAAAATGGCTGATGAAGGTGGCCTTGCTGTACCAGATCTAAAATTATATTATAAAGCAGCGGTCATCAAAACCATTTGGTACTGCTAAGAAATAGAGTAGTTGATCAGTGCAATAGGATAAGATCACAGGACAAACTAGGCAATAACTATAGCAATCTAGTGTTCAATAAACCCAAAGACCCCAGCTTTTGGGATAAGTACTCACTATTTGACAAAAACTGCTGGGAAAATTGGAACTAGTATGGAAGAAATTAGGGCTTGACCCACACCTGCCACCACATACCAAGATAAGATCTAAATGGGTTCATGATTTAGACACAAAGTGTGATATTATAAACAAATTAGAGGAACATAGAATAGTTTACTTCTCAAACCTGTGAAGAAGGAAGGAATTTGTGTCCAAAGAAGAACTGGAACTCTCAATTGAATACCAAATAGATAATTTTGATTATATTAAGTTAAAAATTTTTGTACAAACAAAACTAATGCAGACAAGATTAGTAGGGAAGCAATAAATTGGGAAATCATCTTTACATTTAAGGATTCTGATAAAGGTCTCATTGCTAAAGTATATAGATAATTGTCTCATATTTATAAGAATTAAAGCCACTCTCCAATTGATAAATGGTCAAAGGATATGAACAAACAATTTTCAGATGATGAAATTAAAACTATTTATAATCATATGAAAAGGTGCTCCAAATCACTATTGATCAGAGAAATGCAAATTAAGACAACTCTGAGGTACCACTACGCACACCTGTCAGATTAGCTAAGATGACAGGAAAAGATAATGACGAATGTCGGAGGGGATGTGGGAAAACTGGGACACTGGTACATTGTTGGTGGAACTCTGAACGATCCAACCATTCTGGAGCACAATTTGGAACTATGCTCAAAAAGTTATCAAACTGTGCATACCCTTTGACCCAGCAGTGTTTCTATTGGGCTTATATCCCAAAGAGATCTTAGAGGAGGGAAAGGGACCCACATGTGCAAGAATGTTTGTGGCAGCCCTTTTTGTAGTGGCTAGAAACTGGAAACTGAATGGATGCCCATGAATTAGAGAATGGCTGAATAAATTATGGTATATGAGTGTCATGGAATATTATTGTTCTGTAAGAAACGATCAGCAAGATGATGTCAGAGAGGCCTGGAGAGACTTGCCTGGAGAGACTTATATGAACTGATGCTAAGTGAAATGAGCAGAACCAGATCATTGTACACAGCAACAACAAGACTATATGATGATCAATTCTGATGGGCATGGTTCTCTTCAACAATGAGATGTTTCAAACCAGTTCCAATTGTTCAGTGATGAAAAAAGCCATATATACCCAGAGAGAGAGATCTGAATGTGGAGCATAACATACCATTTTCATGCTCTCTATTGATGTTCGCTTGCATTATGTTTCTCTTCTCAGATTTTTTTTCTTGTAGGTCCGATTTTTCTTGTACAGCAAGATAACTGTATAAATATTTATACACATATTCGATTTGTCAAGTATTTTAACATAATTAGCATGTATTAGACTTCCTGCCATCTAGGGGAGAGGGTGGGAGATAGGAGAGAAAATTTGTAACAGAAAACTTTGAGAGGGTCAATGTTGAAAAATTACCCATACATATGTTTTGCAAATAAAAAGCTTTAATAAAAAAAAATTTAAAAAAGAGTGTCCTTAAGGGAGAAGCATGCATTGAAAAAAAAAATTTGGATGCCATGCCATTTGATGAATCTGCATTTATTATTGATACTAATTCATTATCTATGCTACCTTCATTCTCTTTCCAAGACAAATTAACTGAACTCTCCTGTACTACTTGTGTAACATTGACCAAACAACATCACTCTTGCCACTGGTTTCTAGAGTAGAGGTAGCTAACCCTCTATGGTATGCCTGAGATTTTCCAATTGTCCCCAAAAGGTGGTATAACATTTTCAAAATATTCAACTGAATTTCCTTTGAGTTAATCAAAACAATAAGTCATCTCTGATGTTCTTCTTTTAAGGGAAATATCAGGGAAGGACTAGCAAACAAAAGGGTGTCCAAACAAATGCTTGAGAATTTCTTTCTGAAGTTATTGCACTGGAATTCAGTCTCATAGTAGGGCATGAGAGTTATTAAGATTTTTATTAACTTGGCTTGATGTCTAAATAGCTTTGGTAAATTGGAATTATTTATTTTTCCAAATGCATTTTATTGTTAGTTTATTGGGTTCTATGAAGTATCTCTTTGATAATTTGATAATTTGGTTGATATAGCATTAAAACTATAAATTAATATTGCACTGTTATTTTTATTATATTGACATGACTCAGCCATGTGTACTGAATATTCCTCCAGTTCTTTAGGGTTTTATTAAATGGAGTCACTTGACTAAGCCTTTAAATCTACAATATCCTGGCTTTCATTAAATGGCCAATAATAACTCCAATTCAGACTCTGTGGCTCATTGTGAGTACAAATAGCACTGTTCTGGTCAGAAACTCTTGAAGTTCTTCCCCTCCCATATTGATATTTTGTGATACTAAATTAGGCCATCTTTTGTCTCAACTCTTATCTAGATCTTAGTCATTGAATGGGCATGACCTCTGACAAACTGAGACCTGGGAAAGACCTTAATTTAGAAAGGCCAAGGTCATCCACTACATCCAGTCATCCTCATCTTTGATTTGCTATTGGATTTCCATGACTCTAGCGGAGAGTGAGGCTGACCACATTGCACACCTCTGCCTCTCCTAAATTCAGTTAATTCACAAGACAAGATATTACCCTTTTGATGTCATTGGTCCTCTGCAAGTACTTATTTTGCAATTGATTATATACAAGAATTTTGTATGCTTTGGCAAATTGAGCTTTAAATATTTCATGTAATTTGTCATTATTGGAAATAGTATTTTCTTTTCTATTTTTGCCTCTGATTTTTTTTTATAATTATATGGAAATGTAGTTTAGTTTTAAGCTTTTATTTTACAACTTTGCTGAAGGTCTTGTTAGTACTGGTGATTCCCCGTGTCATTAGCATATAGGAATTGTTTTATCTCCTTTTTACCTATCTTTATGCTTTAACTTCTTGCTCATTTTATTGATATTGCTAGCATTTTCAGAAGTATATCAAATAGTAATGGAAAGAAACATCTTTGCTTTTAAACTGTCTGTATTAACTGGGAAAACCTCCAGTGTATCCCCATTTTAAACAATGCTATTAACTGTTTTTAAAGTGTGACAGAATTCTTTAAATCCACCAGGATAAGGAGATTTTTTTTTATTATTTTGTAATTTCTCTACAGCTAATTCTATTTCTTTTGTTGAGATTAGATTATTAGATTTAATCTTCTGTTAGTTTGGATATTTTATGTTTGTTTTTTTTTTAGATATTTTTTATTTCTTTTCTGTTCTCCCTTTTGATAACATGTAACTGTTTGATATAGATTCTGATAATTCTATTACTTTCTTCAGGTTTGTCAAGATTCATCTTGTTTGTGTGCTAATTAGTTGATTTGATCTTCTGCCTCCATTTTTAAATCAAGTTGGCTAAAAACATCAATTTTGCTATTGTTTTCAAAAATTATATTATAGTTTTATTATCATTTCTATATGGCTTTAGTTTATCTTTAATTTATCTATTTTTACTCTCATTTTTAATATCTCCTATTTTCTGCTTATTTAGATTTGTTTATTTGTTGGTTTTCCAATTTTTGAAATGCATAGTCACTTCATTTATCTTTTCTTTTTTCTTTTGTTAATTTATTATGTTTTAAAAGACTCATTTATTTGTATTCCAGAAATGTTGGTATATTGTTTCTTATTATCATTTTCTTTCACATAATTATTAATGTTTCTATGCAATATGTTGATATTTATTATTTAACATTTTATTGTTAAGATTAATTTGGATCTATCTCCTATTTATACTCCATGAACTGATTACAACTTTATTGCATTATCTTCTGCAAAGTGTTTATTATTTCTGTTTTTTTGCATTTACTTTCAATATCCCTCTACCCTAATGCATGATCAATTTTTGTAAAAGTTTCATGTCGATGAAAAATTTGGATATACTTTATCCATTCCACTGAGCAAATGTTATAAATCCTTTAACTCTAGTTTCTTCACAAATTTGATTAATTCCATGTTTTGTCTTTTCTTTATTAAGCTTATTCAACACTGAGAAAAGGACATTAGATTCTCCTGCCACTATTGTATTAATACCTATGTCTTTGTGTAATTCAACTAAATTTTCCTTTATGAATGTAGATGCTAAGACATTCGGAGCTCATAATTTCATTGTTTAATTTTTCTTATGTTGTGAGAGAATGATTTTTGGATTAACCTGATGCATAGTGAATTTTGTATCAGTCCCTCATTTTTATTCTGCTTATATCTTTATTTTTAGAGAGGGTTCTTTTAAGCAAACAGATTGTAATATGTGTTCTTATACAATCTGTTGATCTTTTTTTTCATCTTATTGTATTATTTCACCAATTCACATTTAAAGTTATGAGAGGTAGGTTTATATTGTCCTTCATTTATCTTTAATACGGAAGTACTTTAGGGGAGATTTTTTTTCTTCATCTTTCCCTCCTCTTCCTATAGAAACAATACTTTTTCCTTTTGTTTTTCTTAGTCTACTTTAAGGCAATTCTATTGTGATTCTCTTCCACTCACCTTTGACTCCTCAAGCATGTTTTCCATAAATTATTTTATCTTTCCTCTTACTTGGTTGTCTAAATTTTACTCCTCCTTTTTTTTCTCTTTCATTTAAGTAGCCAGATAAAATACTCCTTTCTTCCCTCAGCTGAACACCAGTTTTCTCCCTCTTTTAATGCTTAACAATTTCTCTACCCTTTTCATTGGCATTCTTTCCCAGTTCTTTCTGTTCTTTAGTTCTGACTATTAGCCTAGGATTACCCTTCTATATTGTCCTTCACTGGGTTATTACATCATTAAGGTTCTTGGTATCTTGTATCATAGAGACAATTAAAATTACTTTATGTTTTGTGTATAATATCTATGTTGAAAAGGCTTCATAGGTCATGAGAATCATAGAAACTGTCTAACCCTAAATCTTGTCAGTTATTTGTTCTCTGTACTTCTTTATAAAAGTAAGAGTTATAGTCTCTCCACCAGTTGACTGTGTTCTCTTTTAAAGAGGAAGGATAACCGATTGTTCCAGCAAACATAGGAGGCAGTGTGGAGGATACATGGTAAATTGGAAAGACTATTGAATTTGGGATCAGAAGAATGCTAAGATCAAAAAATCACGGTTTTGCTGTCCTTCACTGTACTTGGGCTAGCCAGTTCTCTCTGTCTCATTTTTCACATATATTCAACACAGATTATATCATTTTTGGAATCCTTTCCATTTCTATCATTTTTAGAATCCTTTCCAGTTCTACCATACAATGGTTGGGATATTTCATGATCTAGTGTCATGGAACTTCTAGGTTTCTTCAAAGTAAAACTTAGGATTCATCTTTTATACAAAGTTCTGTTTTCTTGGCTATTAGGGTCCTCTTCTTCTTTAAATTGGTTTAATGTGCACTTATTTATAGAAGCATGTGTTATAGTCCACTCACCAGTTGACTATATTGTTCTTGAGGGCAAGGGTTATTTTGTTTATTGTATCTTCTAATGTTTACACAGTGTCTTTCACATTGGAAGTACTTGATTTTCCTTGAACTAATCACAACAAAAATAGCTAGCATTTATATATGTTTTAAGGCTTGAAAAGCATTTTACAAATACTATCTCATCTGATGCTGAATTGAGTATTCTAAGATGCTGAGATTCCAGGATTTCAGATACATAAATAGTAAGGAGAAATTCTGAGTTATTGGTAGAATGAGACTGAGTTCAATACACTGAGTCCAGAGGGACCCCCCCCTCCAAAAAAGAAAAAATCAGATAACCTCAGGCAGACAGCTGGAGCTCTTCCAGGAAGTAAACGTTTCTTGATTGTAGATTAAATGATTTCTCTAGAGAGACTGTCTAATAATGAAGCCCTGGGAAGTACATAGGACAAGCTATTCAGTCCTTTTTCTCACCCAATTTCTCATGGCAAGTCACAGAATCATAGAATTTCTAAAATAGAAGGGAGGGGCATTCAAAGTCATCTAGCCCAACCACTTTGTGAAACAAGAATTCCCTGAAGGCTAAGCTCTGAGAATCAAGGGGATAAACTCAGGCTGGAGAACAGAAAAAAA
>JAJPUD010000713.1:554709-584306 GCA_023553655.1 Myrmecobius fasciatus
AAAAAGGTAAAAAATTATCAGAATAGATCTTCGAAAGTATCCCATGCAACATCCTTCCCCCACTTTACCTAGAGGAAAACTGAAGTCCAGAGAGAGAAATAATTTACTTTAGATCAACAAAATCTTAAATACAAGTGCCAACATTTGAATTTAACCTTAAATCAGTGACATTGAATCTGACATTGAATCTAGTGCTCTTCTGTTTGTACTAGAGATTGTTATGATGCTTCATTGTTACTAAATGTGTCCAAGAAGAATTTGAATCAGCACTAGGGGGTGTTGCACAAAAGTTTTGTGATTTGCATTGTACACGGCAACAGCAATATTATGCAATGATCAATTCTGATGGATGTGGCTCTCTTCAACAATTAGATGATTCAGACCAGTTCCAATGATCTTGTGATGAAGAAAGTCATCTATACCCAGAGAGAGGACTATGGGAACTGAGTGTGGGCCACAACATAGTATTCTCACTCTTTTTGCTGTTGTTTGCTTGTATTTTATTTTCTTCATCATTTTTTTTCTGGTTTGATTTGATTTTTTTTTTTTTGTACAGCAAGATAATTGTATAAATATGTATACATATATTGGATTTAACATATATTTCTACCATGTTTAACATATATTGGACTATTTGCCATCTGGGGAGGGAGTGTGAAAAGCGGGGTAAAGCTGGAACACAAGGTTTTACAAGAGCTAATGTTGCAGAATTATCCATGCATATGTTTTAAAAAAATAAAAAGCTTTTAGAAAAGAAAATTTTAAAAAAGTTTTGTGATGTGGGTAGGGTCTACATGGCATGATTGTGGGCATCTCTTCCACTTTTGAAGGTCAAGGACACTTCCCTATTATTTCAGTGACCAAGTTGTTTTCCCAGGGAGTGTTTCACTGCAGTAGTGCATTTCAGCTATGGGGGACAACTTGGACATATGTGCAGAGGTAGGAAAGTACTGAATAAGTGTGGAGATTAACTAATAGTCTTCTTTGACAGGAAAAAAATAATTTGTAATGGAGAATAATATGAAAATTAGTTGAAAAGATGTTAGAGCCAAATTTTGGAAGATCTTAAATACCAGGTTAAGGAATTTATATTTATATATGAGTAACAAAGAGTCACTCAAATAGATGATATGGTCCAATCTGTGCTTTATTTTGACAGTTATTCATGGAATTGTTTGAAGAGAGGAGAGGGTAAGCAGGAAAGCTAGTTGGGAGGCTATTAAATAGTCCAGGAGAGAGGTGATAAGATCCTGAATTAGGATAAGAGCAGTATGAGTAGAAAAAGAATACCTGTAAGATACATTTAGAAGTAATGTCTTCTAAGATATAGTCTGGAACTAGTTACTACCCTCTGTCAATTATTTCCTATTTATCTTGTACATAGGTTTTATTTATTTATTTATGCATGTATGTGTGTATATGTATGTATATATTATATATGTATGTATGTATATATTGCATATCCTTTTCTCCATTAAATTGTAAGCTCCTTGAGGGCAAAGACTATCTTGCCTCTTTGTGCATCCTTGGCTCTTAGCATAATGCCTATCACATAGTAGTCACTTAATAAATGTTTATAGGAAGTAGAATCAATATGTTGTTAAAACATTTGGCTGTACCAGATATAAAACTATATTATAAAGCAGTGGTCATCAAAACCATTTAGTACTGGCTGAGAAATAGAGCAGTTGATCAGTGGCATAGGATAGGATATCAGGACAAGCTAGGTAATAATGTTAGCAATTTAGTGTTTGATAAACCCAAAGACCCCAGCTTTTGGGATAAGTACTCACTATTCAGCAAAAACTGCTGGGAAAATTGGAAACTAGTGTGGAAGAAATTAAAGCTGGACCCACACCTAACACCGCACACCAAGATAAGATCTAAATGGGTTTATGATCTAGATATAAAGAGTGATATTATAACCAAATTAGAGGAACATAGCATAGTTTACCTCTCAGACCTGTGGAGATGGAATAAATTTATGTCCAAAGAAGATCTGGAACTCTTAATTGAACACCAGATAGATAATTTTGATTATATTAAGTTAAAAAGTTTCTGTACAAACAAAACTAATGCAGACAAGATTAGGAGGTAAGCATCAAATTGGGAAATCATCTTTACATTTAAGGGTTCTGATAAAGGTCTCATCTCTAAGATATATAGAGAATTGTCTCATATTTATAAGAATTCAAGCCATTCTCCAATTGATAAATGGTCAAAGGATATGAATAGACAATTTTCAGATGATGAAATTAAAACTATTTATAATCATATGAAAAGATGCTCCAAATCACCATTGATCAGAGAAATGCAAATTAAGACAACTCTGAGGTACCACTACACACCTGTCAGATTGGCTAAAATGACAGGAAAAGATAACGATGAATGTTGGAGGGGATGTGGGAAGACTGGGATACTGATGCATTGTTGGTGGAGCTGTGAACGGATCCAACCATTTTGGAGAGCAGTTTGGAGCTATGCTCAAAAAATTATCAAACTGTGCATACCCTTTGACCCAGCAGTGTTTCTATTGGGCTTATATCCCAAAGAAATCTTAAAAGAAGGAAAGGGCCCCACATGTGCAAGAATGTTTGTGGCAGCTCTTTTTGTAGTAGCTAGAAACTGGAAACTGAATGGATGCCCATCAATTGGAGAGTGGCTGAATAAATTATGGCATATGAATGTTATGGAATATTATTGCTCTGTAAGAAACGACCAGCAGGACGATTTCAGAGAGGCCTGGAGAGACTTGCATGAAATGATGCTGAGTGAAATGAGCAGAACCAGGAGATCATTATATATGGCAACAACAATACTATATGAGGATCAGTTCTAATGGACATGACTCTCTTCAACAATGAAATGCTTCAAACCAATTCCAATTGTTCAGTGAAGAAAGCCATATACACCCAGAGAGAGGGATATGAAATGTGGACCACAACATAACATTTTCATGTTCTCTATTGAGGTTTGCTTGCATTGTATTTCCTTTATCGGATTATTCTTTCTTGTAGATACGATTTCTCCTGCACAAAAAATGATGTGTGGCAATAACTATACAAATATTCAATTTCTTAAGTATTCTAACATAATTATCATGTAGTGGATATCCTGCCATCTAGGGGAGGGGTGGGGAGTAGGGGGGAAAAATTTGTAACAGAAAGCTTCATAAGGGTTAATGTTTAGGAATTACTCATACATATGTTTTGCAAATAAAAAGTATTAATAAAAAAAAATATATATATATATATATATTTGACAATGCTGCTTCCCAGTTGATGTTCCCAAATTTCCCAGTGTTGAAGATGGAAGGAGCCAGAGAGGTAGAGAGAAGAATCTAAGTTGACTCTGAGATCTCAGATTTAATTGTCATGAGCAGCATATTTAGGAAGAAGTGCAAAACTATACCCTAAGTACTAGAGTTTTCTCTCTTTATGTCTTCCTTACAATGTCTTCCTTGTTGACTATTCCTTTATGTCTGCATAAGTCCAGAGACATCTGCTATTTCAGAGCAGAATCAGCCTGCACCAGAGTAGGGAGATTGGCTAACCATAGGTACCGAGATAAAAGCAAAGGTAGTGGAAACAGAGACTAAAGTACAGAAAAAAGGAGTAGGAAAGATGGGGTAAATTTGAGAAATTGTCAGGAAACATTATGCAATATAACACAGTGGGAAAAGGGTTTCTGATTAAACATCAGGAAACCTGGGCTTCTTGGCTTGCACCATGGATTAGTTACATGATTTTAGGCAAGTCACCTCCCCAATCTGCCTAATCTGACCTTCATGTTCTTGTGAGACATATGAAGAGGAATGGACTATGAAATCTCTAAATCCCCTTCCAAATCTAAATCCTTGATTTATTATCCTATTATTCTATTATCTCTATCTCACAAACTTTGAATCCATTATATTGTACTGATATCACAGCCACAGGATTGGATGGTAGAGAGTTTGATAGATGAAATTTAAAACTGCCTGGAAGTTGGAGTACATGGCCTCATGAAGTCCCATTCAGACTGAAATGTTTATACTTTCCATTGTTTGCTGAAGAAAACCATTATACAGTTTAATATATACTTGCAATAAAAGAATGTCTTTCTAAGAACCCTAAAGGCATCTCTTTAATTCTTTCTGAATTTTCCTAATTAGAGCCTTTTGTGCATCCTAACAATTGATTGCTGATAATGATGTTTACACCCATCTACATCCTTTTAGATGGTTTCCAAAGAGGCAAGACATCCTTTACTCAGATCTGCAGGTTTGTATAAGGACAGAATGCTTGCCAGACTTTTAATCTTTTTCCCATCAATCTCCCTTCCAGGTTGAGGATATGTCCTCAATATATAGGTCCTCAACTCCTTACACAGAATTTCAGCTGTATTTTTAACTATATGTAGGACTTATTTGATAGAATGCCCCACCCTCTCCATAATAATAAAATTTAAATTATCACCTAAACCTGCTCTTTTGGATGTCACAATTTATTTTTATGATAGTCCCAGTCATCATGCCCCATGTTCAAAATCCCAGAGCTATATTAGATGCTTTCCTTTCCTTTACACCTCATATCCAAATTTATACTATGTCTTGATTCCATCTCCCACATAAATCATTTTCATCATCTACTTATTCCCATTGCCACCATTCTAGTAGTGTCTATTACAATATTTTCCCTAGAAACCTTTGTGTTGGCTTCCTCCCCCATCCTTAATATTTCTTATGGATATCAGATCTAGTCAGGTCACTCCTTGACTCAAAAAGTTCATTGTCTTCCTATTGCCTAACAAGTTCAAATCCATTTGCCACTATCAAGGCCTTCTATAACCTTGCTCTACCCTCACTCTACAGTCTTATCTCATGTGACTACCTTCCAAGCATACTATACTTCAAATGGTCTGAGATTCCATAACTAAAACTCCCTTTCCCCGCTAGTTGAATTCCATTTTTTTTATTAAAGCTTTTTCTTTGCAAAACATATGTATGGGTAATTCTTCAACAATGACCTTTACAAAGCTTTCCATTATAAAATTTCCCCCCCTATCCTCCCCTTCCCTAGATGGCAGGAAGTCCACTACATGTTAAATATGTTAAAATACTTGACAAATAGAATATATGTATACATATTTCCACACTTATCTTGCTGTGCAAGAAAAATCATATTTACAAGAAAAAAAATCTGAGAAAGGAAACACTATGCAAGCAAATATCAATAGAGAGCATGAAAATGTTATGTTGTGGTCCACATTTCATTTCCCTCTCTCTGGATGTATATGGCTTTCTTTACTGAACAATTGGAACTGGTTTGAAACATTTCATTGCTGAAGAGCAGCATATCCATCAGAATTGAATATCATATAGTCTTGTTGCTGTGCATAATGATCTCCTGGTTCTGCTGATTTCACTCAGCATCAGCTCATGCAAGTCTCTCCAGGCCTCTCTGAAATCATCCTGTTGGTCGTTTCTTACAGAACAATAATATTCCATAATATTCATATACCATAATTTATTCAGCCACTCTCCAATTGATGGGCATTCACTCAGTTTCCAGTTTCTAGCCACTACAAAAAGGGCTGCCACAAACATTCTTGCACATGTGGGGCCCTTTCCTTCCTTTAAAATCTCTTTGGGATATAAGCCCAATAGAAATACTGCTGCGTCAAGGGGTTGAATTCCTTTTTAAAGTTGGAATCCCTTCTCAAAAGCCACCACATTCTTAAGACCTTTCTTGCTTTTTTCCTCTGACATACTCATGGCTTGCCTGATAACTTATATAATACTTTGTTTTATACCTTTTTAACGCACTCATCATGTGGTAATATGTGTATTATAACTACTTTTTATCTCCAGTGCCTAGAATAATGTGTGACACATATGTAGGTATTTAATAAATACTTGTTGATTAATTGCTATCTAAATTGTGCATCTTTCCCAGTACATGGAAGAGTACTTTGTACACAATAGGTCCTTAATAAATATTTGTTACTAAAGAAAGTTTGATGTGGTACCTGACTGTGTTAGATCATGCCATAGCACATGCAGATGAAAGTAAAAGGGAAATAATAAAGTAATATGAAAAAGAATAGATTTTCTTGTGTTTTTTCCCTGTTTGTTTTGAAGTGTTGACATGGGCAACAGTAGAAAATATCCATATGACTAATGCCTTAGAATTGGTTAAGCTATCAAGTATGAGGAAAAGGATATGTTATTAAAGCTGATGAAAAATTGCAATAAGTAAAACAATTTTGAAGATGCTGAGGAATTTATTTTCATGATTTTCAAGGAAATTGAGGTATCAAATGAATAGAAGGATCATAGATATTTAAAAAGACAACATGGAAAATATATCAACAACTATTGACAAATTATACCTATTTCTCATCTCTATAAATAGTCTATCCATTAATAAAATGTGTCCTTGTTCAAAATATCAGAAGTAAATGAAAGAATCTTATTCTAGAAATTTCACTCATTTTACCCTATCTTTACATGTACACAATTAAATGCAAATTGTGCTGTTTATCATTTCTTGATTTAAAAAATATTTTACAAAGCAAAATCCAATTTATTGATACCTCCCATAAATTTGTTAAAATCATGCAAAGTTCTTTAATGGAAGAAATCTCAGAGATACTTTTGTTTAATGAACTTCTCATTATTACTATGAAAATGTCAAATGGAGCAATATACACTCAAAAAATTTCCATATTTTACACAATATCTACAAAGAAGAAGGCTTGTTTATAGATCATGATCTCCATTGCTTCTATATGCAGATACAATCATTCTAATGGAATCAAATCCCAGAAAACTGCATAGCCTCTTTCTTCAAAAAGAACCAAATAAAGGGCATTTAGGTGGTGCAGTGGATAGAGCACCAGCCCTGAAATCAGTAAGACCTGAGTTCAGATCTGGCCTCAGATACTTAACATGTTCTAGCTGTGTGACCCTGGGAAAGTCACTTAACCCCAATTGCCTCAGGGAAAAAAAAAGAACCAAATGAGTAAGAATTAATACTCATTATTATGTCATAGATAATTCCACACACACATAATTAAGTGGATTACAGACAATAGGAAACAATCATTCATTAAATACTTACTGTATTGAAGCACTATGCTTGGGGATAACATATAATGAAAGATAAACCCTGGTCTCATCTTAAGGGGGGAAAAGAATAAATAAAAGGAAATAAAAAAGCTGGGATTTAGAGAAGAGACATGGTAGGACATGATTGTAAAGTCAAGCATAGTCTGAAGGAGAATGAAACAGCCAGCTGGGACATTCCCCAAAATAGAGGGCCAGAAAGGAATTCACTAATGGGAGAAGATGGTATGGTAGAGCATAGGAATATTACAGGATGAGAAGGTCCCAGCCACTGAAGAAATGTTTTATGTTATTCAGACTTTATCATGTAGTTTGGTTGGCTGACTGTTGAGCTAGTTCATCAATATATATGTCTTACACAACTATCCATAAATAGATAACAGAATCACAATTGAATAAGATGGAGAGAATGGCTGGAATCTTTTTGGGAAATGGTGCAGCACTTTTAATGACTCTACAAAGATCTCTCACACAAAAATCCCCCTAAAATTGCCTCAGTTACATTATGTAGCTATTAATGATAGAATTCTACAATCTGAAGAATCAGAACTGTGAGAAATCAGAGGCAATAGAGACCTGTTTGTTAGATGTAAGTATTATTTTCACTCAAGAAATTATGTAAAAGGTATCAAAAATATTTCTGTAAAGAATCTTTTAAAAAGTGTGAGAAATTGTATGTAAAATAATGTGAATTAAAATAAGCAGAATCAGAAAAAATGTTAATTGAAACAATAAATGAAAAGAGGAAAAATTAACTTAAAAATTGAATGATGCAGGGTAGCTATAATGACTAAGGCTGATCCTTAAGAAGAGATGAGAAAAGTTTACTTGTCTACTTTCTTTGTAGAGGATGGTCATTATGAGTGAAATATATATATTCTGTCAGACTCAGGTTACTTTGCTGAGCTACTTTTTTTTCTCTCTTTCTTATTCTTTGTTATTGAGGATGGATCTCTGGGGAAGGCATGGAAGAGACATATATGAATGGGATGGAAAAGAAAAGATATGAAAAAATTGTGGAAGGGCATTTATTATTTGAAAGAGAAAATGATCTAGCCATGAAAAAAAAAGAGAAGAATAACAAATGGACAGCACAAGTATTACACTGATATACATAAAGTATTTTTTAAAAGACTTAGAAGAAAGTCTCCTGATCAATGAGTATATACTCTATGAAAATTTAAAGAAGAATATGTATAATGATCACAAAAAGGCATGAATAAGTTTTGATTCTTATAATAAGAGAAAGTACCCAATACAAATAGGGCAGGTATGTAGCATGGTGGATAGAGTACTGGGCCTGGAATCAAAAAGAACAGAATTCAAATCTAGCATCAGACATTTACTATATATGATCCTGGGCAAATCCCTAATCTTGTTTGCCTCAGTTCTTCATCTATAAAATGAGTTGGAGAAGGAAATGGCAAGTGCTCCAATATCTTGCCAAGAAACCCCAAATGGGGTCACAAAGAATCATACTGAACAACAAGTTCATGAAAACATCAAAATATTGGAATATGTTATTTTAACTGAGCTTTCTCTCCAATTATGGAAAGGACTTCCCTTTCTCTGAAGCCCAGTACAACATGATAATTAGATATGAGCTTGCTTTATTCAACCAATAAAAAAAAGTTAGGTAAAAGAATTATGGAACCTTGGAAACCAACTGGGCTAACTAATACTGAAATAAACATCACTTAAAATATACCTATTAGTCATCACTCAGCTTTCTTTAAAGACTCTAGTGAAGATGAACTAATTGTCCTCTTCCTTTCTTATTGTTCAATCATTTTTCAGTCTTGTCTGACTCTTCATGACTCCATTTAGGATTTTCTTGGCAAAGATACTGGAGTAATTTGTCATTTTCTTTTCCAGCTCATTTTATAAATGAGCAACCGAGACAAAGAGGGTTAAATGACTTGCTGAGGACTATACAGCTAGTAAGTATTTGAAGCCAGATTTGAACTCAGGAAGATGAATCTTCCTGACTCCAGTTCTGGTACTCTCTCTATCTACTGTATCACCTAGATGCTCCCATCCCTACCCATTCCAGTCCCTTTTATATGACTTAAATTTAGTAAGCTTTATTTAAATCAAACCTAGTTTTCCCCCTTTGAAACTTCACCTATTTTCCTTATTTCTGCCTTCTTTCATACAGCAGCATATTGGTACCTAAAAGACAGTAATCACATCCCTCCCTCCACTCTGAGGCTTCTCCAGGCTAAAAATCCATATTTCCTTCAAGTTCTCCTCATATGAAATCATATCAAGTCCCTTCACCACCCTAATTATCCTCCTCTGCACTCTCTCTAGCTTGTCATCAACTTTTCTAAAATATGATGGTCAGAACTGAAAACAGAACTCCTGATATAGTCTGGTCAAAACAGAAAAGAAATTTCAACATAAGATATATCCTGAGAATCTAAATCACTTGTATAGAAATTATCCTTTGAAGAAAATTATTGTTTCTATGTTGAAAACACAGTAAGATTAGATGGCAGCATGTCATCATGTATAGAGAGATGACCTTGGAGACAAGAAGTCCTTAGATTCTAATACATACTATCTGGGTATTCCTGGGGAAGTCCCTTAACCACTTAGTGTCTCAGGGACCCAAGATTATAAGTTGCAGAGCAACTGCTAAACTATATTGATAAAAAAGAGTTTTAGAAAAGTTCCCTTATATTAATTAAATCATAAATCTGGTTCAAAAAAAATTAAGATGAAAAATTTAAAAACTTATTTTTTTAAATCAACCAAACATAAACCGCAACACAATGATAAACATTTGGGAAGATGACAAAAATAGGGACTGGCATGCATTCTAATGTACTGAAGGAATGACACAAAATGGAATGTAATTGATTTTTTTCTATCAGCAATTTATTCCGTGTCTTTCAAGCTTCTTATTATAGATTGCCAAGGAAGAAGTTGCCTTTGAATGCAGTATCAATTCTTTACCCTCTCTCAACTCTAGTCTGCACCAGCCTGTGCACAAGAACAAATCATCTCAGATGTTTGTCCTTGCTCAATTCAGTAAAGCTCAGATGGTTATATCATTTATATTTATATTCCCATGAGTTCTTTAAGTAATTCAGTGCCACAAGCATTCACTTTTGCATATAGATTTTTATTGACATCTTTCATTTCTAAATCTAGATTTCTCCTGATTTCCTCCCATTCCTCTTTGCAGGGGAGTGATTTTTCATAATAAAGAATTTAAAAAGAAGAAGAAGAAAAAAATCAGGAAAGCTGGGTAATATGTCTAAACAAAAAATAATATTTTGATACAGACTCAAAACTCTATGAAGCAATGATTTATCTTTTCACAACTTTTCTTTATAATTTTGCAAAATTCAGTTTTGATTATTTGTTGCCAGTTGTTCTTTCTCCTTACATCACTGTGCTCATTATATATATTATTTTCTTCACTCTGTTTACTTTTCTTTGCATCAGTTCACCTCAATCTTTTCACATGTTTCATCATGGCTAACAGCTAAATAATATCTTATTCCATTCATGAACCATGATCACAGCAAACATTTAAGTGTCTACTATATAAAAGACCCTCAAAACTACCAAGATGGTCTCACTTAAATGTAAACTTATTAAGACTGCAGGTCTTTAAGGAAAAGCAGGGTGATGACTTGTAGATATATTATAAAGGAAGCCTTGCTCAAACATGAGTTGATGTAGATGTCCATTGAGATGCAATCCAATTATATGATTTCTTCAAGGAAAAAAGTCTACTAAGATGTCATAAGACATGGGTATGTATGTATGTATATATGCATGTTATAAAACACATTTTAATGGGAACCATGATACCTGAGCTTTACTTTTAAGTAAAGGAAAAATATTGAGATGATGCAGTGAAAACTAAGGAAAATCAATCAAATCAGGGAGAAGACTTGTGTAAATGTGCAAATAGCGGGTGGGGGAAGAGGTTACAATGAGATGAGGGTTGCTGAGTAGTCCAGTTTGGATGGAGCATAGAAGTTCTGCATGTAAATAACAATGAAATGAAATTGTGAAGGCAGGCTGCAGTCAGATTATGTAAGATCTTGAATATAAGGAATTTATATTCTATCCTTTGAATTCCTGATGATCCATAGATAGTTTCTGAACTATGTATTAGGAAGATGTATTCAGCACCTCCATAAAGGAGTAACTGCAGAAGAAAGAAATGAGTAGATGAGAAGAAGCAGAAGAGGTCTACTTTAATGTTCCAGTCAAACAGAAATGAAAGCTTGAATCAGCATGGTAGGAACAGAGGTTGCAAGCAGGGGGCTAGATGCTTTGTACATATTGCTAAGGCATGATCCACAGAATATGAGAAATTATTGTATATAGGACCTGAGGATAGATAGATAGATAGAAAGAAAGAAAGACAGACAAATGATAAAACATTTTAAACTACTACTATGTGGTACCAAGCATTATTTTTAGTGCTGGGAATAAAAATTCAAACAAAAAGAAAGATATTTCTTATCCCCAAGGAACTTACATTCTCTTGGGGAAAGACAAGACAACACATAAAAGAAAGCTAAAAAGCAAGAAAGCAGTTTGGGAAGTTATGGGATAAGTAAAGTTTGAAGTGTATAAGATGAAGTCAAGGTTTTAAGCTTGGGTGACTGGGAAGGTGGTACTGCTGTTTATAGAAATAGGGAAGTTAGTAGGGGGGACAAGTTGGGAAGAAAGATGGTTTCTTCAAGCAAACACTTGGTACTATGTGATAAGAAACATGGACATCAAAGGAAATATAATGGGGACAAAGACAAAACTTTTGGTAACACTTTTAGGAGGAGCAAGAAAAAGAGAAAGCATTAAAAGAAAGCAAGAAAGAACAGTCAAAGAGAAAAGGGATAAAAAGGAGATTGAAATATCATGGAGACTTAGTAAGGACAGAGTATCTAGAAGGAGGAAGTTTCAGAATAGAAAGATTACTGGGTTTAGACTGATGATACTTGGGTTAGGATCCCTATGCTTACACTTACTGGGTGACTGTGAACAATTCACAAACCTCCCTAAGTCTGTTTTCAACACTGGAAAATGGAAATAATAATATTATTACTCTCTATCTCACAAAGAATTGAAAGTTCTTTGTAAACTTTAAAGAATATAGAAATGTGAGCTGTTACTAAGAATGGAGTCTTCAGAGATATCTAATACTATGTAAAGGTCAAAGAGGATGAGGACTGAGAAAGCATCTTTGGATTTAATAATTGGTGATTGTAGGGAAAGCAGTTTTAGTAAAGTATGTGACTGATGATGGAAATCAGACTGCATGCTATTGAGGATTGACAGTGGGGCAAGGATAAAGAGGATAGGGTGTAGACTTTATAGAGTACAGCTTTAAAGGATAGAAAAGATATGGATTCATAACTCATAGATCTTCCAGGATTAAAAGAAAGGTTTTGTTTGTCTATTTATTTGTTGGATTGGTTGGATCTGTGTGTAGATAAAGAAAAAGGAGACTAATGGTGGGGGTAACAGAAATAGGCAAAATGCAGATGAAAAATAGGCGAAAGCATCCATGGAGAGTCAATATGGCATAATGGAAAATGGGTCAGGAGCCAGGAGAGACCTGGGTTCAAATAGTGTCTCTGATACTCACTAGCTCCAAATCAATGAATTTAAATCATTTTTAGCTTATTAGAGAGTTGCTGTAGTGCAACATAGAATGGGGAGATTGGCCTGAAAGATCTGTCAAGCTAATGTAATTCACAGTTTAAACTATGATATTATTATTCTTTATTTTGTGGAAATGTGCAGTATCAAGCTTTAGGAATCAACTTCAAAGAGGCAAAGACTGTTTCTATGTTCTCTGAGCCAGTGAAGAGCTCTGGGGAGCCTTTTCTGGTCTAGTTCTGTCCTTGGGGCCATGGGAGTCAGCCAAGAGCTCAGTTGAAATCTTAGAAACAGTACAGAAATCCATCTAGAAAAGAAATGATTCCAAACTCAGCTGCCTAGCACGTTAGCAATCAATCAATCCATCAGCAAATATTTATTATATGTCCGATATGGGTCACACTCTGTCCTAGTCTCTGGGGACATAAGTACAATGAATAAAATAAAATTTATTCACAAGGAGCTAACATTTGAGCAGGAGAGAAACACACTGTTGGAGAGACCATTGCTGAAACAATGGTTGCCTCATACTTCTCCTGGCCAAAATAACCATTCCAGCCTCTACAGGGCCAATTTGGATTAATTAATCATGCAGCCCCCATCTCATTTTGCCTCTGTGTATATACACTACAGATTTATGTGTGTGTATAAACAAACATATATGCATATGTAGTTACACATTTAAACATATACATATATATACATATACATGTATGTATATACATATACTACATATAGTATTTCTATAGTCATTTAACTATTTTTATTTCTTAGTATGGGCAGCTGAGTGGCATGATGAATAAGAACACCAGACCTGGAGTCAAAAAGGCTTATCTTCATGAGTTCAAATCTGGTCTCAAAAACTTATTAGCTGTATGATTCTGGGCAAGAAACTTAACCCTGTTGCCTCAGTTTCCTCATCTGTAAAATGAGCTGAAGAAGAAAATAAGCAAGTATCTTTGCCAAGAAAACCCCAAATGGGGTCAAGAAGAATTGGACATGACTGAAGAATTGCTCAACAAAATTTATTAGTATTTATTATCTTTATATATGTTACATATGTATATGTAGTATATATATGTGTGTGTGTGCATATATAAAACTATATATACATGAGTATGTATATATAGTTTTATATATAATTATACATTATTTTGAATATATATGGATAAATGTGTGCATATGTATATGTATATATTTATATTTAAATACTAGGCATTTTGAAAGGGCAGTCACTTCTGTTGAAGAGCTTACAAAAGGCTTCTTATAGAATTGAGGACTTGAGTTACATCTGGAAGAAAGTGAGGCTTTCTGTGGGGCAGAAGTAAGAAAGAATTATATCCCAGTTTGGGGAATGGTTAATGACATATCCCAGAAGTAGGAGATGGAATTTTATGTATGAAGAACTAGCCAATTTGACCAGTTGAGGTAGATGTGAGAGAGATAGAGAGACAGAGGCAGAGACAGAGAGATAGAGCCAGAGAGAGACACAGAGAGACAGAGATGAAATGAAGTTGAAAAAATAGGTTGGGGGGTCAAGGTTGTGATGAATTTTAAAAGGTGAAAAGGAATTACCATTTTATTCTAGAAGCAATGGAAAGCCATAGGAATTGATTGAATTGGGAAGTGACATGGTCAACAAATAAGCACCTCATGAGGGATGGCAAATACTTTGTAAACGTAAGAGTCTATATGTTGATCCATATTAATTGTAGTATTATACCTAACAACACCTTGGGTAGCTCTTCTATCAGGAGATAAAGCACCAAAGAGTACCCACAAGTCAGGAAGAAGGTCTGGGAAGGGTTGATCCTAATCCATTCCATAGTATTGTATGAACTAGTTCAGAGCTGCTGTTGAATTTGTCTGCCAGGATTGCTGGTATGAGATAGCTTAGACCTCTATATCACACCAGAGGTTTATAAAATTATAACTAGACATGTAAATTATCTCCCTCCCTCTCTCTCTTTCCCTCCCTTCTTCATTCTTTCCCTCCTTCTTTCTCCTTCTCCCTTCTTCCCTCTCTCTCTTCCCCTCCCTTCCTACCTCCCTCTCCTTCCCTTCCTTTTTCCCTCTCTCTCCTTTCTTCCTTCTCTTTCCCTCCTTCCTTTTTCCCCTCTTTTCCCTTTTTCCCTTCCTCTTTCCTTCCCTCCCTCCCTTCCTCTTCTTTCCCTTCCTCTGTCCCTCCTTCTCTCTCTCTCTCTCTTTCTCTCTCTCTCTCTCTCTCTCTCTTTTCCTCTCTCTCTCTCTAACACACATACACACACACACACACACACACACACACACACACACACACACACACAGAATGGGATTCTACCCTCTGATCGTTTTAGTGGATGTCAGTTCCAGAAGCCAGCTATTTTTATATTGAATTTGACAATTCCCTGTTTCCACTTGTTATGTGGCAAGGGCATTAGATTTTGGGGCCAGAATATTTGGGTTTGAATTCCATATCTGTCACTTCTTATCTTTATGACTTTGAGCAAAATCTCTTCTTTTCTCTGGGCCATAATCCCCTTATTTGTAAAATCAAAAAATGGACTAAAGGAGCCCTAAAAGCTCTATGAGCTAGTTCATGAAAATTAAGTAGAATATCAAAAATTAGATAGAATATCAATGTTGGATAGTGTGAATGAGACAGAATGAGAGTTCCAAGTTCCTGAGCTTTTATTATGATATATAGCTCACTCCTCAAAATCTTAGAATTACAGGAACCTAGAAGATGGCTTGCCCAGAGCAGATTCATGATATGGTGAATATAGAGCTGAAAAGGACTTTAAAGACCACTGAATTCAGTTGCTCCATTTTACAGATGAGGAAATTGAGATCAAAGATATTCAATGATTTGACCAAAATTACTCGGATTGCAAATTGCAACATGTTGGAACTCAAGTTAACAAAGAAAGCCTATGCTCCAGGGAAATTCAGAGTTATGTGCTAATTCCAAGTATGGGGCATTTGGGGGATCTATTTAATCCCTTAATCCCTTACCTTCTCTCAGTGAAGCAATGGGACTGACCTTGAAAGTAAGCTTGAGGAAAGGTGTAGTATAGGGGAAAGATGAATAGATTTTAAGGATTCAGAGGTGAGGACATAGTACTTGTTCCCTTTGATGGGTATCTTTAGGAAGAGCCTAATGTAAGTGCTGTCCTGAGGAAACCAAATACCAGTTTTGTTTTTTTATGTCTCATTTGCTCAGATTAAATTCCTTGCTAACTCTTCGAAATGAATATAATCATAGGTTCTCATGTGTAGAATGATTAGTTATAGTATGTAGTATCTTTCCCCCTTTATGGATGCCATCATGCTTAGCCATCATAGACCTCTGAAAGATGGTAGTCACAAATGTCTACTTTTTCCCTAATTATATGGTGGGCAAACTCTGAGGACTGCTTCCCTTTTGTTTATGATTTAGCAATCAGGAAAAAGGGGCGGGGGAAATCTCTTTCTACTGATGCTTTTCTCCATGGTATCAATCTCATGTATTATAGACTTCTAGGTTCTCTGCTTTTTTAAAAAAAATTATTATTATTATTATTATTTTGCTTTAACAGACCTTTTGTTCTTGATCCTTTGCCTCCTTTTTTTCCCCTGACTTCTTGTGATAATTCTCTCCAATATTAGGTACTTCTTCCCTCTATTCCTTGATATACTAGACCTGGAGGAAAAGAAGTTTTTTTGTTTTGTTTTTGTTTTTGTTTTTTCCTCACTCACACTTCCAAACTCATTTCCATGACTTTGCAAAGAGTGAACAGGTCATATATTTAGAGCTGCAGTGGACTCTTGAGTTCATTTAGTTTAATCCCATTCCTTTTATAAATGAGGGACTGAGGCCGAGAGATTAAGTGACTTGCCCAGGATCACCTAGTTAGTAATTGTCTGAATTGAGATTTAAACCCAGATATTCCTGCCTCTAAATTTGGTACTATATCCACTATGCTATCCATGTTCCCTTTCCTTCTACCCCTTCTTCCCCTACCTCCCACCCCCTCCTGGTCTGTACTCTCTTCTCATCTCTGCCTCTTAGAATCTTTATTTCTTTCAAAGTTCAGTTCACTTGCTGTCTCCCATATGAAGCCTTTCTTAATTCCACAACTTTTGCCTTCTACTTGCTCTATACCTATATTATATAGACTTAAGTGATTCGGAATTAGGGATAATTTCATTTTTGCTTTTGTATTCACAACACTCACCACAGGAGCAGAAGAAGCACTTAAATGCTTGTTGATTGGTAAATTCATTTTCTATTATTTAATCATTCTTTGAAGTTCATTCCATGTATCTACATCATTTTGTCCAGATCCTTGCTGAAATCTTTTATTAGCCTCCAGGTTATTTTAATTCTCCTCATTTCTCAAGGAGCTCAGCAAGTGACTCACAGTCATCTCAACTCCCTTCCCTGCCCTCAGAGGGAACTTTAAAATGCATGATGATACCCCTTGAAACAGTCTTGTCTCCCAGTCCATCAGTTTCTTTAATTCCAAATCTAAGTGTTCACTTGAACTAAGTAATCTAAAGAGATGATAACAATCTTAGATCTCCTCATTATGCATAACCTTCCCCTTGTTTTTAAACATTGAACTCTCTATCTCTCTGTCTCTATCTTCTCTGTCTGTCTCTATTTCTGTCTATCTGTCTCTATCTCTCTCCTAATTCCATTTTATTCTTCTATCCACTTTCTGCTTCACTTCTAAAACTATTATTTACCCTAATTAGCATCTTTTGTCTTTCCAATCCTCCTCCAGCTAGTCCATCACTCCTCTGGCCTTATTTTCCCCCTTTATCATCTTAACTTTATGGTTGACTTGTTCAATTAGTAGTCTCCTCTGCCCCAGAAACCTTGTCTCTTTGCCAAAAACCAAGACTGCATCATCTCCACTATTCTCTGCCTCTACTCAACAGTTGAATGCTAGATGAAGTCATTCAATAATTCTGGCTGAAACTGCAACAAATTTATCTGATCTGATTTGAATTATCACTACTGAATCCTTCTATTTTTCCTTGTTTGATTATCACATTCCTCCAGGTAATTTTCCAGACTATCTCTTCCCAAGGGCAATTAGGTGTTTCAGTGGATGGAGTATCAGGCTGGGAAATCAAGATCAATCTCCCTGAGTTCAAACCAGACTTCAAAAAAGAAAATGACTCTGGGCAAGTCATTTTCTTCATCTGTAAAAATGATCTGGAGAAGGAAATAGCAAGTCACTCTACTATCTTTGTCAAGAAAATCCCAAATTGAGAGACATGAAAGAGAGACAGAGACAGAAAGAAAGAGCTTAAAAGAATAATCAGGAGGAAAGTGATCTGAGCCTTTAAGGTAGAGGTAAAGATGAAGAGTTAGAGCATTCAGGCTAAATAAACAACAAAACAATGGAATAAAAACAATCTCTTTTCTTGGCAAGCCCCATAATCTCTTTCCCTCTTATCTATGCCTCACTATCTACTCCAGTAATTAGCAAAGAGTTTCCTCTCTTTGCCCAGGTCAACTCTACTATTCACTCTTTTGCTCAGTCTCTCCAGTCCCCTCAATTATTCCCTCTTCCCACTTCTCATGTTCAATCATATATTAGCTACTGACTCCTCTTCTGTCTACTAGTCTGTCAGGTTACCTTTGTTCTTAAAAAAGAACAACAATAACAACAACAATTTTTTTTAAAGCTTTTTATTTGTATAACATATGTATGGGTAGTTCCCCAGCATTGATCTTTACAAAGCTTTCCATTACAACTTTTACCCCCAGCCCCCTCCCCTCCCCTAGATGGCAGGAAGTCCACTACATGTTCATAATGTTGAAATACTTGACAAGTTGTGCAAGAAAGATCCTATCTACAAGAAAAAAAAAAAATCAGAGAAAGGAAACACAATGCAAGCAAACCTCAATAGAGAGCATGAAAATTTTATGTTGTGGTTCATATTTCATATCCCTCTCTCTGGGTGTAGATGGTTTTCTTCAGTGAACAATTGGAACTGGTTTGAGACAATTCTCTGTTGCTGATCATCATGTAATATTGTTGTTGCTGTGTATAATCTCCTGGTTCTGCTTGTTTCACTCAGCATCAGTTCATGCAAGTCTCTCCAGGCCTCTCTGAAATCGTCCTGCTGGTCGTTTCTTACAGAGCAATAATATTCCATGACATTCATATACCACAATTTATTTAGCCACTCTCCAATTGATGGGCATCCCCTCAGTTTCCAGTTTCTAGCCACTACAAAAAGGGCTGCCACAAACATTCTTGCACAAATGGGTCCCTTTCCCTCCTCTAAGATCTCTTTGGGATATAGGCCCAATAGCAACAACAAAATTAAAAAAGAAAACCTTTGTTTGTCCCTAATTTTGCCCTTAATTTCTATTCTACTTTACTTTTATGTAATTTTTGGTGCTATTGAATGCTGTTTTCCTAGATGTTCTCTTCTCTCACGGTTTTTGTATTACTATCTCTCTGGGTTCTCTTTATTCTTATTTGACCACTACTTCTCAGTCTCCTTTACTGGCTAATCATCCATCTGCCAGCCAGAAAGCATAAATGTTCCCTAGAGCTTTTATACAGGTTTTTATCAGTCTTGGAATGCTCTCACTCTTCATCTTTACCTTTGTCTTAAATCCTCTTTCTGATTATTCTTATAAGCTCTCTTCCTCTGTCTCTCTTTCATCTGTCTCTCCATCTCTGTCTCTCTGGCTTTCTCTTTTGTGTCTCTGTCTCTACTTCTCTGTCTCTGTCTCTACCTCTCTGTCTCTGTCTCTATCCCCCTTCTTTCTTATTTTCATGTCTCTCTGTCTCTCTCTGTTTCTGTATGTCTTTCTCTCTGTCTCTGTTTCTCTTTTGTGTCTCTCTCTGTCTCTCTCAATCTCTCTCTGTATGTCTTTCTCTCTGTCTCTGTCTGTCTTTCCTCAAATTATCTAAAATCTACTTAATTGTGTATAAGTTATATTCCCCCAGGATAACAAGGTCTTGGAAGAAAGAAATTTTCTTGTCTTTTGTCTTTCTATCCACAATGCCTTGCACACAATAAACATTAAATTACTATTTGTTGAATTGATTTGAATCAGAAGGATCATTATTCTAAAGTTCCTATTACTTGTGTTCTATTGCCAGACCTGCCATTCACTAGATAATCACTTCTTCCATTTACCTCTCCCACCCCAGGGTCTCAGTTCCCTCATCTCTAAACCACCAGGGTAATAATATTTGTTTATCTGCTTCACAATTCCTTTTAAGCATAAAATGTTACAGAAATATTAAAGATTACTACTACTCTTCCTAGTGTTCCAGGGTTATAGCATAAAATAATCCTTAAGGTCCAATCTATATATATATAAAGACTACCCTAGTCACACCTCTCCAACACTACTATTACCAGCCCTTGAGCAAGATCAAAAATTGAAATACAGCATTTTCTTTTTCTTTCTCTCTCCTCTGTCCCTGCATATCAAGTCCTTCATTTGGCTTTTAAGCTCTTCACAACCTGGATCCTTCCTACTCTGCATTTTTTTATACTTCACTCTCATCATCTTAGACTCCTTACCCTATTTCTTATTTTTTATTTTTTGCTGAGGCAATTGGGGTTAAGTGACTTGCCCAGGGTCACACAGCTAGGAAGTATTAAGTTTTAAGTATTAAGTGTCTGAGGTTAGATTTGAACTTAGGTCTTCCTGACTCCAGGGCTGGTGCTCTACCCACTGAGCCACCTAGCTGCCCCACCTTACTCTATTTTTAAAAAATCAATAGTAGTTTATTTTTCAAATATATGTAAAATAGTTTTCAACATTCATTTTTATAAGATTTTAAATACCAAATTTTTCTTCCTCCTTTCTCTCCCCCTTCCCCAAGCAATCTAGAATAAGTTAAATATGTGCAGTCTTTTAAAACTTATTTCCATATTTATCATGTTGTAAAAAAAAAGAAACAATCAAGCCAAAAGGAGGGAAAACATGAGAAAAACAAACAGACAAAAAGATGAAAATTCTATGCTTTGCTCCCAAGTCTATTGGAATTGCCTTGAATCACCTCATTGTTGAAAAGAGTCAAGTGCATCACAGCTGATCATCACATAATCTTGTTGTTGTGTACAATATTCTCTTAGTTCTGCTCATTTCACTTAACATCAATTCATGTAAGTCTTTCCAGGCTTTTCTGAAATCAGCCTGCTCATCACTTCTTATAGAACAATAATATTGTATTACATTCAGATAGCCATTCCCCAACTCATGGGCATCCACTCAGTTTTTATTTCCTTGCCACTACAAAAAAGACCACTACAAACATTTTTGCATGTATAGGTCCTTTTTCCTTTTTTTATGATCTCCTTAGGATACAAACCCAAAAAACATACTACTGGATCAAAGGGTATGCACAATTTTATAGACTTTAGGTATAAAAACACATCATTTGCTAAGACATTGAAGTTTAAAAATAACTTGAGATTTTAAAATAATCCTGTGAGACAGTATTATTTTAATTTTAGAGATAAGGTGTAATACCAAAGAAACTGAAACAAGACAAAGATTAGTTTTTAATCTTTAATGTGGAGAGTTTAGATTAGCCGCCCTTATGGGACTCTTTTTCAAAGAATTTGGCACAGATAAACTGAGGCAAGGAATTTATACAAGGTTTTAGCTAATGGGTTTAACAAAGGAAGATTAGGGGAGGTGAGGACATTGGGAGGATGGACAAGCCATAATTTCAGGAAAGGATCATAATTTAATCCTGACAGGATAGGGGTCAAGGAGACAGCAAGGTGAGGGGAGATAATACTCAAAAGGAGGGGGAATGATCCTAGCAAGGACTGAAATAAAGTACCTGGAGTTTATGACTTAACGGTATGTAAGGCTGGTCAGAGCTCCAAGGTTTTTTCTAATGTTTTTTCTAATAAAAGGAAGGGGGAGAGGGGATGACCATAATTTTTATTCAGGGCTTAACAAAGGAAACTAAAAGTTAAAGAGGTAGAATTTTTTGTTCACTGAGATAAGATCAGAAGTAATATTCGAACTCAGTTCTCTAGATTGCAAATCCATTCATCTTTCCCCATACCATAGCATGCAACAAAATCTAGTTTCCCTGAAAAACTCACCTACATGCAAAAAATTCCTTATGCTCTCTGTGTCCTGAATATTGATTATGAAAGTCACTTGTGACAATTTGTAAGAAAGCTGGTATTCTGGGAGAAAAAAATCCCTCTCTTTAAAATATTTTCAATTTGAATCAAATTTAATGATGCATTTAAAAAGGCCATTTTGCTGTTCACATGCCATTCCCATGTGCCTTCCCTGCAGTGTCAGGAAAGGATTATGTGAAAGACTGTCCTTTTCATCATGCTGGGGTGTTGACTGCTATAAGCTCATACCAAGCTATCAAAGGGACATTCTTAATAAATCTGAGCTGACCCCCAGCTTTCCACCATCTCCAGCTGTCTCACAGGTTTCCCTTATTCTTCAGAGGTTACGATAGGACCTTACTCAGAAACTTTTGTTCTTTTTACTTCTGGATGACAATATTATTTGCTTGTAGGTGTTGTTTCTGCATCTGTACATATATATATATGTTTGTGCATTTATGCATGTATATATAAAATATATTTATATGCAATTGCTATTTTTTTATTTCTAAAGAAATTCAATAACTCTGAGTCATCTTTGACTCACTCCTCTCTCTCAGATCCTATAACCAATCACTTATAAAGTTCCATCAATTCTACTCCCATAATGTTTCTTACATTCTTTTAACTTTCATTGGTACCATTCTTCTTTGAGCCTTGCTACTTTTTCACCTGGACCACTATAAAAACCTCCAAAGTGGACTCCTTGCCTTCAGTCCCTCTCCTTTCTAATCTGTCACGCTACAAAGATAATCTTCCTCATGGGCAGTCTGCTCTATCATTCCCTCCTCAAATTGGGCAGAGGGGAGAAGTAACGAAAGTAGAGAAAAGGGACTAAGTGTTTATATAATCACTTACTATGTGTCAAGCACTGTGCTAAGCACTTTAAAAATATCATTTTGTTGAGGTTGGGAAAGGACCCCAAAAAGTTGGGGGTTGCAGACTGGTGTCATGAGGTGTCTCAAAAGAATTTGTAGACTTGAACCCATCTCTAAGTCAAGGGGCAAAATTTATTGTAATTATAATGTCATTTGAAGCGGGCTAAGTTCCAAAAGAATTTAGCAAAGAACCAAGAGCAAGAAGATACATTTATGAGATACAGTTAGATCAGAGCTTCATGTTACTTATTTGCTAATTTTATACCTTTTAGGTAGGTATTAGGGGTGCTCTATTCACTATTGTCTCAAGAACTTGGCTATCACTAAGAGATTATCTGTCTGACAGTCAGTAATGTTTATAGGACTATTCTAAGGCCAGAAAACTTTAGAATCATTGACAGACAGAATGTCAAAACAATAGCACTCTAAGGTCAGAGGATCTCAGGATCACTAATATATCTTCCCTAAAGTCTAAGGGAAGAAATATTATATTCCTAGGCCAGAAGACTTTTATAATCATTGACAGATAGGTTGTTAGAACAATAGCACTCTAAGGTCTGGGGGAGGGGGAGCAGGAGGAGGGAAGGCAGGGCATGGATCTCAGGATCACTGATTCTAAAGCCAGAAGACTTTAGGATCACTCACAGATTGTTAAAACAGAAGCACTCTAAGGTCAGGGGACCTTAAAATTATTGCTGTATTTCTCCTAGAAGCTATACCCTAACAATCTCATTTGATGCTCACAATAACCCTAAGAATTTATTATTCTCATTTTATAGTTGAGGAAACTGAGGCAAAGAAAGATCAAGTGACTTGAACAGGGCCATACAGCTAGTAAGTAGCTGAGGCACATTTAAACTCAGGGTTTTTTTGTTTTTTTTCTGTCTAATAGTCTACCTATTGTACTACCTAGCTGCCTCATGGTTCTCTGGAGCTGATAGAATAAAATGACATTCCAGAATCTGGTTCCAACTTTCATTTCTAAGCTTATTTCCCATTTTATATACTCTTCAATCTAGGCAAAGTAGATTATTAGTTACTCAACTTCAACCTGTTGTCTCTGCCTTCATGCAGGTCACCCCTACACCAATATGCAAAGGTACTTCTTCCTCATTTCTTCCTATTGAAATATTAAACCTTCATCAAGGCTCAATCAAGCAATCAATATGTAATCATTAAGTTCCTATTTTATGCCAAGGACTGTGCTAAGTGTTGGGGATACAAAAAGAAGTTAAAAAAGTCTTGCCCTTCTGGAATTTACAATTGAATAGGGGAGCCAACAGGATAACAAATATGTACAAAACAAATATACAGGATAAGCAGGCAATAATTAAAAGATGGAAAGCTGCTCAGGTCAGGTGTCACCTCTCCCATGAAGCCTTCCTTGACCCCTCAATCCCCAAATTTTCTTATAACATTTTTTTTCTGGATGTTTTCCTTGAATATGTCACATAAGACAGGGAGAAAAGTGCCATTTTTAAATTTTTAAAATTTTCTTTAGGTTTTTTTTTTGTTTCTTATTTTCAAAACATAGGCATGGTTTTCAACATTCACTCTTGCAGAACCTTGTGTTCCAAATTTTTTTCTTCCTCCTTTCCTCTTCCCCCTTCCCCTAGACAGCAAGTAATCATGCTACACAAGAAAATTCAGATCAAAAAGGGGAAAAAATGAGAAAGAAAAGAAAATACAAGCAAACAACAACAACAAAAGTGAAAATACTATGTTGTGATCTACACTCAGTCCCCACAGTCCTCTCTCTAGGTGGAAATGAGTCTCTTCATCACAAAACCATTGGAACTGGCCTGAATCATCTTGCTGTTGAAAAGAGCCATGTCCATCAGAATTGATCAAATTGATCATTGCATAATCTTGTTGTTGCTATGTAGAACATTCTCTTGGTTCTACTCCCTTCAGTTAGGATCAGTTTAAGTCTTTCTTTGCATTAGATTATAAGTTCCTTGAGGGCCAGAACTAATTTTTTGTTTTTCTTTGTATCCCCAGTGCTTAGCCCAATGTCTGGAAAATAACTGACACAATATATGTTTATTGACTTATCGACAGAAAGATTGCATATTGTCTTACATAACAGTGCTTGATTTTATTTCTTGAATTAAAAAATTATAAGGGCAGAATATGAGATACAGTCTGAAAGGAGCTGTACCAATTCTAGGGACATCCTATCTATTCCTTAAACCACCATGAAATTAAAATCAGTAACATTGTTTTTAAGCACAATATGCCAGAAACAATTTTATTAAGTATTATTTAGTATTATTCTAAATCCTAGCGTTTCTAGCTTAGAAAAATTTCTAAACTGATGCCTACCCACTCCTATGCCCTTGGAAATCTCTCTACCCCAAGACAATTTGAGATAACATTTATAAGGATCTTGAGCAAAGGAAATAGTGTAATAGGTGAAAATACAATTTGGATTTAACTTTCTACTTCATCAAATAGAAGAATAGTATCTACTCAATTCCTTCCTTGAATACTTCCCTAAAGGAATGAATGGGTTTTCTCCCAATGATCAATATCTCAATCCTCTCTGAATAGAGAAAGGAGGACCAGAGCCCAATTTCTTCCTCCTATTCAGTTTCTCCAGAAATAATGAGAAATAAATATGTCTCTAGTTTTAAAAAAGTTTTAATACGCTTCTAAATTATGTGCCACTAGCATTCATTTGTTCATTCAGCCATTCAAGTTTCTGAATGGCTTCCTTTTGTGTCAGGCACTGTACTAGGCACTAGAGATACAAGGGCAAAACAAACACATAGATAAAAAACTAAGCAATTTCTGCTCTCAGTGTACTGACTTTTTTTTTGAGGGGTGGGGTACAGGATAGGAGCTAACATTTCCATTTATTAAGACCATGAACTTAGTGCATTTGTTGCAAGCACTATTATAATGACCTCTAATTATCCTATCAGTTCTCAATCATTCCTAATGTTTAATCCATCCTCACAGGCAATTAAAATGCATTAAGTGCTGTCATTTGCTTATAGGATAAACTACAAATCCCTCTTCTTCCCTACAGAGGAGACAGACTTGACTGTAATTGCAGGCCTAATCCAAAAATTTTACAGGAAACATTGAAAGCTATGTTAAAAAAAAAAAAAAAAAGTTTTCCTTTTAGTTCCCAATTTATCTCATCTTCCCAGATCTGAAAATGCTTATTTGGATGAATTGGGCAGTCAGTCTATAAGAATCTGGTTTTTTTGTTTTTGTTTTTGTTTTTGTTTTGTTTTGTTTTGTTTTGTTTTGTTTTTGGCTATGGTTCAGGCACTGTGCTAAATTCTAGGGATGCTAAAAATGGCAAAACACAACCTTGAGGAGCTCAAAATCTAATGTGGGAGACAAAATACAAATGACTATAATCAAACTACAATATATTTGAAAGCAAGGTTTTCTCAGCCCCACCACATAGAACCACAATCAAGTATTTCTCCTCTACTGGGAAATTCATTGCACCTTATTATATGAAAGATAAGTAATTTCTTCAATGTTGAAAGCTCCCAGGGTATGAAATCCATGAAGCAATGTAGATTACAATCTATTTGTATCTGGGAGGTGGGATCTTTAGATATAGAGTGCCCAGGATCATCAAGGATCATTTTTGAAGCCTTGCTCTTCCTAATTCTAAGAACAACCCTCAGCCTATTTGCCACATTGCCTTTTCTCATTAGTAGAACAAACCAGCCAAATCCTGAAATATATTACTTGGGAACCTCATTTCAGTAATTGGACATTGATACCAAGGGACAGATACTTCAGGATGCAGAGGAAGACATCATTCAATAGAAATAAAAGGCCTTCTAAAAGTCAGATTTAATTTTCCAGAATCATTGGATCTTATGACTTTGGATCAGGGAGTCACTTTAGAACACAGATTACAGAATGTTGTAGCAGAATATGTTGCCTAGATACAACATAGCATCTGAAACAGACATCAGAACACAGAACACACTTTTTTTTTTTTAAATTTTGAGGGAACTTCAAACATGAAATGTGGAATATTAAGACCTAGAACACAAATTGTTATAACTTAGTCCTAACAAATAATCTACTAGGAAAGCTATATCATGTATATAAATAAAAAAATTACAGGATTAAATATGATAGTGGCTATAGAGAAATCCAGATAAAGTACACTCAGAAAAAAAACTCTAAAGGAGAGAATTCACTTTCAGCTGGATGGAAAAGAGCAGGTTTTTTTATGTTCTCTTGGTTATCTATTTAGTGACAGAGCAGGGGCCCAAATCCTGTTTTATAGATTTTAGGGCCAAGATAGATAGCAGATTCACAAAGAACAGATACACCAAAACTCTGAAGCCCTTAGTGGGAAAGTATAATTCTATGTTGTATGAAAAAATAGACTATCCCCTCAAAATAAAACAAAATAAATGCCATATCCTAAAGGGCCAAATTTACTCACAGGGAGCAGCTTATGCAACAGGATGATCTGACTCATTCATGGTGAACAGTTAATACATCATGTACAGAGTGTATGGTTTCTGGCCATGTTTCTGGTACCCTCATCTGGAACTCCTGACATCCTGAAGCACTTTTCTCCCCAAATTGCTCTGCCTCCCCCTTTCTCACCTAGGGCACTGGAGAGGAATCTGCCATGTGTGCAGACAACTGCTCTGGCGAGGCATGCCTTTTCTCTGCAGGCCTCCCTGATAGTCACCCAGAGCCACTCAAAAGCTGCTCTTGCATGTCAGAAAAGCAGCTTCTCTGATGGGTATCCTGCTTTCCTCCAATCCTGAGAATATATGACTTTGGATAAGAAATCTCAGCAGGAACAGCAGGTCTTCTCAGTGAAGGACAATTTTCAGCTAAGTATATCTTATTTAAGGTCCTAATAACTGCAGTCAAGCAAATGCAGGAGATGTGTATAACACACACACACACACACACACACACACACACACTCACACACACATATAATAGCCACTGCAAGAGTTTCTCTAAATAGTTCAGCAGCTGATGGACTCTCCTTCCACACGCCATTGTTGTATCTACAGGGACAGGAGAAGGGGCAGGGAAGAGGAAGACAGGGGTCTCAAAGGGCTTAGAGAGTTTGATTTGTCTCATTGATTTTCTTTAGGCATCAGTTTGATACTTGGCATTATAAGGTTAATTTTAGATGATTAACTCCTCCATATTGGTATATTTGATTTAGTTTGCCTTTCAAACACTTTCTACCCATTGATTTTCAATAGTATGCTTTTAGCAACACAGCCGAAAGCCATTTCAGTGAAGGCTGGCCAAGCAGAAAATAGTCACCAAATATGGAGAAGCTCATGAACCACCTTGGTGGGTCTCCAGACATCTCCTCTCTTATATGCTATTTTAGGGTATCTAATAAAGATCCCAAATAGCAGCAATGGTGTAGTGAAAAAACCACCAAACTTAGAGGCTAGAGAATTAGAATTGAATCCTTGCTTTGATGATAAATTGCTATATGACTATGAGACCATTTTTACTCAGTTAAAAGTAAAATATATTCCTTTTCAAAATTTCCTTGAGTATTTTTTTCTGGATTTCTCCACAGCTTCCATCATATTTTAGTTCTATATGCTTTTCTTATTTGTATACAATGTTTCCAGTCTGTGAATGGTAAACTCCTTGAAGGAAGAAACTGTCATTTGTTAAGCAGTGATTCCTTAGATAAGGCATGAGCGACTCCCCTGAATCTCATCACCTGTGTTCATCTCCAATTAAATTTCTTTACCTCTCACAAATCATTAACATAGGAGATAAGGACAAATTCAACTAAGTTATAAATAAATTTTTCTTGAATACCCATTAAATTCAAATTTCATTCCTTAGTGTTAGCACAACAAAGATTAACAAATGACATAGTTTCTTCCTTCAAGGAATTTAACATCTATAGACTGGAACTATGGTATATGAATAATAAAATTATATAGAACTAAAATATGATAGAAGCTGAGGTCAACCAATCAACAAGCATTTTTAAGTGGCTACTGTCTGCCAAGCATTATGCCTGGTGATGGGTATTGAGTAAATAAATGAGGAAGTGAGACATAATGTACATTCTGCTACAATAGATATTCCTAATTTTTTGTGTGTAGCCATTTAAAAATATTTTGATAATGATCTCAATTTAGTTTTTTTAATCCAATAATTTGACTTGTAGTTAAAATTATTCTATGTCCTTTGAGATAAAATATAGATTCCTGTGTCATGTAATAATATCCTTCATAATTCAACTCTGGATTATTGTTCCACATTTATTATACATTAGTCCTATCTACATACTATGCACTAGCCAAATTGGCTCCTTTATTAATTCTTATGTACAACATGCCATCTTTCATTCCTGTGTCTTAACAAAGGCTGTCCTCCAAAGCCTGTGACACTTTCTCTCTTCACTTCTGACTCTTGGAATCCTTTGTTCTCTTGAAAGCTTGACTAAAATTCCATAATCCATATAAGGCCTTTTATGATCTAAGAAAGGAAGCAATAGTAAAATATGTGACCTCAAATGACTCTACAACAGTTTAAAGAAACAGTTTACAGCATTTGAGGTCCTAAAGCAAGGAATATCTTTGGATATATTATTTAGACTTATTGGTATGAAGCCCATCATTGGAACATGAATCTAGATAATTATAATGTTAAAAACAGACAGGATGGGGATAGAGCCAAGACAGAAGAGAAACAAGAAGTATGGCTTTGTTTCTCCAATACACTTAATCCACAATATCTAGAAAATGTGCTAGACTAAGTTATTAAATCCAAGAAAAATCACAGTAAGTGATTTTCTAGTCCAGATTGGCTGTGGAGAGAAAGAGAGAAAAAAAAAAAAAAAGAGAGAGAGAGAGAGAGAGAGAGAGAGAGAGAGAGAGAGAGAGAGA
>JAJPUD010000713.1:584316-597790 GCA_023553655.1 Myrmecobius fasciatus
GAGAGAGAGAGAGAGAGAGAGAGAGAGAGAGAGAGAGAGAGAGAGAGGTCTATCAACATTGGTTAATGTATTTTGGCCAGATGCATTCCACATGAAACATTTTAGTACCCAGGAACATATAGAAGATGGGATTGTACATTGAAAAAAGATAAGGTCTGAGATCCATACTAGTACTAATCTTTAGCAGGACTCAGAAATAAGTACCATCTGGAAGGCCATCACTTATGAATCAGCTTTGAGTCACATATCCAAGGCAAATTAAAGAAGGAACCTGAATTTGACAAGTGGTGTTCCAGGATATATAGTGATAGTGGGCTCTAGTCTATGTATTTAGGAGGAACAAATTCAGAAGCAAAGAGTACTTGTGTGTCTCTGACCCCAAGAGCATAAAGTCTAGTGAAACTCATAATAAAATAACAAGGACAGAAATCTCAGGACAAAGAGAACTTGCAGTTCTATTACTCTGAACTTACAGAATTTCTTCACCAGCTAATGGAAGCTGAATTCAGAAGCAATCAATTGGAACATTCAACCAGGGAAGATCTGCAGAAATATGGTTCAGAGTCAGATTTGGACCAGGAAGGAACTGATCAGATTTTATCCTAGATCGCATCACTTTGGAAGCACTAAAATCTTGCAGATTCACATCTCAGAATGTTCCTAAGATCCTAGAAATCATAACACTTAATACCTCTAGAAAACAATGAAAGTACAGAAGAGGACAAAGGCCCAGACGAAAGTTCAGAAATTCCAAAAACTTGGCACTAAAGTGCAAAATAAATAAGTACATTGGAAAAAAGCAAACAAGCAAAAAAAATCCAATCATAAAGAGACATTATGATGATAGGAATCCTCAAGACCACGAACTCAGAAGAGAATGATTTCAAAATAACTAAGACAAAGCCTCAAAAACAAATCCAACCAGAATTCCTGGAACAGATTAAGGAAGAATTTAAACTTAAAAAGCTAAAAAAAAATTTCAAGGCCAAATGAGAATGCTAAAGTGAAAATGGGAAAAGAAAATGGGGGAAAAAACCTTTGGAAGAAAAATTTAGAAGAATTAATAGCTTGAAATATGAGATAAAAAGCCTTATGAAAGAAGAAAATACCTGAAAATGGTGGAGTAGTGCCGATACAACTCTCTGTGATCTCCTCTGACCTTCTCTCAAACCATCAGCAGATTAAGCCTCTAAACTGATTTTGGAGTGAAAGCAGCCCCAAGTACTTGGAGTACAACATATTCCCAGAAGAAGTTACCTTGGCAGAACATCAGAACAGGTCTGTTTCAGTCAGGCAGGGGGACAGTTTGCCAAACCTAGACAGCAGAGCAAACAGGACAGGAAGCTGGGTGGGGACTCAGAGCATGGCAATTTCTAAGCACCTGGGAAGTTTCTGTGAGCCTCTTAGGCAACTGGTTGCCCTGGTTGCAGGGAGGTGCTTTGGCAGATCTGCCTTTTATAAAAAGTAGATTGTAAACCACTGAGAATGCAGAACCTAGCCCCAATTGCCCAGCATCTGGAGTCAATCAGCCAAACTGCCCCAGGGCAAACAAAGCAGCTATCTGTCCTTTGCTTTGAACAGACCTCAAACTTTAAAAAATGAATAAAAAACAAAAAAGAACTCTCATCATAGATAGCTGTTATGGAGAGAGAGAACAGACCTCAGATCCTGAGGTTGATAGAAGTAAAGCAACTCCAGAGGAAGCCACAAAGGGAGACATGAGCTGGTCCCCATTTCACAAGGCTTTCCTGGAAGACTGCATAAAGAATCTCAAAAGACAGTAGAAGTAAAATGGAGAAATTAAATTAAGTCATTGCAAGAAGGAATGGAAAAAGCATATCATGCCCTACAAAAGAGATATGAAAAAGACACCAATTCACTGAAAAACAAAATTGGTGAAATGGAAAAAGTATGCAATGAAAAAATTGGCCAATTACAAAAGAAGCTAAAAAAGGTAACTGATGAAAAGAATACACTAAAAATTAGAATTGAACAAATGGAAGTGAATGGATCAATAAGACTTCAAGAATCAGTCAAACAAAAATTAAAAAAATGAAAAAATAGAAGAAAATATAAACTATCTGCTAGGAAAAACAACTGACTTCGAAAATAGATCTAGGAAAGACAATCTAAGAATTATTGGACTTCCTGAAAGCCATGATGAAAAAAAGAACCTAGACACTATCTTATAGGAAATCATGCAAGAAAACTTCCCTGATGTTCTAGAATCAGAAGGTAAAATAGCCATCAAAAGAAGTCACTGATCACCTCCTGAAAGAGACCCCAAAATTAAATCTCCAAGGAATATTGTGGCTAAATTTCAGGACTATTGCACCAAGGAAAAGATATTGAAAGCAGCTAGAAATAAACAATTCAAATACCAAGGAACTATAATTAGAATCACCCAGGATCAATCAGCTTCCACCTTAAAGGATGGAAGGTCCTGGAATCAAATATTCTGAAAGGCAAAGGAACTTGGATTACAGCCAAGAATAACCTATCCAGCTAGAATGAGCATTAACTTCCAGGGAAGAAGATGAACATTTAATAATATAGGTGAATTTCACCTATTTCTAATGAAAAGGCCAGATCTGCACAAAAAAATTGACCTCCAAACACTGAAGAGAAGCATAAAAAGGTAAAAAGGAAAGAACTCTTGAGAACTATATTTCTATTGTGGGTACTCTTAGAGAATGGGGGTATAATTTGATTTTACTTTGATAATATGAAAAAGGAACTAGAGGTGGAAAGGGGATCATACTGGAAAAAGAGGAAATAGGAGGTAAAATAAGGTAAAAAAAAAGGAAGTAAAAATAAGTTAAAATCTGATGAAGAGGCAAAGAAAACCTAATATAATTGAGGGAGAAAAGGGAGAGGGATGAGCACTGTATGAATCTTACTCTCATCATATTGGGCTCTAAAAGAGAATATCAGACATATTTGGTTTCAAAGAGAAACTTGTCCCACCCTATAGGCAAGTGGGAGAAAAAGGAGGAAAAGAAAATGAAAGACTAATAGAAGGGAAAATAGAATTAGGGGAAAGGTGTAAAAAAGGGGGAGGAGCTCTAAATGGGGGAGGACTGTTAGAGGGAGATGGTCATCAAAAGTAAAATACTGGGAAGGGGGGAAGGGAGAAAGGGGAAAGGAAAGAGAAAAACATAACTTTGGGTAAATAAAATGGCAGGAAATACAGAATTAGTTATTTTAAATGTGAATGTGAATGGGATGAACTCTCCGATAAAACAGAAGTGGATAACAGACTGGATTAAAATCCAGAATCCTACAATATGTTGTTTACAAGAAATATATCTAAAATATAGAGATACATGCAGAGGGAAGGTAAAGGGCTGGAGCAGAATCAATTATGCTTTGTCCAGGTGAACAAAAAAAAAAAAAAAAAAGCAGGTAGCAATCCTTATCTCAGATCAAGTAAAAGCAAGATAGATCTAATCAAAAGAGATAAGGAAGGAAACTATATTTTACTAAAGGATACCATAAATATTGAAGCAATATCAATACTAAAATATATACACCCAGTGGTATAGCATCCAAATTCCTAGAGGAGAAACTAAGGGAGATACAAGAAGAAATAAACAGCAAAACTATACTAGTGGGGCATCTCAATCTGGCTCTCTCAGAATTAAATAAATAAAATCACAAAATAAATAAGAAAGAAGTTAAGGAAGTAAACAAAATGTTATAAAAGTTAGATATGATAGATCTTTGGAGAAAATTGAATGAAGAAAGAAAGGGGTTTGCTTTTTTCTCAGTGGTTCATGGAACTTACACAAAAATTGACCATGTGTTAGGACATAAAAACCTCAAAATCAAATGCAAAAAGCCAGAAATAATACTTGCATTTTTTTTTCAGATAATAATGCAATAAAAATCACATGCAATATAAGGCCAGGAAAAAATAGACCAAAAGTTAATTGGAAATTAAATAATCTAATCCTAAAGAATGAATGGGTGAAAGAGCAAATCACAGATACAATCAATAATTTCATCAAGGAGAACGACAATAATGAGACAACATACCAAAATTTGTGATATACAGCAAAAGCAATTATAAGGAGTAATTTTATATCTCTAGATGCTTACTTGCAAAAAAAAATAGAGAAAGAGAAAAATGAATGAATTGGGCTTACAATTAAAAAGCTAGAAAAAGAACAAATTTAAAACCCTCAATTGAATACCAAATTGGAAATTCTGAAAACAAAAGGGGAGATTAATAAAACTGAAAATAAATTGAGGTTCCCACTTGTATAGTTTTACTTTATATTTCCTCTTATAACTCATTCAGCTTTTACTCTAAGAGTTTGGATGCCAAAGTATTAGAAACAATTCACAACTTTAGCAAAGTTGCAGGATACAAAATAAATCCACACAAATCATCACCATTTTTATGTATAAATCTAAACTACATTATAAAGCAGCAGTCATCGAAACCATTTGGTACTGGCTAAGAAATAGAGTAGTCAATCAGTGGAATAGGATAGGATCACAGGACAAAATAGGCAATAACTGTAGCAATCTAGTGTTTGACAAACCCAAAGACCCCAGTTATTGGGATAAGAACTCATTCTTATGGGAAAGATTGGGAAGATTGGAAACTAGTATGGAAGAAATTAGTGCTTGACCCATACCTAACACCACATACCTAAACAAGATCTAAATAGGTTCATGATTTAGCCATAAAGAATGATATTATATACAAATCAGAGTAGCATAGGATAGTTTACCTCTCAGATCTGTGGAGAAGGAAGGAATTTGCATTCAAAGAAGAACTGGAACTCTTAATTGAACACCAGATAGATAAGTTTGATTATATTAAGTAAAACAGTTTTGTACAAACAAAACTAATGCAGGTAAGATAAGGAAGGAAGCAATAAATTGGGAAATCATTTTTACATGTAAGGCCTCATTTCTAAAATATAGAGAGAATTGACTCATATTTATAAGAATTCAAGCCATTCTCCAATTGATAAATGGCCAAAGGATATGAACAGACAATTTTAGATGATGAAATTTTAAAACTATTTGTAGTCATATGAAAAAGTGCTCCAAATCAGTATTGATCAGAGAAATGCAAATTAAGACAACTCTGAGATACCACTACACACCTGTCAGATTGGCTAAGATGAAAGGAAAAGATCATGATGAATGTCGGAGGGGATGTGTGAAAACTGGGACACTGATACATTGTTGGTGGAACTGTGAATGGATCCAACCATTCTGGAGCACAATTTGGAGCTATGCTCAAAAAGTTATCAACTTGTGCATACCCTTTGACCCAGCAGTGTTTCTATTGGGCCTATATCCCAAAAAGATCTTAAAGGAAGGAAAGGGTCCCACATGTGCAAGAATGTTTGTGGCAGCCCTTTTTGTAGTGGCTAGAAACAGGAAAATGAATGTATGCCTATCAATTGGAGAATGGCTGAATAAACTATGGTATATGAATGTCATGGAATATTACTGTTCTGTAAGAAACAACCAGCAGGATGATTTCAGAGAGGCTGGGAGAGACTTGCATGAACTTATGTTGAGTGAAATGAGTAGAACCGGAGAGCAATATACAAGCATACATAGCATTTTCATGCTTTCTATTGATGTTTCCTTGCATTAGGTTTTCCTTCTCAGATTTTTTTTTTCTTATAGATCTGATTTTTCTTGTACAACAAGATAACTATATAATATGTATACACATATTCAATTTGTTAAGTATTTTAACATAATTAACATGTATTACACTTCCTGCCATCTAGGGGAGGGAGTGGGAGGAAGGAGGGGAAAATTTGTAACAGAAAGCTTTGCAAGGATCAATGATGAAAAATTACCCATGCATATGTTTTTCAAATAAAAAGTTTTAATAATAATAAAAAGAAGTGACAGGGAAAAAATAAAATATATAGAGAATTGACTCAAATATATAAGAATTCAAGCCATTCTCCAATTGATAAATGGTCAAAAGATATGAACAGACAATTTTTAGATGAAGGAATTGAAACTATTTCTAGTCACATGAAAAGGTGCTCCAAATCACTATTGATCAGAGAAATGCAAATTAAGACAACTCTGAGATACCACTACATACCTGTCAGATTGGCTAAAATAAAAGGAAATGATAATGACAAATGTTGGAGGGGATGTGGGAAAACTGGGACACTGATACATTGTTGGTGGAACTGTGAACGGATCCAACCATTCTGGAGAGCAATTTGGAACTATGCTCAAAAAATTATCAAACTGTACATACTCTTTGACTCAGCAGTGTTTTTACAGGACCTATTTCTGAAAGAGATTGTAAAGGAAAGAAAGAGACACACATGTGCAACAATGTTTGTGGCAGTCCTTTTTGTCGCAAGTAATTGGAAACTGAATGGAGGCCTAACAACTGGAGAATGACTGAACAAAATATATGAATGTCATGGAATATTATTGTTCTATAAGTAAAGACCAGCAGGATGATTTCAGAAACGCCTGGAGAGACTTGCATGAACTGATGCTAAGTGAAATGAGCAGAACCAGGAGATCATTATACACGGCAACAAGACTATATGATGATCAATTCTAATGAACATGGCTCTCTTCAACAATGAGATGTTTCAAACCAGTTCTAATTGTTTAGTGATGAAGAAAGCCATATACACTCAGGGAGAGGCCTGTAATATCTTATTGTGGACCACAACATAACATTTTCATGATTTCTGTTGACATTTGCTTGCATTTTGTTTTCCTTCTCAGGTTTTTTTCTTGTAGATCCAATTTTCTTGCACATTTTTCATATATTTTAACATAATTAATATATATTAGACTACTTGCCATCTAGGGGCAGGGTGGGGGAAGGAGAGAAAAATTTGGAACAGAAGGCTTTGCAAGGGTCAGTGTTGAAAAAGTACCCATGCGCATGTTTTGCAAATAAAAAGCTTTAATAAAAAAAATAAAATATAGAAAAAAAGAAAAATAATTTGAGTTCTTAAACAATACTCAATTGAAATAAAAATGCCAATCAGCTGCCATTAAAAGTTCAAGAAGAATTTGTCAAGTTATCCAGCAACACAAGTTTAAAACTCATTAAATGAATTTTGGCTTGATATTAGAACAGAATTTCCAACAATTTCTGAAGTTATCCTAAATATATTTCTGCAATTTTATACTACATATTTATGTGAAGCAGCATGCTCAGCATTGATAATTAAAAAATCAAAATATCAATCAACTCTGAAAAAATGTTGAAGATGCTCTAGTCAGTCTGGCAGTATCAAATATTCCAAGATTCAATTCTTTATGTAAAAATAAACAGGCACATCCATCTCATTAATATGCAAATTTTCTTCTGTCGTTAGTAAATGGTAAAATTATATGTATGCCAAGAATTGTTTTAAAATAAATTTCTTTATGGCATTATCAATAAAAAAAGAAAGAAGAAAATGCCTTTTATGAAAATTAGAATGAACCAAATAGAAGCTAATAATTTCATGAGATAAAAAGAAATGTTAACTCAAAATCAAAAGACTGAAAAAAATAGAAAAACAAATTTGTAAGACTTTTCATGGAAAAAAATAACTAACCTGGAAAATCAAGGAGATCAAGGAGAGAGAATTCAAGTGACTCTCTGAAATCCATGATTAGGGGGAAAAAAACAAAAAACAAAAAAAATCCTTGATATTACATTCCAAGAAACCATGAAAGAAAACTGCCTAGATCTCTTAAAACCAGAGGGCAAACAAGGAAAAAAAATCATGAGTCACTTCCTAACACCTCCCCCCTCCATTCTTTCCTGCCCCCAAAAATCTCACAGCAATATTGGCCAAAATCCAAATCTGTGAATGAAAGAAAAATTGGTGAAGGCATACACAGAAAAAAAGGTAATATACTAAAGAGCCACAGTAAAGATCACACAAGATTTTCACTATGCCAAAACAATAGAGTTCTTGGAATAAATTATTTTAGAATAAGAAAAAAAAATTAATCTTCCAACCAAGAATAATTTGGCCAGAAAAACCTGAGTATAATAATATTAGAGAAATAAGGAACTTTAGTGAAATAGGATATTTTTGAATAATCTTGAGTGAAAGACCACAACTGAAAAGAAAATTAAAAATAAAAACAGGAATTAAGAAATGCATAAATAGCTGAAGATGAATGATCAATTACATGTTTAATTTGTAACATGTGGAGATAATATATATATCATCTCAGAATCTTGTTAACATCAGGGGGAGTATAATTATTTATTGGGCCTAGGAGTATTTCTGTTACAGTTTGAAAATCTTAAAAAGAGAATAAAAAGGAACAGCTACAAAACAGGCAAGGCTTCAAAATTCTTCTTTTTTTTTAAATACTTTTTATTTGCAAAACATATGTATGGGTAATTCCTAAACATTAACCCTTACAAAGCTTTCTGTTACAAAATTTTCCCCCCTACTCCCCACCCCTCCCCTAGATGGCAGGATATTCACTACATGATAATTATGTTAGAATACTTAAGAAATAGAATATATGTATAGTTATTGCATCATTTTTTGTGCAGGAGAAATCATATCTACAAGAAAGAATAATCCGATAAAGGAAATACAATGCATAGCTTCAAAATTCTTAAAGGGAAAGTTAAATGATTTAACAGCAAAACACTAATAGATACCAAATCAATAATAGTGAAGGAATTCAATTTACCCCTTTCAGACATAGATGAATATAACAACAACAAAAAATGAAGATCCTGAAAAAAATAATGGAAAAGTTGGAGATGATGGAGATTATGTAATGGGTACAGAAAGGAGTACATCTATTTCTCAGATCTGTTTGGTGCCTTCACAAAAATTCACACTTGAGGCATTCCTTTTAAAAACACTAGAAATCATAAAATAAATGAATTTTTTCTTAATAAGATAAAAAGTATCTATAAAAGCATGAGTAAACTCTTACTTCTAATGGTGATAGAGTCTTTCCAATAAGATGGTAGGTAAAGCAAGGATATCTGTTATTATTATTGTTATTAAATTTAGAGCTAGAGATGCTAGTTATTATAATAAGACCAATGGGGAATAAGCATAGGCAAAGAGTAAACAAAATTGTCATGTTTTGAAGATAATATAATGGTTGAAAAATCATAGAGTCAACTTAAAAAACTAAGTTAAGCAATTAACAGCTTTTACATATAAAATAAACCTACATGAATCACTATTTTTGTATAAAACTTACAAAATCTAACAAGAAAAGATAAGCTCCATTTAAAATGATTAAAGAAAGTATAAACAAGCAAAAATCTACCTGTGAAGACATAAACAGGAATTATATGAACACAGTAATAAACTACTCTTTACACAAATAAAGACAGATGGACATATTTGGAGAAATGTTAATTGCCTCATGAATATGCCAAAGACAAATATAATAAAAATGAAAATGCTGCATAAATTAATTTATCAATTCAATGCCATATCAATAAAACTAGCAAATGATTACTTTATAGACACAGAAAAAAGAATAACATGATTCATCTAGTGGAACCAAAGGTCAAGAAAATCAAGGGACTCAATTGGCAGGAGGAGAATTGGAAGAAAGGGGGTCTGCATTCCTGCTGCTTGAATCACAACTCCAAGAAATATATTTGTATTTGCTTTCTTTGTATTTGTATGTATTTATAAATATATGTTGTAGATGTTATTGCTGTTTTTTGATAGGATGTAAGTTCTTTGAAGAAAGAACTATCTCATTTTCTGTCTTCTTGTTCCTAGTTCCTAGCATAGGTTTCAGTGTATAATAGGGGCTAAATCATTGTTTGTCTTTTAAAAAAGTGGGACACCGAGGATGTCTAACCATGAAGAAGAAAGTAATTGATAATTCAAGCAAAAGGTACCATCCTACCTAGATTATGTTATGGTCTTGATTGCACCTACATTTTTTGTATAAGACCCTGAATTTTCCCACATGAAAAAAGTCAAGGAATAATGGAGAAGAGCTAAATTCTTTCTTTCTTTTTTCTTTTCTTTTCTTTTTTTTTGTTGAGGTAATTGGGGTTAAGTGACTTGCCCAGGGTCACACAGCTAGGAAGTGTTAAGTATCTGAAGTCAGATTTGAACTCAGGATCTTTTTACTTCAGGGCTGGTGATCTATCCACTGCACCACCTAGCTACCTGGAGCTGAATGATTTCTAAAAGAAGATGATCTTGCTTAGAGAGATCTAAAATCACAGGCAAAATCAAATGTTTTCTTTTTTATTATTATTAAAACTTTTTATTTGCAAAACATATGTATGGGTAATTCTTCAACATTAACCCTTACAAAGGTTTCTGTTACAAATTTTCCCCCCTACTCCCCACCCCTCCCCTAGATGGCAGGAAATCCACTACATGTTAATTATATTAAAATATTTGACAAATCAAATATTATGTATATATTTTTCCACACATCATTTTTGTGCAAGAAAAATTGTATCTATAAGAAAAAAAAATCAGAGAGAGAAACACAATGTAAGCAAACATCAATAGAGAGCATGAAAATGTTATGTTGTGGTCCACATTTCGTATTCCTCTCTCAGGGTGTATATGGCTTTCTTCACTGAACAATTTGAAGTGGTTTGAAACATTTCATTGTTGAAGAGAGCCATATCCTTCAGAATTGATCGTCATATAGTATTTTCTTTTCTTTTCTTTTCTTTTCTTTTCTTTTCTTTTTTTTATTAAAAGCTTTATATTTACAAAACATATGAGTGATTTTTCTACATTGACCTTTGCAAAAACTTTTTTTTTGTTCCAAGCTTTTCCCCTCCTTCCCCCCACCTCCCACCCCTAGATGACAGGTAATCTAATACATGCTAAATATGATAAATTATATGACAAATCCAATATATGTATACATATCTACACAGTTATCTTACTGCACAAGAAACATCAGATCTAGAAAGAGAGAAGAAGAAAAAAAATAACAACCTAAGAAGGAAAACAAAATGCATGGAGATATTCACAGAAAGCGTTAAAATGCTATGTTGTGGTCGACACTCAGTTCCTTCAGGCCTCTCTCTGGATGTATATGACTATCTTCATCGCTGAACAATAGGAACTGGTTTGAATCACATCATTTTTGAAGAGAACCATGTCCATCAGAATTGATCATCGTATAGTCTTGTTGCTGTGTATAATGTTCTCCTGGTTCTGCTGATTTCACTCAGCATCAGTTCATGCAAGTCTCTCCAATCCTCTCTGAAATCCTCCTGTTGGTCGTTTCTTACAGAGCAATAATATTCCATAACATTCATATACCATAATTTATTCAGCCACTCTCCAATTGATGGGCATCCTTTCAATTTCCAGTTTCTTGCCACTATAAAAAGGGCTGCCACAAACATTTTTGCACATGTGGGTCCCTTTCCCTCCTTTAAAATCTCTTTGGGATATAGGCCCAGTAGAAACACTGCTGGGTCAAAGGGTATGAACAGTTTGATTACTTTTTGAGCATAGTTCCAAATTGCTCTCCAGAATGGTTGGATCCGTTTACAGTTCCACCAACAATGTATCAGTGTCCCAGTTTTCCTACATCCCCTCCAACATTTGTCATTATCATTTCCTTTTATTTTAGCCAATCTGACAGGTGCGTAGTGGTATCTCAGAGTTGTCTTAATTTGCATTTCTCTGATCAATAGTGATTTGGAGCACCTTTTTATGACTAGAAATAGTTTCAATTTCTTCATCTGAAAATTGTCTGTTCATATCTTTTGACCATTTATCAATTGGTGAATGGCTTGAATTCTTATATATTTGAGTCAATTCTCTATATATTTTAGAAATGAGGCCTTTATCAGAACCTGTGAATGTAAAAATATTTTCCCAGTTTACTGCTACCCTTCTAATCCTTTCTGCATTCATTTTGTTTGTACAAAAACTTTTTAACTTGATATAGTCAAACTTATGTATTTTGTGATTTATGATGATCTCTAGTTCTTCTTTGGTCACAAATTTCTTCCCCCTCCACAGGTCTGAGAGGTAAACCATCCTGTATTATTTTAATTTGTTTATAATATCATTCTTTATGCCTAGATCATAATCCATTTTGACCTTATCTTGGTATATGGTGTTAGGTGTGGGTCAATGCCTAGTTTCTTCCATACTAGTTTCCAGTTTTCCCAGCAGTTTTTGTCAAATAGTGACTTTTTATCCCCAAAACTGGGGTCTTTGGGTTTATCAAACACTAGATTACTATTGTCATTGAGTATTTTGTCCTGTGAACCTAACCTATTCCACTGATCCACTACTCTATTTCTTAGCCAGTTCAGTACCAAATGGTTTTGATGACCACTGCTTTATAATATAGTTTTAGATCTGGTACAGCTAGGCCACCCTCATTTGAATTTTTTTTTCATTAATTCCCTTGAAATTCTTGACCTTTTGTTTTTCCCGATGGATCATCATATAGTATTGTTGTTGCCGTGTATAATGATCTCCTGGTTCTGCTCATTTTGCTCAGCATCAGTCCATGTAAGTCTCTTCAGGCTTCTCTGAAATCATCTTGCTGGTCTCACCGAACAATAATATTCCATAACATTCATATACCATAATTTGTTCAGCTATTGTCCAATTGATGGGTAAAATCAAATATTTTCTGATGGAGGATGGCAATTTCCAGCATGGAAGATTTCAGATATGAGAGAATCTGACAGGATAGACATCATAAAGGTACAAGGCAGAGAGAGATAATCTCTAATGTAGAGACAATCTGTCAAAAGAAAAGTGACTGTTCAAATATCCTTTGATCATTTGTCAATAAGGCAATGACTTGCTTTCTTATATATTTGATTCATTTCTTTATATATTTGAGAAACAAGGCCTTTTATTTTTTTTCCAGTAAATTTATTTATTTTTAATACATATTGCTTTATGAATCATGTTGGGAGAGAAAAATCAAAGCAAAAAACAAAACAAAACAACAACAACAAAAAAACCCATGGGAGAGATTAAAAAAAAAAATCTGAAAAAACAAGTGAGCATATCATGCATTCACTCACATTCAGTCAGTCTCCTTATCTCTTTTTCTGGATGCATATGACATTTTCTGTCCAAAGTCTGTTGGGATTGCTTTGGATCACTGAATTTCTGAGAAGAACCGTCTTTCATAGTTGATCATTGACCATTCTTGCTGTTATTGTGTACAATGTATTCCTAATTCTGCTTGTTTTGCTTAGCATCAGTTCACATAAATCTCTCCAGGACTTTCTAAAATTCAGCTTGTTCATCTTTTTTTTTTTTAATAGAACAATAATGTTTCATTATCTTCATTTACCACAACTTGTTCAGCCATTCCCTAATTGATGGGCATCTACTTTTTTTTTTTCCAATTCTTTACTACAAGAAAAAGAGCTCCTACAAACATTTTTTGCATATGTGGGTTCTTACCAACCTCCTTTAAGATTTCCTTGGGATATAGACTCCGTAATGGCAGTGCTGGGCCAAAGGGTATGCACAATTTTATAGCCCTT
>JAJPUD010000714.1:0-30237 GCA_023553655.1 Myrmecobius fasciatus
AGGTTCTTTTTTTCATCATGGCTTTCAGGAAGCCCTATAATCCTTAGATTGTCTCTCCTAGATCTATTTTCCAGGTCAGTTGTTTTTCCTAGGAGATATTTCATGTTTTTCTCTATCTTTTCATTTTTTTGTTTTTATTTGACTGATTCTTGAAGTCTTGATGAGTCATTCATTTCCAATTGTTTGATTCTAATTTTTAATGTCTTATTTTCTTCAGTTACTGTTTTTAGTTCCTTTTGCAATTGACCAATTACATTTTTTTGTTCATTGCATTCTTTTTCCATTTTTTCTATTTTATTTTGCAGTGATCTCATTTTGTTTCCCCATGTTTCTTCTAACTCTCTTTTAAGATTTTTTTATGCAATCTTCAAAGAAAGCCTTGTGACATGGAGACCAGTTTATGTCTCTCTTTGGGGCTTTTTCTGGAGTTGCTTTACCTTTAGAGGCCTCAGGATTTAAGGTCTGTTCTTCCCTCTCTCCATAAAAGTTGTCTATGGTGAGAGCTCTTTTTGGTTTTTTATTCATTTTTTTTTTAAAGGTGTGAGATCTGTTTAGGGCAAAGGTGGGACAGCTGCTTTAATTTGCCTTGGGGCAGTTCTGCTGATTGAGTTATTTCAGGAACTGGGCAGTTCTGCTGATTGAATTATGTCAGGTGCTGATCAGTCCTGCTGATTGATTGATCACCCTAGGGTGTTGTGTAATGGCAGCTAGGTCCAATGCTCATCAGGGGTTCAGTGGTTCATAATCTACCCCCCACAAAAGGCAGACCCCCCAAACCACCTGCCCACAATCAGGACAGATTGTCCCAAGAGGCCCCCAGAAGACTCCCAGGTGTGTGAAAAGCACAACACTCCCACTCCTGTTGTGACTCCTGTTCCAGCTCCCTGCCCCAGTCTCCCTGCTCTGCAGTCTGGGTTCAGCAGACCACCCCCCCTGCCCAATTAAAACAGACCTGTTTTGAGGTTCTTCCAGAGTATCTTCTTCTAGAATCGTGTTGTCCTCCAGATATTGTGGATTTTTTTGCTTCAAAATCAGTCTAGAGGCTTCATATGTTGTTGGTTTGAGGGAAGGTTAGAGGAGGTTACAGAGACTCCTGTGTGATCCCCGCCACCATGGCTCCACCCCAGAAGGAACAGACATCATCTTTCAAGAAATTATCAAGGAAAAGTGTCCTGATATTCCAGACAGTAAAAATAGAAATTGAAAGAATCCACTAATCACATCCTGAAAGAGATCCCAAAATAAAAACTCCCAGGAATATTAGAGTTAAATTCTGGAACTCCCATGTCAAGGAGAAAATATTGTAAGCATCCAGAGAAAAACAAGTATAGTGGAGCCACAATCAGGATAACATAAGATTTAGCAGCTTCTATATTAATGGACCAGAGATCTTGGAATATATATTCAGAAGAGCAATTGAGCGGGGATTGTGACCAAGAATCACCTAGCCAGCAAAACTGAGTGTAATCCTTCAGAAGAAAAGGTAGTCATTCAATGAAACAGAGGATTTTCAAGCCTTTGTAATGAAAAGATCAGAGCTGAATGGAAAATTTGATTTTAAAATACAGACTCTGTAGAACCATAAGGAGGTAAACAGGAAAGTGATATCAATATCATAAGGGACTTAAAAGTTTATTTGTTTACATTCCTACATGGGATGATGTAACATTAGAACTTTCTCATTATTATGGCAGCTATTAGGAGTATATATAGACAGAGAGCACAGGTATGAGTTGGATATGATGAGATAATATCTTTTTATGTTTTTTTTGCATTTTCAGTTTCTTTTTTTATAATATTTTTTTAAATTGATGAAATTAAGGGGTGAGAGAGGAATGTACTAGGAGAAAGGGAAAGGGAGAAGTGAAATGATGCAAAATATCTGCCCTATAAAAGAGGCAAGAAAAAGCTTTTACAGTGGAGGGGAAGAGGAGAAGAGGGTAAGTGAACCTTACTCTCATCAGAACTGGCTCAAATAGGAAATAAAATATGTACTTGATAGTGGTATAGAAATGTATCTTACTCTGCAGAAAATAGGAGGAGAAAGGGATTTGGGAAGGGGAGGAAGATGATGAAAGAGAGGACATATTGGAGGAGGGAGTAGTCAGCAGCAAAACACTTTTGAGGAGGAACAGCATGAGAGAAAATAAGTAGAGGGAAATATCATTAGCAAAAGTAAGTGTAAAAGAATTTTTTGAAGCAAATTTCTCTGATGGAATATTTTTGTTCTCTGGGAAATTATGAGCAGGATGCTCTCAGGAAAAACAACAAAAACCTAGAAAGCCCTCCATGAACAAAGTGAAATATATTGTATACAAAGTAATAGACAGTATGGGATGACCAGCTGTAAATGACTTTGTTATTCATCCACACCTATTCTAAAGTATTTATGATGAAAAATTCTATCCATACCCAGAGAAGAAACTGATTGAGTCTAAATATAGATTGAAGCATTCTCGATTACACTCTCTAATTCTTTATTTTAAACTTAATTTTTCTTGCAGGTTTTTATTTTCATTAGAGTGGGAGATCTATGTTTTCTTTCACAACATGACTTTTATGGAATGTTTTGCAAAACTTAACATGTAGTTTTTTAATTGTGGGAGGAGATAAGGGAGAGAATTTAAAATTCAGAAATCTTAAAAAAATGTAAAAACAGGTTTTGAATGTAACTGGGGGAAAATATTAAATAAATAATTTTAAAAAGAGTTTGTTATATGAAGAAACACAGGGTGACTCATTAAGTTAGACCTAAAAAAGATCTTGGGGGCTGAAAAGGAATCTCAAACTCCTGCATTTTACAGAAGAAATGTGGCTCAGGTAATCAGTGATTTCTTTAAGTTCTCACAAGTAGGAAGAAACCTAGATAAGATTTGAACCCCAAAAGAACCTCTGACTCAAATCTGTGCTCTCTTTCTCTAAACTGAACAACTGGTTAGCAAATATGATTTTCACTAAAGTATGATCCTTGCTGCTGAGGAATTCTGAGCTGCTGAGAAGATAAAGTTGATTGAACGTCCCCTCTAAGTCTGACATCAACAGAATGAGCTCACCAGAAGTGGTGGGATAAGAGGAGAGAAAAGTGGGCAAAGCCAGGCAATGGGTACCCAAGAAGTGACCAACCAATTCAGTGTGAAAGAGAGCAATTTTAAGTTTCTAATCCTTCAGCTAGGGAATGGGCCCAAAGAGACTCCATCCTAGTAGAGATAGGGAAATCCAGAATCAAATAAACTAAGCAAACAAAACCATTGTTTAAATATTTAGAATGGTCCCAATTAAGAGGCACTGGGCAAAGGAAGATTAATTTTGTTTTAGGGTAACAGCTTTTATGTCTCTCTTTGTTATGTAGCATTACTATACACAGACTTTTTAAGTACTGATTATTGGTGTGATTGGATATCTATCCATATGCACTATCCTAAAAGTAGGTGAATATTCACAAGAAGCTGAGTAATATTAACAAAAGTAAACAAGTAAACAAACAGTGATATCATCAGGATCTACTATGTAGAAATGAACATTAGCCAAATGACCCTCAGTCTTCTTTTTTAATAGACATTCTCCTTTTCCAACAACTATTGTTCTTTCCTCTTTCAAGGTCCTCCTGTCCTCATATGCTACTTCCCCCTTCCTAGCAAAACTTACTCTCAGGAACAATCATCTGCATCTATATATACACATATTATTTGCTACTATAATGGTTCCTATTTATGCAGCCTATTTTGTAAAGTATTTCTCTCAAAATTATCCTGCATAATGGGTGGGTAGGAAACTCAGACTCAAGTTGATTAAAAGACTCTCCAAATCATAAAGCTAATAACAAAAAAAAACTACAATTTCAATTCAGGATTCTGAACAAGTTAAATGTTCTTGTTACTATATCATTGTTTGCCAACTGTCTTCCCTTTTTACATTGCTTTCTACTGATTTTCTTCTTTCAGTATTTGATTCCTTCTTTCTTTTCCTCTCCTGATCTCCAACTCCTGAACTACCCAAAACTTTGGGCTGTGGGTGTGGAAAACATAGTAGGTAGAAAAATTTAGCTAGTTTAGCTTTCTAATGAATAGTATAGACAGGAAGGCCTAGCCTGCACTGCACACACAATCTGTCAACCTGAAATGTAAAGGACTATTCCCTTCCCTCAGTAATCTGCATTTTAATGAGGACAGCATCTTGAGTTAAATGAATCAAAATCTGTGAAATTTAAGATATTAGTCAACAGTTGGAGAAGATTCTGTTTTCTTGCTCCCCTTCTCCCTTCTTTTCCTTTTCCTTTACTTCTCTTCCTAGTTCCTCCTCCTAATTCCCTATTTTCCCTTTCCTCCCTTTTTTTTTAGCAGTTTTCCTGGTTTATCTGGTGTCATAAAAGGAATAGTCATTAGAGTGGTCAATATCCAGGACAGAATGGGAAATCTAGGATTCAGCAAATTCAATTGAAATTTATAATCATTAAAGACTTTGCATATGCTAAGCACTATTCTTAGTACTAAGGGTAATAAAAAGGTCAGCAAGAACCTATTCCTTATTTCACTGAACTTTAAAACTAGTAGGGAGGGGAGAATTAAAACATTTATGGAATCATTATAATTCAAGGTAGAACAAGCTAAGAGCACAGGAATGGTTAGAAAAGGCTGGGTAAGGTGTGTGAAAGTAATGATCAGTTTCCAACTTGGAATATCATGGACTATTTCAGAGATTTTGCATTTAGTTTGATCTTGAAGAATGGATGGAGATTTATCAAGCAAAGATTGAGGTAGAGTGTGGATAAGAGAGGCATTTCATACATGGACTATAAGAAAATGAATCAGGGGACTGAAAGTAAAGGATTTGTATAAGAATGGTTTAATTTGAAAGGCAGAAAGATACTTCCATTATAGGAAGTAGATAAAGTAAGTTTAGAATGATAGAGAGTCTTGTATGTCAAACTAAGGCGTATGGATTTTGTTCAGCAGGTGACAGAGTTCCCCAGAGTTTTAAACAGAAGGGTGGGCTAAATTTGTGTGAGGGGAAAATTAATCTAGCAGAAATGTGAAGGATAGAGTAGAAAGATGAGGCTAAAAGCAGAAAGATCATATAGAAGGCTAATGTAATAATCCAGATGGATGGTAAATTAGGCCCATAATACAGTAGTGTCACTGGGAATAGAAAGGTAGCAATATATGAAAGGTAGAATCAATGTATCTTGGAAATTGATTACATATAGAGGTGAGGCAAAAGACAGAAGTGATTAAGACTGAAACCTGATCTTTTGGAAGACTTTCAAAGCATTTACAATGGTAAGGAACATCTTCCCTAGATGTATAAATTGTTTACCAGTTTGTATAGTTTCTGTGATGGAAATAACAGGATCACATTACAGGAACTCTTAGTTGCTTCCTCACAAGTTGCCTTCTGTTTTCATTCTATGAAAGAGATGAAGAAATTCTACTGTATTTTCTGATGATATTGGTGAGTCCTTTGAAAAGAGTTTAAATGATCTGATCTTCTGCTTTAATTGAATAAGTAATCTTTGGAATAAATATGAAAATTCTGCTTTTGCAAGTTTTATAAGGATCATGATTTACTGTGAGTTCCCTCAAGATGCCCTATCTGTCTAACATACTACTGAGCATAAGGACATCTGTTGATGGCCAAGAGAAGACCATTGAGTCATATGCTCTGATAATTTTTATTCCACATCTGTGAATTGTGTCTTACAAGACTCCTGGGACTCAAACCACATGTGTTGTATTTGCATTAATGGGAATTTGAGAAGGAGTGGCCATAACACTATTAAAGTGTTTAGCTTTCTCTTCCCTACCACACATGCTAATAACTATAACCAGACCATGTGCCATAGAGCTGCAGGATGAATTGAGGACTGTACTCATTGTTATAATACAAGAGACATAAAAACAATTAATTTGCCATTTTTCTGTCTGATAGTGTGCCAGGCTTTTAACTTCTCTGCGTTCCCACACAAGCCAATTCTCAGATCACAGAGAGGTATCTCAAGTGGATTCCAAATATCACATGAACCCCAACTTTTGGTTTCTTCTTTTGCAAAAAGTCTTGGCTTTAAGGTATATTTAGAAAAAATCTAGAGGCAATGCCAAATTCCAAAGAATCACATCCTAATTTCACTCTAAAGCAGCAGAAAAATTGCTTATGAGGGCAGCATTCTCTATACAAAGATTATTGATAACACATCCTAAAATTATAACAAATGTGACAAATAAGAATCATCCCATTTTAATTTCTATGCTATGAATTAGTGAGGAGCTTAAAGTCTTATACTTATGAATAGAAAGTCAAGCAACATGAATTACAGATGCTCTCATTTGTTGTTCTCAGATTCCACTTCTATTTTATTCTCTTTCTCTAATTTTCAATAGAATTCTACCTTTAGTGTACCATTTTCAAGGATATACGTCCCCACATCCTGCCTGCATTCACCCAGTACAATCAACATTGATAATATATTGAGTATAATGACAAAGCATGGAAGAAAAAGCTATCGGGGACCCCTGAGAAGTTGATCATGCTTAAAATATGCAGACAAAGTTTGCTGTGGGATGGTGAAATCAAAGGGCTATGAGAATAACAACTCAGGGACCAATTATATTTCTGGCTCTGGAATAAGAAGATATGAATTCAAATCCTGATTCTGAAACTTTTTTATATGTTTATTCCTCTCATAATACTATGTGACTTCACTTCTCCTTGCTTCATTATCCTCATCTATAAAATGATATTGGGGTTGGATGAGATGGCCTCTGAGGTCCCTTATCTAGAGATACATGACCCTGTGATCCAATTCCTCTCTCAAAGGATAAATTTGGCTTAATAAGATGATAGAGTTGAGGGTTAGGATAGCATCAAAATGATCAGATGGTCAAAACTGAAACACCAGATCCAAATGAATGGATCCATTTCCTTTCTACTCTATCCTGAATTACCCTCTTTATCTTCCTAAAACACAACATCCCTCATAGTCACTTCCCTCCTTAGAAACATACATCCTCCCAATTGATAACCTAACATAGCAAGATATCAAATCTTATAATTGCATTTCTTGAAAATCCTTAAAACAATCTAATTCATTCTTTTGATTTTTCCAGTTGAGACAACTGAGGCTCAAACTGGCTTAGGCTAAGAAGCCTTCCTACCTCTTTCTTCATCTTCTCTTTCTCTTCCCCACCCCTTACACACATACATATACATACATATACTTTGTTCATTCCCATCTCATTTCTTTTGCTTAAACTTCTTACTTTGAATTTCAATCCTCTATTCACTCTTCTATATCTGTTAAAATCCTATGCATTCTTCAAGGCCATACTCAATTCCCACTGCATTTATTTCCTTTTCTTCCCTGGTATAGCACTTAAGAGTTTGCTCCACAGCATTTAGCACTTAATTAAGTAAACATAATATAATGTTTTATTGTGTTCTCTATTTCACGTGTTAACATGTGACTCCTAGTCAGATTGTAAAGTCTTCCAGAACAGGGGTCATGTCTTATATTTATTTCTTTTTTGGTTCCCCCATCATGTTTAAAGCTCCAGGCTACATAAATAGCAATAGTTGTTTTTATTTGTATAGTTCTTCAATGCTGATAAAGTATTTTACATTATCTCACTTGATACTTAAAACACTCCTGTGAAATAGGTTCCATAGATGCTAATTTTCTCATTTTCAAATGAGAAAATAAGTTCAGAGACCATATATTGTTTACTCAGTTACACAGCTAGTAAGCAGTAGAGGCAGATTTTCCAGGTTCTCCTACTTCTAAATACAGTGTTTTTTCCCATTCTTGTTGTTTGTCCTTCATTCTCAAAGAGGACCATGACATCAGGGAGGTGATACCATGACATGCGAGTGAATTAGATTTGAGTTGGGAAAAAACCATACAAAGTCACCAGCCTTACTCTCTACTCTACAAGCCATTATTTAAAAAAAAAATGATCTCAATATAGAGCTTAAATTTTGTCAATTAAAATGTCATTTGACCTTCACCATAACCCTATGAGCTATCATCATCATTATTCCTATTTTATGGATGAGGAAATCGAGTCTCAGAAAGGTTATTTGATCTGCTTATAATTGTGAAACTAATAAATTAAGGCAAGATTTGAATTCAGATCTTCCTGATTCCAAGATCAACAGTCTACCCAATGTATTATTAGTGTTTTTCAATAAATTCTTATGGTTGACTTTCAAAAATATGTCAGCAAGTCACTCATATTGTTCAGAGTCTAACTCTAGCATTGTACCCTTTAATGTATTTTTTCAATGCAGGATAATATTTCCAATACAAGTTTCATTTGATTTCTGAGAATCAGGAACATTGAGATTTTTAAGAATATTCTTCATGGAGAAGGGTGTCATTTGAGATTTCCAAGTTATTAGATGTGTGCCCTGTACCAAATTCCATTATCAATTTTACACTGACAGCTGGTTCATTAAAAATACTGTTAAGAAACTGTAGTTTTTTTAGAAACTTCACTTTTAATATTTTTTAATTATTACACCCCCCCTTATTTTTTTTATTTTTTTTATTTTTTTTTTGCTTTTTGCTGAGGCAATTGGGGTTAAGTGACTTGCCCAGGGTCACACAGCTAGGAAGTGTCTGAGATCAGATTTGACCTCAGGTTCTCCTGACTTCAGGGCTGGTGCTCTAACCACTGCGCAACCTAGCTGCCCCACACCCCCCTTAGTTTTGAAGACAGGTGGGAAATTTTCTGGATGACAAGTTATGATTTTCATACAAACTTTTCATCAAAATTTTCCTTGTTCTCCCTCTCCACACTTCCATTATATTTACTTTTCTTTGAACTTATCAAGGGCAATAGCAGAAAAAGTTATCCCCTCAGTTATAAGCCCCTAAACCACATATGTGATCATTCAGTCCACATCAATGGCAATCTTTTCTTTTCTTTTTTTTTTTTAATAGGGTAACAATTCCAAGTCAGATGAAACCCTAGTTAAGCTCAGGGCTCTGAAATAATCAGAAACCCACAAATAATTATAACCAAACTAAAATAGTGGGAAGCAAGATATTAGATCTGCTTCAGAATTACCTAGTTTGACACTCTCTGCCACTAAAATTTGCCAGTTATTCCCCAACTCTCCACTCCATTTTATACTGGACACAGTGGGCATTAGAGAGAGAATTAGCTGTCACTCTCTGCACACAATCCACACCCTTTCCAACAGTGATTTCCTAATTCCCACATTTACCAGTACATATTGCTTTTGATCCCTATGGGAATATTCTGGAGACACCCCGGCTAATCCATGTTTACTAGCTGTGCACAGAAATACTGTTTTTATGTCGTCTGACAAAATAGTTATAAATCACACTTCTTCTTTGGATCATAAATACACATTTATCTTTAGAATATCTCACCAACTGAGTCATTTGGATGTCAATATTGCACCTCTTAAATATAATGATGATAATAGAGGCTGTGAATCCACAGACTGGAGCAAGTGCTCTCTTTTCAATAACAGAATATATTTTAATCACAGCATCTCTAATGTTCTATTTGAAGTGGCAGACACAAGTGCCAACAGAGTGAGACCTATGGAAAGAAGAGTTATGTTTTTCTAAGAAATGAATACAACCCCCTTTGCTGAAGGGGGTTATAGAGTATTTTCTATTTGGGTCATTCTTGAGAATTTTGTCATCCCAGGAAATTGAATTACCTAGCATTTATATAGCTTTATTTTACAGGATTACAAAATGTTTTTATAAATATTACCTCATTTTATTTTCACAACAACCTTGGGAGATAGGAGTGATTATATATTACAGATGAAGAAACTGAAGCAGACAGCTTTTATAAATAATTATGGCATACAGATGTTGAGTAATTTACCCAAGACAGGTAGAAGTATCTGAGGCAAGATTTGATTTCCCTTACTCTGGTCACTGCACTATTTGTTGTTCAATCATTTCAGTCATGTCTGACTCTTTGTAATTCCTTTGGGGGTCTCTTGGCAAAGATACTGGAGTGGTTTGTCATTTTCTTTTCTATCTCATTTTACAGATGAGGAAATTGAGGCAAACAAGGTTAAGTGACTTGCCCAGAGTCACACAGCTAGTAAGTGTCTAAAGCCAGATTTAACTCACATCTTCCTGACTCCAGCTCTGTCACTCTACCTACTGCATCTGCCTCTAATTGAATAGTACAATGGATGTATGATCCTGCTGCTCCCTCATAGTAGTTGCTGATGTATGTATAGTAATTTGAGATTAAAAGCAAATTATGCATATATACACAGATATATAAAATCTCCTTTGATCCTAATCAACACTCTGTGAAATATGTACCATAGTTTCTATTATCCCCAGTTTTTAGATGAGATAATGAGATTCATTGGCTAGTCTACTCACACCCAGCAAAGTTCAAACCCAAGTGTCTCCTACAGGTCTTGTTCACTTTTTTTAAACTACACCTTGCTCCTCACAGGATGCATTTTTCCTACCTTCCAAATAAAATGTTATCTTTGCATGGAGAAGCAAGAAAAACCTGCCAGATTTTTTATACAGTCAGAAGTTAATGGCTAGTTCAGACCACCAGATAGTTAACATAGAATTCACAATAGTCCTAGGTTTAAGGACTCATAGACACTCAAAATTCACATTATCACTCTACCCTTATGGATTCCTTGTAATAGGAACATTCTTCCTTGGCTGGAAATCTGCTTCAAGATTGAGTCACAAATGTTATATGTATATGCTGTACTCTAAATGTGAAAAGGATAAAATACACCTCAAATTCTCTCCTAACTGGCAGTATTGTAATTCAGCAGATTTCTGTTCTTCATTGAAACCTGGAGTTGAATTGTATTGGGCCGCAAGGCATTCAAGCTGCTGTTTTTAGTTTGGCTATATTTCTCCATAAGCATCTAATTGTTTCAAAAAGTGATGTACAGTATGCAAAAACCTGAATCTCATGCAAATAAGTCTGTATGGTGCTAAAGTTAACAGGTGTTCTCATTAATGTAAGTAGACAAGGAACAATTCTTGAATGTTTTATAAACACTCATAATCTTGGCCAAATATGTTACAATACCATAAAGATGCATGCTGCAGCATCTTTTTTTTTCCCTTGTTGTGCAGTCTCAGCACTTATTAATAGGAGACATATATGAATAACTTGAGGGAATCAGCAAAAATACCTATTTCATTAAGGCACTGAAACTATGAAATTATCTACTACTTCTGCATAAATCTATTGGAAAAATCAGTACCCATACCTCCAGAAATATTTGTTTTCTTTCTTTTCCTTTTTAAAAATAAATGGCGCTTTTTGCCATTTTTAGATATAATCTTGATATACCAATGAAAGTTTCATGAGCATCTATGATTCTTTAATGCTTCACTGGATTGTGTGAGTTAATTCAAGGGAATGAGTATTTATTAAGCAACTACTATATGCAAGACACTGCACTAGGCACTGGGGAAACGGAAACAGAATTTTTCTTCAAATAGCTCTTATCCTACTTGGGACAAAAAAACCCAGACACACAGATGAGTCAAAACTACTCATAACAGCATAAAAATGTAATTTAATGGAAGGAGAAGCAATAGCAACTGAAGGGACCAGAAAAAGCCTCATGTAGAATATGACACTTCAATCTTTGAAAAGAAGTAGGAATTCCAAGAGGCTAACTGAAAAGAAAGTATATTAAAACCCAAGGGGAAATCTGTACAAAGGTACACAAGTGGGAAATGAAATGTCATATATGAGGAACATGTAGGGCAGTTTGGCAGGAACATGGAATATATAAAGGGGAGTAATGAGAAATCAATTTACAAATACAACTTATAACTAGATAATAAAGGGATTTTAAATGCCAAGCAGAAGAGTTGGTACTTTATTTTAGAGGGAATAGGGAACCACTGAAATTCCTTGAGCGGGGAAGTGGCATGGTCAGACTTATGCTTTAAAAGATGCTAGCACTTATTTAGAAGATGGAATTAAGGAGAGGAATGATTTAGACAATGAGAACAATTAGAATATTGTTATAGTAATCTAGGAGGGATTATAGAACTTCAATATTGTATGAGTTAAGATAGTTCTAATTTTTACAAATCTCTGGTGATTCCCTCAAGTTAAATAGGAAATTTAGAAAGATGAGTAAAGGGGAATGAGAATCTTTTAGTATTGTTGAACATATCTATCTTAGAACCTTTTTTCCCTCTCCATCTCTCCAGTGACATGGGGATCTAAGCTCCAATCTGAGAAAGTTGCTAAAATTTGCAAGAATCGTGTCACCATTCTATAGTGGAAAAGATTTCTGCATGAGAGTAGAGAAATAGAGAGTAAGGGGTGGGAAACATGTTTGGGCTTGAAATAAATACAACCCAATAACCCACTTTACTCTTCTTCCTAGATCCTCAAATTTCAAACAGCAGAAATCATCCCAGTTTACAATGCTACCAGGATGGCAGTACTCTGTATTATTAAGTCAGAAAACTGACAGATAGAAAAAAAAAAAAACAGGGTTGGACACCATGTGTGGGAAGTTGTATGGCACTCCACTAAACCTGTGGTAAAGCATCCAGCTGAGATCAACTCTGCCCCAGAAAATCACATAGGTCAGCAACCTAGGTTGTAAACTACAAATTGTCCCTGGTGGGAGAGAGTTAAGACACTAGTGAAATTACCATCAGAGGGTAGAGAGATAGAAAGTAAGCAATAAGGAAAAATAAGTGGGAGAGGTGGGGGGCAGATATAGAAGAGAATTTAAGTTACCAAATATCTCAAGAGAAAGAAAAGTTGAAAATCTCTAGTATAATCAGCTAAGCCAACAAAGAAAACTTTAACAGCAAAAGGAAATATAGTCTTCAGATCTAGTAAATTAATTCAGGCCTCTAAGAATAAAAACTATAAAACAAAACTATAAAACAAAGTTCAAACTAGGTGAGACTGAGGATGCTGTGAATTTTGAGGAGACTATGAAACCATAAATGTGTCCTTAAGTAGTTTCAAAGAAAAATGACAATTATGAGAGCATTATAGCTTTCACAGTAATATCCACAGAAATAATTGATGGACTAGAAAAATTTGAATCTGCAATGGCAAATCTCATAAAAAAACTTGCTGATTGGTAATGCAAACATACAGACGAAGGAAAGAACAATCTAGGAGAAGAGGAACAAAAAAATCTATGGCATTAAAAGAAAACATGCTCTCTATTCAAGTAATACATATTGATCTCAAAAATAGGATTCATAATGACAGTCTAAGTCTCCCAGAAGTGTGACAAGTCAAAAAAAAATAATAGTATAATGCAAGAAATAATACAAGAAAATTTCTCAAGACTTCTGAACACAGAAAATAAAACTCCAACTGAAGAAAATATAAAGCTCTCCTCCGGGACAGGGAAAATCCTAAGGCTGCAAACTCTAAGACATATAATGTTTACTTTTAATCATTCAGTTCAGAAACAAAAATTTCTACAAATGTTCTATAAATGATATTTCTACAAGAAATATCTTCAAATATAAAGGAAAGGAAATTTGATTCACACATCACTTAGCCATAATCTGTTTTCTACTAATAATGGAAAATTTCTGACAGTTATAACTCTCAGACACTAGATCTATAGAGATGATCTTTCTTTTGTAGTATAGTCAAAGTAGATAGTTGCCTTCAACAAATGTTTTTTAGGATATAAAAATCTTCAATCAAAATATCTCCATATGATTCTACCTAAAACTCTTGTATTTGAAGCATCTAATATACATATACACATATCTATATATATATATATATAATGTATATATAGATACACACACACACACACACACACACACATATATATATATATATAGTTAAGGAGGAGTAAAAAAAACACAAAAGTCCTGACTTTACTTATATCTTTTTTGAAAATAGGCAGATTTCATCATTTATTATTATTTTTGTTGAATTATGACTTTTTTCTTATTCTTTACAATGAGAAAAGTAAACCAGTGAAAAAATTTTGCTGCCTTCTTTGATAGAGAGAAAAAAAGTTACAGAGAAGGTCACACAAAGATGCACTACATTCTATCCCTAGGAAAGTTTTTAATTGTCAGATTCATCCCAATCACTAAGTTGCATAAGAGTTGCTTCTTTCCCCCTTGACTTCAGGATCTGTGATCACCTGCATACTCAATTGTTACTTGACTTATAGGAAACTCAATTTCTTTTTTAGACCTTAATGGGCAATTAAGGATCCATAATTTTCTTAAAGTCCTCTTTTTTAATGTCTAATAAATCTAAAAATATTGTTTTTAGGGCTTAATATGTCATTGCCAAAATGGGAAGGTGCCATTTCACTCCCAGGATGTACATAAAGCAAGAAGTTTTCTGATGTCAAAGGACAGACAATTAGACTGAGGTACTGAAATCAGATAGTGAGATCTGGTATGGCACATTAGCCAGAGTCCTGATTAAAGGGCTTAACTGTGTTAGCTAACTGTGGTAGAAGCAGAAACCTTAAAGGTAATTAAGTGGAAGAACCCAAACATAATTCCTCCTCCATTATGATACACACAGAAATGCTTTGTGAGTATTTAGAAAGGGAATCACTGATCATTAAGAACCAGAATGGCATTATTAAGAACAAGCTATGCTAGTTTAATTCAATGCAGTTTAACAAACATTTATTAAATATTCACCATATGCAGTGCATTGTGCTGACCCATGAACATACAAAAAATAAACAAAATAGTCTGTCTTCAATGAGCTTACACTAACTTATTTCAACCATTATTTCAGAAAAAGTCCCAATTATACCTCATTTTACTCTTTACTTTGGCTACCTCACTCCTCCCAGTCTTTTTTTTTCCCCCCACTTATATCCCTAACAATTCTAGAATTAGAAATTATAGTGAAACAACTCTGCATTATTCCTGGATATTACTTTTCCACTCTAGTCCAATCATCATCCCAGCAACCAAGTTCCTCTCCTTGATCATCATTTTCCTTTGTTTCTCTCATTAGACTATAATCCCCTTGAGGGCAGACACTGTTTTGCTGTTGAATTTGTATCTCTCTGGCTTAGCTCAGTACTTGGCATGTAGTTAAGTGCTTAGTAATTTTTTTTTTTCATTCAACTTCGTTTTCTTTTGTGACTGGTACATCAATGACATATTCTATAAACATTGTAAACTTTATTTCAAACTAGTATTTCACAGAATCCTCTGAACAAGATGGAGTAACATATAGATGAATATTTGCCAAAATATACAATTCCCAGTTAAACAGAATTAGAAACAGAAAATAAATAATACAATATCATAAAAGGAATTTGTACATCATAAATGAATTATCAAAGGAGAAAAATGTGTCTAAATGTGATATATTTATAAATAAATTCTATCAAACATTCAAAGGTCAATTAAGTCTGTCATTATATGAGCTGTTTGAAAAAATGGGAAAAGAAGGGAGACCAACTAAATTCCTTCTATGATATCATGAAAAATCAAAATAAAAAAACTTACATTAATATCCTTATTGAATATTGATGCAAAATGTTAATAATGTATTAATAAACAAACTACAGCAACACATCAGAAAGATTATAAATTGTAGTAAGATTAGATTTATACCAGGAATGCAGAGTTGGTTCAATATCAAGAAAACTAAAAATATAGCTAACCATATTCATAACAAAACAAGAACAATAAAAATCATATGGTTGTATGAGTATTGTAGAAAAGCATTTTAACAAAGTAAACCATCTATTCCTATTAAAAAGGGAGGAAAATAGTGAAAAGCATAAAGATAAATAAACTTTCCTTTCCCTGGTATAACTACCTAAAACTTGGAGCTACCACGATATGTAATGGCAATAAAATATGTAGGACTTCCCAATGAGATCAGTTACCATTATGAGTTAGTGTCCTACTAGAAATGGAAGTGATATTAATATGACAAGAAAAAACATTTTACAGAACAAACACAAGATAAAGGAAACAAAATTAGCTTAGTCAACTAAGGCTAGTTGAATCATAATTAAATTGAAAAGATTAACCATCATAAATCCAAATAAACCACCAGCATTTCTATATTTTACCAACAAAATTAAAAAAAGAGAAATTCAATCTGAATAACTACAAAATATCTAAAATACTTCTGGGACTACCTTCTAAGATATGCATATGAACAATAAGAATACAAGTACAAAATTTTTATGGAGACAAAGACAGGCATAAATAAGTGAAGAAATATTAATTGCTTGTGGGTTGGCCAAGACAAAATAAAAATGAAAATGCTACCAAATTTAATTTACATATTGTATTATCCTGTAGAATTACCAAATGATTATTTTAGGTAACTAAGCTAGAGAAAAAGATAAATTCACTTGAAGAAACAAAAAAATCAAGAATTTACAAGGAAATCATGGGAAAAAATGAGAAGTACCAGACCTCAAACTATACTATAAAGCATTAATCATCACATTATTTGGTAATGATTAAAAAAATAAAGGTTGATCAATGGAACACTTTAAGTATACAACATTCAAAAGTTCAAAAGTGAATGAACACAACAGCCTGACGTTCGATTAAATCAAACTAGCTAATGGAGTGAAAACTAATAGCTCTACAAAAACTTTTGGGAAAATTGGGAAATGTTCTATCAAATGTTAGGTTTAGGATAACTAACATCTTATACCATATATTAAAATAAGCCCCAAATAGATATGTGACTAATTATTTAAAAAGTCAATTCATAAACAGAAAAGAAAGAGAGAAATCATCTGTCAGATCTTGTAGCAAGATAAAAGAAGATTCTTGTAGGTAGGTAAAAGAAGAGTTCATAAGCAAACATAGGATAAAGAGGATCATAGAAAATAATTATGTAATTTTGATTGTATAATATTAAAATTTGTATAAAAACAATGCAACTAATATTAGAAAGAAATTATTAAAGGAAAAATATGGTATTTCTCTGATAAAGGAAGATTTAATTTCAAAGATATATGATGAACTAATTCAAATTTATAAGAATAAAATTCATTTTAAAATGATAAATTATACAATATGAAAATATTTCAAAGCACTTATAATTAGAGAAATTCAAATTAAAACAAATCTGAAATAAAATCTTACAGTCATTAAATTGACAAAGATAAAAGGAAAAATGACAAATATTGAAGAACCTGGGGTGGTGGGGATGGGAGAGGAGAATATTAATACACTGTTGTTGTTATGAATAGCTCTGGTTATTTTGGAAAGTAATATGGAACTGTGCATGCTTTTTGCTGTGGCGATACCCTGATCTATATATAAAAGTATTTCTAGTGGGACTCTATTAGGATAGTTAAGTAGTACAGTGTATAGGACACTGAACCTGGAGTCAGGAAGAATTGAGTTAAAATATGACCTCAGATATTTACCAGCAATGTAACCTTGAATGAGTTATTTAATCTCTGTCTGACTTTAATTATCCTCTGCCATAATATGAAAATTATAATAGCACCTATCTACCAAGGTTATTGAGAATCATATGAAGTATTTATACAACACTTGCACATTGTCTGGCATTTAGGAGACTTTATATAAATGCTATTGTTGTCATAACATGGACTATATTCAGAATATTATAATTATAAACTATGTTCAAAACAAAAAAAACAGATACACATTTTGATTCAACAATACCATAATTTTATTATTGTTATTGTTGAGTTGTTTCAGTCATGTCCAATTTTTCATGACCCCATTAGGGATTTTCTTGGCAAAGATACTGGAGTGGTTTGTCATTTCCTTCTCCTGCTTATTTTACAGATGGGGAAACTGAGGCAAACAGGTTTTTGCCTGTTTGCTTCAGGTTCACATAGCTAGTCAGTGTCTGGGACCAAATTTTAACTCTGGAAGATGAGTCTTCCTGACTCTAGACCTGGCACTTTATCCACTGCACCAGCTACCTAATCATACCATAATTAGAGATGGATACAAAAATATTTCTAGTGGTATTCTATTGGAACAGGTAGATGGCTCAGTGGATAGAATGTAAGATCTAGAGTTGGAAAGACCTGAGTTTAAATACAGCCTCAGTAACTCAGTAGCTGTGTGATTGTGGGCAAGTCACTTAACTCTGTTTGCCTCCTATATAAAAATGAGCTGGTGAAGGAAATGACAAATCCCTGGAGTATCTTTTGCAAAGAAGTCCCCCAAAAGGAAGAAACAGACATGATCAAAAATTATATAACACAATGTTTTTGCTTTTGTTGTTATTGTTAAGATGATTGTTATTTTGTAGTGAGAACAATATGAAAATTAAGTTGATTCCCATCAGTTGAAAAGTAACTAATTAAATTTTGCTATGTAAATCCATGTTATTGTAACAAGAATAATGAAAACAGAAATTTCAGGGAAACCCAGGGTAACATATGAACTGATGTAAAGTGAATCGAACAGAACCAGGAGAACAATTAATGTAATAATAATATTGGAAAGACAATTTTAAAAATGAATATCTCTAATTAATGTCATGAGCACCCATGATTCCAGAGGAGATGATTAAACATGCTATCCACATTTGTGGAAATGAGTCATATGTTTTTGGCCATGGCCTCTGTTGAAATTTGTTTTGTTGGTGTATATTTTTATATATTTTTTTCTTTTTTTTTTCAATTGAGGGGGTGGGAATGAAGAAGATGAAGGGGAAGAAGGATGGGGAGAAAATCCATACATGTTAATTGCAAAAAGGTAAAAAATAATTTGTACATGCATTAGAATGTAATCAGACTAAGGTCCTCATTAAGATATGCATATAGTTCTTTGTTTTTTATCTGAAGTCCTTCTACATTTTGTCCTATTTGTGAGGACTTCATTCAATATGCATTTATTAAACATTGTGTCAGGAACTAAGGATACACATACTGTTATTGCCCTCAAGAGCTTTATATTCTGTTCAGAAGACATAACATATATATATATGTATATATATATATGTATATATACATATATATATGTATGAAAATACAAACTATATATGCTATAAATATAAAATAACATGGTGAGAAAGAAGAGGTGGGGCTTGATATTGACATAAAGTAATAGCTTTATGATAGCTATGAATATTGTACAAAATGCAGTATCTACTTATACACAATGAAGTTTAGGTATATGTACTAGACTAGTTAACATCAAGATTTTTTTTTCAAATTGAATATTATTTGATAAATATGTTTATAGATAATGTGGCAACTATGCATGTAACTGACAAAAGTCATATTCAAACATCTAAAAATATACAGGTTATTAAAAAAATCTCTATGTTGACTTGAATTATCCAATTTCTCTTCATTTTAACATGGTGGTAGGTCAAGTTGACAGCATATGTTCTAACACCATTGACTGAGCAAGCTATAGTCCTGTGGCTAAAATGATTTAGAATAAGCTACTCAAAATGTTTTAGTGACACATGGCTTTGGGGTATTTCAGAATAGAAATTCTGGGATGATTAGTTTATCTAGAGCAAACTTCCCCTCTAGGTTTAAAAATTAACTGTAAATAGAAATAAGTTGATGCCTTCAGCCATCAAAGACTTCTGTCAACTAATTTTTTTTTCAGTAGTATTTATTTTTAGCATTACAAACAAAAGAAACTATTGTCAAACTGCTGGATTTGTTCTTTGAAAATTGTTTAATGAGTTCTGAATGGAATGTATACATGTTTTTGATTTCATGCAACATTAAATATATTTTGGGTACTTAAATAATTATTTTATACTTTATAATTATTGAATCAGTAGAAATTAATTCCAATCTACATGTTTGGTCATTTGTTATTTAGTTTGATATGCTGAGAGGTTCTGGGTTCATTGAACTTGTGTTCAAACCCCATATCCCACACCTGCTATCTAGTTGATAGTGTATCTGGACATGAATTTACTTATGTGTAAAACAAGTGGTTTGAGTTATATGATCTCTGAGGATCCATTCCAAGTCTATATTTATGGTTCTTTGATTCTATTGTCTTCGGAGGGAGCAAAGAGAGGAAATGGGTTGTTCATTATTTTTTTTTTATCAAAAAGTTTAAAAGGTTAGATAGTATGAGTATTTTTCTCTTCAAAACACTGTGAATTTTTTAAATAAAGATTTTTATTATACAAATCAAATCTTGAATTGTAAGAATGTAGAGACTACATTGTCTAGCTAACAAAGGCATGGCTCAATTTCACATAAGAAAGGAAAGTCCTTGAAAATTTGACCTTAAACTTTAAGATTTAGAAATCATTTGAGACCTATAGTATGTGTAACCCAAGAAGCTGTTTATTTTCTATTAAACACAAATTTCTTAAGGGATCAGGTTATTTTAATATGATAATACTACCTAGATCTCCAATTAATGTATAATCAAATGAGTCATATTCAGACATATTGAAAATTTAGCTAATAATCATCTGGAAACTAATAGATTTGAATTTAAGACAGAGGGAGTTGTAGAAAGGCGGGAGCACTGGCTTGTCTGCTTTATTTAGCAGTGAGTCGATTTAGTAACATTTCAGAGTCAGAAGAAGCCGAGTGATTATAACATAAGGTTCAACATCTTTAGATATGTAGAACATTTTCTGTTGCTTAAAACAAATATTCCCTAAGAAAGGATAAAACATTTTTCTGACTTGCAAAGTTTTTGCAGTCTATCATTTAAATTACTTAAATAAAGGGAGCTTTACTGCTCCCCAAAGCTCAGAATATAACACCCTCCATGCATATTAGCTTGATCTTCTTGACAGACCAGAAAAGTGTTTGTGTGTGCCAATTAAAACAAAAATGGTTCCCCAGTGGCTTGTTCCTCACACAACTTCTGAAGACTGCTATCATTGTTTGCTAGGGTAACCCTGGATAAGGCTGCTATCCAAAGTAAACAAACTTTTCAAAACTTTCATGACAGATGGGGGTTACAAATGCATTTTAATAAGAGAGTTGCCAAAACAACCTCTTTTTTGCAATTAGCATATATTTACTTAACATCTAGCAACATTGGGAACACAAGGCAAATACTTTCTCACAAAATGTTTTAACAAGTAACATTTTTGGAAAGACAAGTTGAAGACCTTTTCCTCCAAACTGATATTTCACCCTTACTTTTATGATAACTTTGTTCTATTGGTCAGAAAAAAATGTTAGGAGGTACTAGTGCCAGACTGTAATTTGAGACAGACATGCAATCTTGATAATTTCATTTCTTTGGTAACCATAAATATCTTTGAGCCCACTAAGTAATTTAACTATTAGTATAGCCATGACAGCCCTCATTTGATCACCTATATCATGTGTGCAATTTATACTGTAAGATGACAAAAAATGTAACTAAATCCTATAATTCTCTCTCTCTCTCTCTCTCTCTCTCTCTCTCTGTGTGTGTGTGTGTGTGTGTGTGTGTGTGTGTGTGTGTATCTCTGTCTCTATATGTCTGTCTCAGTGTCTCTGTCTCTCTCTCTCCCTCATTTCATTGATGTGGGGGACACTCAGAAAAGAAATTCTTGCCACAAGTGCAGATAACCAGGCATTCTACAATATAATTCTATACAAGATCTCAGATTTAGAGATGAAAAGAATCTTAAAATCAGTTTAAAATATTTGTTTTACAAGAGATAATAGAATCTGAAAGATATTAAGTGAGTTGACCAGGGTCACATAGCTAATAAGTGTCTCAGGCAGCTCTTGAAATCAAGAGCCTTTCAGTACAGTATCACCCAGAACATCTTTCTGAACTTTCAGTCAGGATCTTTAAAATCTCAAAATGTTGCCAAATTTTTTTTAATGATTATGTCTTGGTTAAAGTTTTATTTGTATGAATCTCATTTTTCTCATCTATGATAATATTTTCATTGTCTGTCTTAGAATTTTTGTGAGGAAAGTTCATCGCAAATTTCAGTTTCATATAAATGTGTTGTTCTTGTTTATTATTATTATTATTGACACTAACCTCCATTGTGCCCTAATTTCCTTCCTTTTATAGATATTCTACACTCAAAAATGTTAATAAGTTTAGAGAAATAAATATGTTTTGAGATCCTAAAGAAAATTATTTTAAAATGACCTGCTTTGTTGTTTATTTTGTTATAATACCAAAGATATGATTAACCCCATTTTAAAGGACAATATACCAAGCCTCTATGCTGATATCTTCTCTCTTTCTGTCTTTTTCTCTCTATCTCTTGTCTCTTTATCTCTCTTTTTCTTCCCTCCCTCTCTCTATCACTTTCTCTCCCCCCCATTTCCTCATTTGACCTACCAATTGATTAAAATCTTATGCTACACTAGTTTGTCATCTGTTTTTAAATACACATATTTCATGTCTCAGATAAGGATACATACATCTTCAGCATGTACACACTCTTCTGCTTTACATGTACTAGGTATCAAACAAGTTTATGGTAATGATAAAGCAGTGATAGTAAAATAATAGATTTAAAATAATAAGACTTGGACTAAATTCCTGATTCCACTTTCTTGCCATATGACCCGGAAAATCACTTACACTCTTTGTTCCTTAGTTTCCTCATGGAGACTATGGGAATGCTCATTTTTCATTATTTGCTTCAAGAGTTGTGAGGATTAAATGAAGCAACATGTGTAAAGTGCTTTGAAAACTTCATAGCATCATATGTGTATGCTCTTTTTATTTCCTTACAAACTAACCTGAAATAATTTATTGTATTTGGGCATGATTTTCTTGGTTTTGGGAAACCTGTGAGTCTATCCTGAATGATCACGTCAGTGTTAGTTGCACCTAATAGCTAGTGGCATGTTACCTTATTTGGAGGACCTGTGTTTGTACATGATAAGCTATTATTAAATATTTGTTGACTAATGGATTTGTTAAGTATGGAAAGGGTAGTCCCATCTAAAAGTAGGTATAACCTAGTCACTTGTCAATAACATATACTTTCTATATTTCTTTCACTTTCTTTTGCGACCTTATTAAAGATAAATACAGTTTAGCATATAAAGAAAGCATGCTATATTTACAATGTTTATGCTTAATTATAAGTTTTCTCTTAAATGTTTTCTATTCTGGCATGTGAGATAAGGAAAAATTTAGAAAAGTATGAACTGTCATATTCCAGTATCATTTTTCATATAAACTTCATATAAGATAATGCAATGAAACCTCATTGTTGAAATGAATGCTGAGAGTTCTGGATATAAATCAAACTTACAACTATAAGCCATCTTTTGATACCCATTTATAGCCAACTAGGGGTAGAGTCAAAAGATGAGTTGCATTTCCTATCTACAGAGAGCCAAAAACATGGCTATATTTTAAATGCAGAAAATAGTTATAATTAGCAAAAAACTACCATATTAAAGCCAAATTTGTTCTACCTTAACTAAGATCATTAATAATACAGGTTTTGCTCAATAAAAAGCCAAACCATAATTTTGGACCAGGTATGTCTTCAGTTGGGTTTGGTTCTCTCACTTTCATGCTCACAGGAATCTCAACAAGAAAATGGGTCCAACCTCACTGAACAAAAGAATAGTAGTATTAGGCTCAAAATCTTAAAGAATCAGAGAAACTCAGGAAACACATCTGAAATTTCTTGAGCATGAATGTATTGCCAGCAGGTATTCAAATGGATTCTTATTTCCTGAAAAAGTTTGAGCACATTACTTTAGACAATTCCAGGGTATTGCCATTACTTAGACATATGTATTATTGACAACACTGGCACTTCATTAGGACAGCTTACTTGTCACAGGATATATATCTCCAACTATGATTTAGTGGAGAGGAGGGATTTCAAAAGACATTTATCGAAACTGGAAGACTAAGCAAAATAGTAACTGGCAGCTCTTACCAGAGCCCTTTGTGTTTACTGTAAATTCTTCTTTCATTTTTTTCCAAGCTCCTATGGTTATTTCTAATACAGAGAGTGTATATTAGCCGGCTTAGCATGGAATCATTTAAGCCTATTTTTAAAATACATACATATATATATATATTTAGATGGTAATCATAAATTGTTCGATCATAAGGTTTAGTCAAAGCTGGCATGCTTTATTGATATCTTTTCTCAAGGGTGTTGAAAATTCGATTGTTCAAAGTGCAAATATGGTTCAGCAAACACTTCCAAGAACTATTTATCAGAAATCTTAAAGAGGTAATATATAAGAGTGGGTTAGGAAACCTACACATTAAATGGGATTTGCCAGCCAAAGCCTTTGGAAATGCTTTCCTCTGAATGACTGGAATGGAGCAGAACAAAGTCAATTATTGACTGTAATTAAGAAGTGGATGCATTTAAACTGTAGAGAGCAGTAGCAGTCTTCTTGAAACTGTCTAGTTACTCTGAAGATTAGTACGAAGAAAGAAAGGGAGGAATATGAACTGTTCACTGAGAGTATGTTTTGAATGAAGCTCATTCACCCAATTCTCTCTTCTATCTTTTTAAAAATTTATTCATAAATCACTGATTATGTATGATTATTAAAGTAATATATTCAGACAAAGCAACTTACAAATGCAATTTGCTTTTGGTTGTGTTAGCAGTAAAAGATACTCTCTGCATAACATGCAACAGAAATACTAATGCATTGATAAATTACTTGCATTTTATAAAGGTTTTGAATATTGGCAGACTGAATTCTAAACTTCAATGTATCTTTTCTTAACTTTCAGAGCCCAATAAGGCTATTTATGTTGCTTACTTCTATTTTGCAAATGTTATTCTTTTAAAAAAATCAATAGTGATCCATTTATAGTGGCTGAGATGTAGTAGATGGGATCTTACATTATATTTAGTCTAATTTGTTTATCCATATGTACATTAATAAATTGTGATGTTAAAGAATTAATTCAGATCTCCAAAATATTTTAGTGGAAATTTATTTTTAAAAGTAAAAGTTAAAAGTCTGTTATATAACTAGTTAAGCATTATTCTGTTTGTCCCACTGTTTACCTGCCTGCCACTGGTTAGCAATTACCTCATTTTAAATTAAAGTGTTTTGTGGCACTGCTTTTATTAACAGACTCCTTTAAACTGACCTAAAGGGAGGGACATTATTATGCCAATTCAGATCATTGGAGAGCCATCAGTTTCACTATCTTACAAATGAGATATAAAAGATAGGATGCAGTTATTTCTTATCATCCCTAACCCATATTCCTTTGAGAGGAAGGAGGAGAAATAAAGAAAGAAAATTTAGTCCCAGTAATATGTCTAAATTCAAGTATGAGAAAGTAAGTGCCTTCTCACCAAATCTTTCTTTGTTACAATTGCATTTCATATAGTGATTTTTTTTCTTCTTTAAAGAGCAATTCCTTGCTCGTGAAAAGCAATTCCAATTTATGCAAGGTTGATCACATCATGAAAGAAGATGACATCAGAGAAGTTTATTTTTTTTTAATGATATCAAAATAAAATTGGAGTTCTCTAAAGGACTAGGAGATTATTGTGGTTGAGATTTGTCCCATTAATTGTAGAGCTGTGTAGCACGAGGTATTTTGGTCATTGATGATCACTTGGACGATGAGTAGAATCACATTGACATTAGAATACAGTTTGTAATGATTAGGACCAATACCACATTTTCATGTTTAGCCTTTTAAGAATATGAAAAGATGACTAAATCTTCCTGGAAGATTTTCAAAAGTCAGAACTCAAAAGCTGTCAATCTTTACTTGTTTTGTGACATCAGTAGAAAAATGATATTCAGAGGGTTCTTTCTAGTGAGGAAACCCAAAGCTGATATCATGAAGAAAATAGCTTCACATTTCAATCTGATGTCCTAATGGAATGTTTGCATATCTGCTATAATTGGGTTCTTTTCTAAATAGTCCTTTATGTGTGAAAGCAAGGATATTTCTCAGTTTGTAAGAACCTGGTGCTTCTGACCACAAATATGAGACAAAGGGATATGGTTGGATGGGAATGGGAAATTCAGTGTGATGAAAGAATGCATATTTTCACACTGGAAATATCCAAGAACATAACAGAGCTGACTATCAAGAAAATGAATGTTCACTTGATAAACCCCACTATGTAAGGGTCAAAATATAAATGAATTTTCTTCTATTGAACTTCCTTCCTTGGTAATTGGTTCCTTTTTTAGTTGCCTAGTATTTCCCACAATGATAATGGAACTAAAAATAGCAGATCTTGTTTATTTGACCACCTTTTTTGGAAAAGTTTACATTAGTCTCTCTGGTAAATAATTTGGTTTGGAATCCTTAGTAAACTGAAATCAAGCAGGAAAATATTAGATTTGAAAAAAGATAACAGAAGAGTCAGAAGTCTCAGGATGAATCCTGACCCACTCAGGTGCACTGATTTATTTTTGGATTGTGATTAAGGAAACTTCTTCTCTCTGAACTTCCTGGTATGTTGCTGCTTGTGTTAGAAAGATGCTGTTCCCGGAGAGCTCAGTTAATAGTTCTTATTATTGATATAATAATGTAGTTGTTATGACATAAGCAAATGGTTTATAGAAAGTGGTTCAAAATGATCCTATTCTTGTTCCCAGAGAAATAATTACCACAATTCAAGAAAGCATTTCAGTTTATAAAAATGCCTTTGTAGAAAAAAAAATCACCACATTTTTTAAAAAGAAGTGTAAAAGATCTATCTTATTTGGTTTGCTCACCTGTCAATTTTTCCTCTAGATCACAACAGTATCAGGAAATGAGTTCCTTCTTCAGTCAGATATCGACTTCATCATATTGGATTGGTTCCATGCAATCAAAAATGCAATTGACAGATTGGTATGTATTTGTTTTGGCTGTTACTTTTATTAATTAAAATATAGTCATTTAAACCTCCTTGCTTAGGGATATAAACCACATACATTTAAATAGCTGATGTAGATTGACAGATATTAATTTATTTTGAGCTTATGTATTCCAGAGGGGGGAAAATAGGTCCAGCAGAAAGTATTATGGGACTAAATGTCATTTTATTCTTCCCTTTAAAAAAGAATTGTGCAATTCATTTCTCTAGAATAACAAGAACATTGGTTTACTGTTGGTTGTAAAAAGCACACAAGCGCTTAATAACTAATGAATTTTTACATTTTCAGTTTATGTGGCCTATAATATATATTTTCAAATAGAAATATTAATATATTGAATCCTTTATGCATTTTCATAGTGCCTATTTGCAAAATAGCCCTAGAAAATAATATTCCTTTGTAATTGATTAGTATTATTTTCCTATTGAGCCTGATTTTTTTTCTTTTGAAAGTAAGCATGTCATATTTCAAGAAAACTATTTTTAATTACCCAGCCAAATCTAGCTTTCGGTTTAGAAGGGTGATTCCTACGAAATAAATTGATTTCCACTGAAGCAAAATTATTTGACAAGATGCTCATTTCTACAAAATCTTGAAAGAGGGTGGAAAAAAGATTATAAACATTTATAGGCAATCATAAGGGAAATTAAATACTTTTTTTGTAAAATCTTACTGAGATTTATTTGCTCTAAATCTTATTCAGTTTGGGTTGTCAGGAAAAGATAAAACTTTTAAATAAATTAGATATTTATCACCCTTTTATATATGATAAACAAAATAACATTTAATAAATTCAGGTATAGATTAGTAATTGAGCTCTTGCCCCACACATTTTCTCATTTGATATTTTCTTTGTTAAATTAAAATGAAATGCCAAAGAACATAATGTCATATTAACTCTATTTTTTTCATCAGACATACTTAGCCTATTTCTCACAAAATAGGATGAGAAACCCTGACAAATGCTGTGCTGAAATAGACAAAAGCTATCTATATCAGACCTAAGAGGTTTGATTTGGTTTTGTTTTCAATCCAGCCAAAGGATCAAAGCTGTACATCAAGAAATTTGGAGTTGTTCAAAATCCAGAGATCCTCTAGTACAGAACTGCTGGATCATTTTGATAGAGAAATAAAAGAACAAAAACCTGAACACAGAAAATCTTTAAGTAAGTATTTCCTTTTAATTTTCCATGTCAGTTAATTTTAAATGCAATGCTTAGGAAAAACAAATCCATCAAAATGAGACTTTGGACCAGAGTCACCCTACGCACATAAGATTCTTAGCAATTTCTTGATAAGTCACTCACTCACTGGAGGGCAGTTGTCTCTGTTTTGCTTGTGGCTTGTTGGTAGTGCCAATTGAGAAAATATTCTGTGAGGTCATGGTCCCTGCTTAAAGAAAAACTCTGATTTTCTAAATGATGGCCACGCTGTACAGGTCTGTGATTTATTCTCAAAGTGGGAAATGTCAATCATCTGCTACCATCTGTAGACTGAAGTTGATTTGTATGCTTATAAAGATATATGTGTAAAAGCCTGAGGTGAGCAGTCTAAGGCCAGAATGTTATGGAATTTATCAGAACACTTGTCAGAGATTCTAAGTCTAAGTCTGTTGGGAATTTCTGGTGAACTATGTGATGCTACCTGGAGTCAAATTGGTGAGGTGGGGGTGGGAGATTGCATGGGTTGAACACTGAATGTGACAAAGACTATTTTGGAGTGATATAGTTATAACTACCATGGAGATTACCTATTCTAATCTCCTGATATTTGAGATTAGAAAAATGAGATATATAGAAAGTCAGAGACTAGACTACAACCCAGGTTTTATGGGCTTCAGAGAACTTCACAAATGACCTCTGAATTAGTTAATCTAGTGGTAATATATCTCAAGCTGACTAATAATTATCACAAAGGCAGGATCCTCACAGAATCTGAGGAGTATAGAGTTTACATGATGATTCAACCTTTGTACTACTAATAATGTCTTTAACAATTCTAATAATGATCAAAAAGCTTTTAACATAAACACTTTGACTGACTGAAAATCTACTACCTCCCAAGATATCCTATGTCATTTGGGGGTATCTATAATTTTTAGGAATCTTTCCCCCTTTTGCTTTGAATCAAAATCTTCCTCTCCAAACCATTGGTCCTAGTTCTGACTTCTGAGGCAGATAAACCAAGTCCCATCTGCCCTCCATACAACAGCCTTCAAATAGAAAACAAAAATATTTTTGAATCTTGACTCTAAAAGATTAGTTATCACTTCTAATTTTGTAACATTTGTGATGCATTTCTATGAATTACTTCATTGAAATCATTAATTTAAAATGTTAAGGCCAAAGTTAGATTCACTTGGTCAAATCTGAACAAAACCAAAGTCAGATCCTGGATTTCTCAGCTGAAATGCCAGAGATCATCAACTTTACAATGAATTTATTTTTTTTTTATCCCATATAGCTATTAGCATAAAATGACAAATGGGTACTTTTTTGGGTCCAGTCACTTAAGTTTTGGGAATTGTGAATTCAACTTAACTATAACATTGTATAGTTGTAAATCAATCTAGCTATATTCTTTTCTAATCTGTATTTCTCCATATTGACTACAAAATAAGATGAGAAATTTTGACAAAGTTGTAGTGAAATAGACAAACTTTTTATTTGTCATTCCTATAAGAATATGTGCCTAACCTTTTCCCCTTTAATTACCTCCCCCTATTTCTATCCTTCATACATTGTTTCATCTTCATATCTAAGTTCACCATTGAATTTCCTTTGGATTTTCTTCCTTTACTTACTTTTCATTATAATTGCTTGTCTTTCCAACTTCTGATTTTTTTCCCTTAGGAACATTATTTTGTGCCTGGAATGACTTTGTCTTCCCATTTGTAAAGTACTAGATTATGACAGCATACCATTGCTTCTCAAAACTTTTTGAAATATATTCTCTTCAAATGCAAAATATATTTCAGTTCATGTCACCAGGGTTTTCCTCTATCACAAACACTAAGATGTTATGATAATTTTCCCAAAATTTCTAACAATTTCTACTTCAACAACCAGTTAAATTACAGTGATCAAAATAAGATCCAAGAGGAGTTCCTCTGTGTCTTCCTCTACATTTTAAAGGATAATATTATCAATAAAATAAGATAGGAATTATTTAGCTTCTCATCTTTTGGTAGAAAATAAATTTCAAAAGATATATAGATATTTGAAATATTTTCTCTCTATTCTCTCAGACCTCCATGCCTGACTAGAGAGATATTTCCCAAAATCCTCATTTATTTCTTCTTTCCATTCATTTCAGTGCTTCAAACATTTATTAAGTGACCTCTACGTTCCAAACATATGATAGGCACTGAAACCAACAAGACAAAAACCTAACAAAGAGCTTATATTTTACTGAGTGGATACAATGCATGTATAGAGAAGGAAGGAAGGAAGGAAGAAAGGAAGGAAGGAAGGAAGGAAGGAAGGAAGGAAGGAAGGAAGGAAG